>JAMXDE010000055.1:0-407114 GCA_026770025.1 Craspedostauros australis | reverse complement strand
AACCCTAACCCTAACCCTAACCCTAACCCTAACCCTACCCCTAACCCTAACCCTAACCCTAACCCTAACCCTAACCCTAACCCTAACCCTAACCCTAACCCTAACCCTAACCCTAACCCTAACCCTAACCCTAACCCTAACCCTAACCCTAACCCTAACCCTAACCCTAACCCTAACCCTAACCCTAACCCTAACCCTAACCCTAACCCTAACCCTAACCCTAACCCTAACCCTAACCCTAACCCTAACCCTAACCCTAACCCTAACCCTAACCCTAACCCTAACCCTAACCCTAACCCTAACCCTAACCCTAACCCTAACCCTAACCCTAACCCTAACCCTAACCCTAACCCTAACCCTAACCCTAACCCTAACCCTAGCTGTAGCCACAATAGTGTCCGCAGGTGCAACCAATCAAACCCTAATGTACGAGGATTTAACACGGTGACGTACGACGGCCAGACCGAAGTTTGGGTCGATTGACGGACGACGTACAGACGTTTGTATGGGCACGCAATACACACGGTCGAAGGACGGACGTTTTTGTATGGAAAATGTCGATGATCCGCAACTCCCCGAAAGTGCGGACGAATGTTCAACATCCGCAACTCCCAAACAACACGAAATACTGCGAGCCACGTGGTACACCGTGTTAAACATGTACAGCACTCTACATCATGATGAAGACATGTTCACGTGTATCTATGAGTACACACACATGCAGCGTGTCCATACCTACACATCAATACTTCTACCATCTTCAACGGACCTCTACAACGTGAGATATTGATGATCAAAGTACTCAACATCAACCAGTACTTGCAATACACAGTGTCATGTACATGTAAGCATACACACATGTTCACCATGCCCGTACGCACATGTGACAACAAGAACCACGCTCTGAATCGACTTGGTGATGGAGATAGTGATGCATGAGTACAACACAAACAACATGTGATAACACGTGCAACCGTGTTAATGTGAGATGAACATGGTCAATGGCAGATGAACATCGTTAATGGCAGATGAACATTGTCAACACCAAATGAACTATCTGTCAACATCATATGAACTATTGTTAACACATTCCAACTACAGGAGGATGGCACAAGTCCCATGAAATGGCTGACTTGTGGGGGAGGAGGGGGAACAACACCATTCCAACTACAGGAGGATGGCACAAGTCCCATGAAATGGCTGACTTGTGGGGGAGGAGGGGGAAGTCAACACCATTCCAACTACAGGAGGATGGCACAAGTCCCATGAAATGGCTGACTTGTGGGGGAGGAGGGGGAACAACACCATTCCAACTACAGGAGGATGGCACAAGTCCCA
This sequence comes from Craspedostauros australis, assembly GCA_026770025.1. Lineage (NCBI taxonomy): Eukaryota > Bacillariophyta > Bacillariophyceae > Mastogloiales > Achnanthaceae > Craspedostauros > Craspedostauros australis. Next base: position 405,776 of record JAMXDE010000055.1, on the reverse strand, counting down.
TGAAATGGCTGACTTGTGGGGGAGGAGGGGGAAGTCAACACCATCAACTGTGATACTCACACATCCACGTGCTCACACACACACACACACACACACTGCCACATGGTACAACCAGCCACAACACACAACAACACGTGAGACCGTGATGCAACAGTCAACATCAAATGAACTATCTGTCAACATCAAATGAACTATTGTTAACACATTCCAACTACTGGAGGATGGCACAAGTCCCATGAAATGGCTGACTTGTGGGGGAGGAGGGGGAAGTCAACACCATCAACTGTGATACTCACACATCCATGTGCTCACACACACACACACTGCCATGTGCTACAACCAGCCACAACACACAACAACACGTGAGTCCGTGATGCAACAGTCAACACACAATGAACTATCTGTCAACATCAAATGAACTATTGTTAACACATTCCAACTACAGGAGGATGGCACAAGTCCCATGAAATGGCTGACTTGTGGGGGAGGAGGGGGAAGTCAACACCATCAACTGTGATACTCACACATCCACGTGCTCACACACACACACACACACTGCCACACCGTACAACCAGCCACAACACACGACAACACGTGAGACCGTGATGCAACAGTCAACACACAATGAACTATTGTCAACATCAAATGAACTATTGTTAATATCATTCCAACTACAGGAGGATGGCACAAGTCCCATGAAATGGCTGACTTGTGGGGGAGGAGGGGGAAACCATCAACTGTGATACTCACACATCCACGTGCTCACACACACACACACTGCCACACTGTACAACCTCCCAAACAACACGAGATACTACGAGCCACGCGATACACCGTGTTAAACATGTACAGCACGCTACACCACGATGTACACATGTTAACGTACATCTATGTGTACAGACACACGCAGCGTGTACATACCTACACGTCAACTTGTCTAGCATCTTCAACGGACCTCTACAAGGTGAGATATTGATGATCAAAGTACTCAACATCAACCAGTACTTGCAATACACAGTGTCATGTACATGTAAGCATACACACATGTTCACCATGCCCGTACGCACGTGTGACAACAAGAACCACACTCTGAATCAACTTGGTGATGGAGATAGTGATGCATGAGTACAACACAAACAACATGTGATAACACGTGCAACCGTGTTAATGTGAGATGAACATCGTCAATGGCAGATGAACATCGTCAATGGCACATGAACATTGTCAATGGCAAATGAACTATCTGTCAACATCAAATGAACTATTGTTAACACATTCCAACTACTGGAGGATGGCACAAGTCCCATGAAATGGCTGACTTGTGGGGGAGGAGGGGGAACAACACCATTCCAACTACAGGAGGATGGCACAAGTCCCATGAAATGGCTGACTTGTGGGGGAGGAGGGGGAAGTCAACACCATCAACTGTGATACTCACACATCCACGTGCTCACACACAGACATACACACCACAACACACACAATAACACAGTATGCCACATGTGACTATGACACTGCACACCATGACACATATGATCACACAATAATATATGGGATACAACATGCTCAACAGTGTCAACATGACAGTGCATGGATGCAGATGAGCTGCTGTGAACATTAGTCTTCGATTGCGTTGAAATGTCACTTTCTGAAATAACACGGTTGTTACCCTAAGGTTACAGGTTACTGTAAACCCTAACCCTAACACCATTCCAACTACTGGAGGATGGCACAAGTCCCATGAAATGGCTGACTTGTGGGGGAGGAGGGGGAAGTCAACACCATCAACTGTGATACTCACACATCCACGTGCTCACACACACACACACTGCCACACCACAAAACACATGATATCACAGTATGCCACATGTGACTATGACACTGCACACCATGACACATATGATCACACAATAATATATGGGATACAACATGCTCAACAGTGTCAACATGACAGTGCATGGATGCAGATGAGCTGCTGTGAACATTAGTCTTCGATTGCGTTGAAATGTCACTTTCTGAAATAACACGGTTGTTACCCTAAGGTTACAGGTTACTGTAAACCCAGACTAGAGTGTCCGCAGGTGCAATCAATCAAACCCTAATGTACGAGGATTTAACAAGGTGACGTACGGCGGCCAGACCGAAGTTTGGGTCGATTGACGGACGACGTACAGACGTTTGTATTGGCACTCAATACACACGGTCGAAGGACGGACGTTTTTGTATGGAAAATGTTCATGTTCCGCAACTCCACGTACGGCGGTCAGACCGATGTTTGGGTCCGTTGACGGTCGACGTACAGACATTTGTATGGGCACACATACACGTACGGTCGACGTACAGACGTAAATGTATGGAAAATGTCGATGATCCGCAACTCCCCGAAAGTGCGGACGAACGTTCATCATCCGCAACTCCCAAACAACACGAGATACTACGAACCACGCAATACACCGTGTTAAACATGTACACCACTCTACAGCATGATGAGCACATGTTCACGTACATCTATGTGTACACACACACGCAGCACGTCCATACCTACACGTCAACACCTGTACCATCTTCAACGGACCACTACAAGGTGAGATATTGATGATCAAAGTACTCAACATCAACCAGTACTTGCAATACACAGTGCCATGTACATGTAAGCACACACACATGTTCACCATGACCATACGCACGTGTGACAACAAGAACCACACTCTGAATCAACTTGGTGATGGAGATAGTGATGCATGTGTACATCACAAACAACATGTGACAACACGTGCAACCATGTTAATGTGAGATGAACATCGTCAATGGCAAATGAACTATCCGTCAACATCAAATGAACTATCTGTCAACATCAAATGAACTATTGTTAACACCATTCCAACTACAGGAGGATGGCACAAGTCCCATGAAATGGCTGACTTGTGGGGGAGGAGGGGGAAGTCAACACCATTCCAACTACTGGAGGATGGCACAAGTCCCATGAAATGGCAGACTTGTGGGGGAGGAGGGGGAAGTCAACACCATCAACTGTGATACTCACACATCCACATGCTCACACACACACACTGCCACACCGTACAACCAGCCACAACATGCAACAACACGTGAGACCGTGATGCAACATTCAACACACAATGAACTATCTGTCGACATCAAATGAACAATTGTTAATATCATTCCAACTACAGGAGGATGGCACAAGTCCCATGAAATGGCTGACTTGTGGGGGAGGAGGGGGAAGTCAACACCAAATGAACTATCTGTCAACACCATTCCAACTACTGGAGGATGGCACAAGTCCCATGAAATGGCTGACTTGTGGGGGAGGAGGGGGAAGTCAACACCATTCCAACTACTGGAGGATGGCACAAGTCCCATGAAATGGCTGACTTGTGGGGGAGGAGGGGGAAGTCAACACCATCAACTGTGATACTCACACATCCACGTGCTCACACACACACACACATGCACACTGCTACACAGTACAACCAGCCACAACACACAGCAACACGTGAGACCGTGATGCAACAGTCAACACCAAATGAACTATCTGTCAACACCATTCCAACTACAGGAGGATGGCACAAGTCCCATGAAATGGCTGACTTGTGGGGGAGGAGGGGGAAGTCAACACCATTCCAACTACTGGAGGATGGCACAAGTCCCATGAAATGGCTGACTTGTGGGGGAGGAGGGGGAAGTCAACACCATCAACTGTGATACTCACACATCCATGTGCTCACACACACACACACTGCCACACGGTACAACCAGCCACAACACACAACAACACGTGAGATCGTGATGCAATAGTCAACATCAAATGAACTATCTGTCAACATCAAATGAACTATCTGTCAACACCATTCCAACTACAGGAGGATGGCACAAGTCCCATGAAATGGCTGACTTGTGGGGGAGGAGGGGGAAGTCAACACCATCAACTGTGATACTCACACATCCACGTGCTCACACACACACACACTGCCACACGGTACAACCAGCCACAACACACAACAACACGTGAAACTACGATGCAACAGTCAACACCAAATGAACTATTGTTAACACATTCCAACTACAGGAGGATGGCACAAGTCCCATGAAATGGCTGACTTGTGGGGGAGGAGGGGGAAGTCAACACCATTCCAACTACTGGAGGATGGCACAAGTCCCATGAAATGGCTGACTTGTGGGGGAGGAGGGGGAAGTCAACACCATCAACTGTGATACTCACACATCCACGTGCTCACACACACACACACACACTGCCACACCGTACAACCAGCCACAACACACAACAACACGTGAGATCGTGATGCAATAGTCAACATCAAATGAACTATCTGTCAACATCAAATGAACTATCTGTCAACACCATTCCAACTACAGGAGGATGGCACAAGTCCCATGAAATGGCTGACTTGTGGGGGAGGAGGGGGAAGTCAACACCATCAACTGTGATACTCACACATCCACGTGCTCACACACACACACACTGCCACACGGTACAACCAGCCACAACACACAACAACACGTGAAACTACGATGCAACAGTCAACACCAAATGAACTATTGTTAACACATTCCAACTACAGGAGGATGGCACAAGTCCCATGAAATGGCTGACTTGTGGGGGAGGAGGGGGAAGTCAACACCATTCCAACTACTGGAGGATGGCACAAGTCCCATGAAATGGCTGACTTGTGGGGGAGGAGGGGGAAGTCAACACCATCAACTGTGATACTCACACATCCACGTGCTCACACACACACACACACTGCCACACAGTACAACCAGCCACAACACACAACAACACGTGAGATCGTGATGCAATAGTCAACATCAAATGAACTATCTGTCAACATCAAATGAACTATCTGTCAACACCATTCCAACTACAGGAGGATGGCACAAGTCCCATGAAATGGCTGACTTGTGGGGGAGGAGGGGGAAGTCAACACCATTCCAACTACTAGAGGATGGCACAAGTCCCATGAAATGGCTGACTTGTGCCCATGTCACGGTGTGTTGGGCCTATGACGAGTTGACTCGGCGATTTCCGTCTTGTAGAAACATCGCGTACGCAAAAGGAATTGGAGCAGTGAGATTGAAATCGGACACTTCCGCTCAGATCGACCTGAACCTCAGGGGCGTCCAAATGAACAGCTCACAGGACGTGCTTCGGGCGGAACCGATCATGCTGGCTGACATTCGCAGATTCCAGGAGTGCGCTGCACCCAATCCAGAAACGTACAGGAACATCGCCCTGCTCTAAGCTATGTTCGAGACTGGAGCCAGGAGCGTCGCATTTTGTCGACCAAGTCAGAAGGCTCCCAGGAAAGATCACTTGACAGGCTGATGGACCATCACATATCCAAATGTGAAGGTCGGAGAAAGCCACCTTGACTACAGGCACGTCATATTGTCGCAGGAGGCATCAACTGCATTTGAACGATTTTGGAGATGTTGCCACAACGTGGATTGGACACAGAAAGGGAACACATTCTGCATCCAGTCGCCCAATGCAATATACAAGTTCCTTGGGCACCTTTGTCTGAGCGCAGGCTACCCCAAGCAGTACTTCTCTGCGCATTCCGGACGAGCTGGTGCAATAAACACAGCCATATGTGATGCCATTCTGGCTGGGAAGCCAGTTTCTTTCGGCCAAGCAAATGCAACAATTCTGGGAGACTTCGCCACCAACTCTGAATGCATGAGATGGTACTACAGGGACGTGTCGGACACCATCGAGCAGTACAAGGGGCACGCAAAGGACACTTCGCATCTGACTGTGTTGCAACTGCATCAGAATCTACACAACATGCTGCAACCAATCACTCAACAGCACCCATCTTGTGGGGTGTCCTACAGCAACGGCGTATACAAGGCTGTTGCAATTTGCAACAAACTTGATTCCTCTTGGCAATTGGACGATTGGTGGCGCGCACAGGGCAACTCCTGGCGGACCAACGAGGTGTTTGAAGAAGCTGGCCTTCAGCTTGAGGCCAGTGGCCGCCTTCACAAACAGGTGCTGCAATGCACAGAGCTGTGCACATCGAAGCAATGCAGTCATCCCAGAAGAATTGGCAATATCATCAAGCTCATGATTGGAGCCGGTGAGTTGAAAAGGGAAATGCTGATCTCCAACCACTCAATCAACGTGTCTCCACATTTCCTGCGCTACTTCCTCCTTCCTCAACAGCCATCAAAGGAGGCTCGCCAAGTACCAAGGCCAAGACAACAATATGATGCGTCCAATTCAACCAGCCTTGACCTGTTCCACCAACACTTATCCAGTCGAGCATGTGAGCGAAACATTGGCTTCATCTCAGTTGGAGACAAACAGTACAATCTCGCACAATTGAGCACAGCGCAGTGGAAGATGCTGAGACGACGCAAGCGGCTGAAGGTGGTAATCGATGCATCCAAGTTCCACTCATCAAACCCAGCTGCTGTCCTTCCGCGGGAAGTGCATTCCGATGCTGCTGTCAATCAGACCACAGCGATACCGATTGATCTCTTGGCTGACGATCTTCCTGTCCATCATGATGAGACAGCAGAGATGGATGATGCCATTGATAACAATCCTGGAGCAGCAGAGATCATTGATTTGATTGGTGTTGATGTGGAAGAAGAAGAAACCGAGGGAGATATTTAAGCAAAATAGTATGTTCGTGAATTGTGATGTGACGTACGAGTTCGGTGCAGTACACTGACAACGTGTTGCCTTTTGTGAAGGAGCAATGGAGCAAAACCAGATCAAGTGGCGATTTTGGAGTGGAGGCAATACCTGGAGCTGAATAAAGCAACACTGTAGTGAAGCAGGTGACACGAAGGCGAAACGATCGATGTACTACAAGAAAACCAGCTTCAGCAACTTACCTTGGGTGAAAAGAAAAGCGCATGTTTTGCGCGGCGTCGACGTTCCAGCCTTTCAACAACCGTGTTGGGATGGACTGGAAAATATGCTGCAGCACAAGGTCGACGGAATGTTGGCTGTGGCTGCTTCGTTCGTGCGATATTGACAGCAGCATCACTGTTTTGGAGATCTGGGACAACCAAAATTTTTGTCCAGAAGATCCATCTCGAACGTGATTGAACGTTTGCAAGACAACATGTTCCCTCTTTGACAGAAATGATCGAGAAAACGATAGTGTTGCTTATTTTTAGTAGTTTTACAATGTGAGAAATAGCAGTTCCCCTGTTCGTCATCAGTCGACAGAGTGAGACAAAGTCGGACAAAGTTAGACAAAGTTAGACAGAACTCGGCAAAACTGGACAATAGTCAATCGATGTTGACAAAGTCGGACAAAGTTGGGCAAAGTCTCCAAACACGGACATGGGTCAAGCACACACGCAAAGCAAAACATGACCACGGAGACCTGTGAATTCTATTATGCAGCATAAATCTTTCCTATTTAGTTGTGTTACGCTTCCTCTCAAGATAGAAGATGAACTTCTGACGACGAACCTCTTGATAGATGCGTTCCTTGAACTTTGTATGACTAAATGGAGCATACTCAGGCCGGCTTTGTTGCAGTTGGAACAGTGATAAATGTGTGTGGCTTCCATCCATGATGTCTTGTCGAAGAAGCATCTTTGCGACAGACAAATCAAAAACATGCTCCCCTCGGTGGTTGTGTTGCTGTCGTGGGTGGAGTTGCCTGTCGTTCGCCAAGGCAGCGGATTCCATCAATGAGCGTCTGAGCTTTTTCCCCATTTGCTTCCGATGATCGCGAAGCCTAGCTTCACACTGACTGAACACAACATCAACAAATTCTGCCATGTGAGAATAGCACAACTCCCATGCCTCACCAGCAGGAACCTCTTCCTCTTCCACTGGCAATGTACCAGAAAGAAGATCCTCAAGGATGATTTCTCTTGCCTGGCTTCCCCTCCAATCAATCCATCCATCTCTTGGCATAATTGCTGTCTTCTTGACTTGGTGTTGTTGACTTGGTGTTGTTGTTGCTGCTGGCGCTTCCACAGTCACAGTATGGGTCGGTCAAAAAATTGCGTCTGTTTCCCAACTTGCAACGAATCTGTTGTGGGTATGCATGCATCCACATGCTCATGGGCGCAAGCACACGATCAAAAATAATTTGCCAACTTCACTGCAGTTCGCTGGCATGGCTTGGATGCATTGGTCCGGTTGTATCGCGCTGAGTTCCAAGCATCTCTTGGCCATCACGACTTGACAAACATGTGCAATGTCAGAGATGTTCTCAAACTATTTCATACTATCCTTGTGAGAGGATTCTGATTGGACGAGGTTGACTAGTTTGCATGCAAACCTCGACGTCAGCGTGCTTCCAGTGACGTTTCCGATCAGCCTGTACGTGAGGTTCAGCAGACATGCGGAAGCATAAGTCTCGAACACCTGTTGGATGCGCTGAGCTTCATCGTTGCGCGAGTCAATTTTGCTTTGGTGTGGATGCAGAGATCTCGTTGTTGATGGTGAACATGGGTGAGGAACGAGATGGTTGCCTGCTGCTTTCGCCTCTGTTGGCCAACAAGCCAACCTCGTCAACGCGCTTTGGTCACAACATCAACCATGGACCAAGACCTTCGCCCCTATGAAACAAAGCAACTCTTACAATCACTTGAAGCAACAAGCTGTGATCGAAGAGAAATTGACTTCCACCACATTTGTGAGACATCGCCCAACATCTTTGGGGTGAAAGGATCAGAGAAACGACGCCGGTTTCAACGCAAGGCGAGCTACTTGAAGGGACGAGACATTGAGTGCTACCTTCGCCATCTCGCTGCCGCCTGTGTCACTCCTGGTCATCGAACGCTCAGTGAGGTAGCAGTGGTGCAGGGAGCAGCAGTAGCAAAAGAAGTTGCATCAGGAGCAGTGGTGTTGGAAATCCGGGGTTATAGTTAGTACTAAGATCTAATCTGCTGTTAGAAACTGTACCGTTTTAGAACTGTGAGCACAATCTCACTTTCTCTTCCGATTTCGTTTTCTTGACAGGCATCTGTCGCGGTAACGACACGGGGCGTCCTGTTGTCTCTTAGGTGCTTCCCTCTTTGTTCATCATGCTCTGTTCTTGCTTCCTTGTCTCTGCATCGTCGTAGCTGTCTACGCTTGCATGGTAGGATCTGCAGTCTTGAGCACTTGCCTATCTCATGTTTCCGTCGTTGATTCTCATGACACCGTCGTCTCATGATTGATGTCATCTTCGGTGATGTTCCAAACCTGCGGATATTCTGATCCTTTCTGATGTTCCAAACCTGCAGATGTTCTTGTCCGCAGGGGAGGCATGTGCTGTCCTCTGAAGAAGGTGCGTCACCTGCCCATGGACATGCTGTTCTGATCGACGTCGTCGTCTGGATGGCTGCCATGGTTGGCGTGGTATCGGGACCTCCTGATCCGCCGTGGGTGTCTTCCTTACATTACCAGAGGACAGGCTATCCTCCTCGCGGTTATACAGGTATCAATCGCGTCCGTATGCTTAGTCATAGTCATAATGACATGGTATACAAAGGTGTGACAAATAGTCTCTGAACATGTGATGAATAATATTCAAAGCTGTGACGAACAATGTTGGGAGGTGCGGCAATTACGGGTATTCCGACAAAGTCGTACCCTCAATTCCTAACACCCTTCCATTGTCGCATCGACAACATAACATCCATCATCACCGTCCTTCTCTCTCACCTTTCGCCTTACTCCCTTTAATCCATTGCAGACCGCAGTTGGATGAAGTGATTCTTGTGGTTGTCGTAGATCTCCTTTTTGGTGTTCTTTGTGAAGCCGTCTGCGATGTTGTCTTCCGATCGCACGAATTTGGTTATGGCTTCTCCATTTTTGACGAGTTCACGTATGAAGTGATGTCGGATGTCGATGTGTCTTGTTCTTGCGGATGTCGATGGGTTTGAGGCGATGAAGATCGCTCCGACGTTGTCGACCATAACGTCCGCGGGCTTGTGCATCTTTAATCCGATGTCTCTCATCAGTTGCGTCACGAAGCGGATTTCTTTCCCTGCTTCTGACAGTGCGACGTATTCTGCTTCTGTCGAGCTGAGTGTTACGCTGCGTTGTGCCTTTGATCTCCATATGATCGGCACTCCTTGTAGTAGGACGATGTGCCCTCCTACGCTGATGCGATTGTCCTTGTCACCCGCGAATTCGCTGTCGGTGAATATTGCAATCTTCCATGCATCGTTAGTCAGTGGACTCGGTTTCATCTTCAGTCCATATTCTCTCGTGTCCCATACAAACTTCATGACTCGTAGCATCTCCTTGTATGCTAAGGCCGTTGGTCCGTCCAATACTTTGGTCAGCTCTCGCACTGCATTGGCGATGTCGGGTCGAGAGTGTTTCACCAGGTATAGCAGCATGCCTACTCCGCTTCGGTATCGGCTGTGTCGCTGTTCGTCCACTTTGGGTGCGTCGCTGTTCCTTTGGATGCCCTGCCCTGGTGTTCCTGGTGTTCCGTATCGTTGTAGTTTCAGCACATCGCTCCCGAACGTATCGATGATGTTCTTGAGGATGTGTGGTTGGTTCACCCAACAGTTGGTCTTGTCATGGTTGAATATGATCTTGCAGCTTAGGTAGTCTTCAAGATCTTCCTCCACTTTGACCCCGAACCGTTCCGCTCGGATATCCTTCACGAGCTTCTCCAGTTCCTGCCTTTCTCCGATGCAGAGAAATCGTCCACATAGGTGCCGATTAAAAGCAGTTGTCCTTCCTGATTCCGAATCAGTAGGCATGGGTCCACCTCACTCTGCCTGAACCCCAGTTTGAATAGGATGTCGACGAGCTTCTTATTCCATTGTCTGGCACTCTGCACGAGTCCGTAGATGGTTTTCTTGAGCAGCAGACATTCGTCGGTTTCGTGCTTCATGCCTTTCGGGCATTGCATGTAGATCTCCTCGTCGAGATCACCGTGTAGGAACGCTGTCTCGAAGTCGATGATGATGCTGTCTAGCTTCAATATCATCTTCATGGTGAGCATGATCCGGTAGGTTGCGTCATGTATCACCGGTGCGTGGTGCGCTGAGAAGTCGACTCCTGCGATTTGCGAGTATCCGCATGCCACGAGTCTGGCGCGGAATACCCCGTTTCTCTTTTCCTTGAAGACCCACTTGGTCTTCACGCACCACCGATTTCTCGGCATCCGGTGCTTCTTGATCTTTTCCCATACTTTCCTTCTGGCCATATCGTAGAATTCCTTGTTGATGGCTTCTCGCCATTTCTTTCTCTTACTGGGGTCCGCGTGGTCCCAGCAGTCCTCAAATGTGGTTGGGTCTAGCAGCATAGCGATGCTCGCTAGTTCCATCCCATCCTCATTTCGTTCGTTGTTCAATGCTTGGTCCGCAGTGATGATATCGTTGAGTCTCATCATTCCGTGAGGTGTATCTATCATCATACCTGCGATATCTCTGTTGAATGTTGACCCGTCCGCGTGGAAGTCGGGTCCTCCTGTGTCCGATGGGGATGCGATAGTCTCTTGGGGTGTCTCGTACCCTTCGTCTGTATTTGGTTCTGACTCATCGCTCGATTCGAGGTCTCGCTCCTCCTCTGGAATGGGTTCTTTGTTGTACCCTGCGAGAGCACTCACCATCCTTGGTACGCGTTGCACAGGTTCTGCGATAGGGGTCTGCTCCGGCTCATATTTGGCCTCTTCATTTGCTCTCCCCTCATCGTCCCTTCCGAATTCGTCGCCGTCATTATCGTTCGACTCATTTTTCCCTTGGGTGGGGAGCAAGTCATCTTGCCCTCGCGCAGTGTCTTCTGTATCTTCTTTCTCTCCGGCTCTGCTGCTGCGATCTGCGTCGTCGGTCTCCATGCCTTTGATGGTCTCCGATCGTCGCTCCCAAGCTGCTCTCGTGTGTCGAGTCTTCATACCCGATGTAGAGTCGTCATCTTCCAGATCTATCAATATTGATCTGTTGGCATTCTCGATACCTCTGAATTGCCCATATGACTGATTCATCCATGTCACGTCTCTCGTGATTAGGATCTTAGTTGTTGCGAGGTTCAGCATTCGATACACTCCCTTCGCGTGTGACTGGCCATATCCAACGAACATAGCTGGTCTGGATCTGGCATCCAGCTTCGCCTTTATCGTGCGGCCTCCGATGTACACCATGCCTATTTCCCCGAAAACGCGTAACCCATCCACGTAAGTTGGGATCCGGTTATTGAACAGCACGCATGCTGGTTCTCTCGTTTTCGTCCCGATGATATTCTCCAGTTGGGTAGCGGTTCTGGCCGCCTCGGCCCATAATTTTCCTCGGACATTTTTTGGCAGGTGTGTGTGATTGAGCATGGCTCGGACTTTCCCGTACAACGTGGCGAATTTTCTTTCCACGCGACCGTTCTGTTGCGGCGTAGATGCTGCAGTGTACTCGAACGTTGGACCGAACCCTGCGACGAGCAGTTGCTTCTCCGCGGAATAATTTTCTCCTGCGTTGTCACATCTGACAATTTTCACTCGTGTTTGCTGATTGACATGGAGCCATTTAAGCAACAGAATCATTTTTGTTCCAACCTCACTTTTCTCCTTCAGGAAATAGCTCCAACAGTAGTCACTGTAATCATCGAGGACTAGGAGCCAATACTTTCCTTGTCCGTAGCTGTGCGTCTGGACACTTGATGTGTCAATGAACAGTCGATCACCAACCTCCTTCGCTCGTGATTGGAGTTTCTTTGTCATGGCCTTCTGCCTTTGTTTGCCAATGGCACAGTCCACACATGCATGCAATTTGCCTGTGACATTCCAACCGTATCGTCCCGCTGTGCGAGAGATCGTGTAAGTGTCAACATGGCCTAACATTTTATGGATTTGGTTGACGTCCACCGCGGTCTGGGTGGACACGCCAACATTGGCTTGATCGTGAGGGTGAGGGGCGGTGATCATGTTGACGCCGCTCACGAACCCGCTGTGGGTAGCCATAAGCCGGTCAAACGTGATGCGTTGTCCGCGCTTCTCCAGGCTCATCACAACACCGTGGTTGCTGATGTTGAAGCCGCTCTCAAGCGCTTTGTTGATGCTGAGGAGGTTCACCCACAATTTGGGCACGAACTTCACGTGCTTGAGGAGGATGGTTGCGGTGGTACCGTTTTTCTGCATTACCACCATGCGCTTGTCGCCCACCTTTGTTGCCTTGATGTAGCGACCGCTGCCGATCTTGATGGAGTGGTCGGCTACGCGTACGTTGGTCATCCCCTCGTCGTTGTTGGTCAGGTGGCACGAGGCACCTGAGTCGCCCAACCAAGTGTTTGCCTCATGGCGGTCTGGGGCGAGCGTGATGCGGCGTTCTTCGACGCCGTCGATGTCACCGATTACCATCGCCATGTCTGGTTGTGGGTTTCTCTCGCTGTAGATGGGGAGTTCAGGGAACGCATTTGGGCTGCGGACTCCGTAGTGGCCTGGGTGGTATTTCCACATGACTTGGAGTGCTCCACGCGAGGCCAGGCTCCCGATGAGTCCATGGTGGATGGCTGGCAACTGCTCCTTCTCCAGCCTTTCATTGATATACGGCATGTTCTTCATGACGTTGAAAGGAGTCATCATCCCGATTTCGCGTAGGAGGAAGTAGAGGGTGCGAGCATCCGCGCGATTGCGTCTGTCTCTCGAGTTGTATTCCTCCACTGTGTCGAGGCACAGCAAGGCAAGCTTGGAGCGCACACTGTCAGCCGGCATGGCGTTGCTCAATGAGTATCGCACTGCGAGTGCGAGGGACTCCTCCTTTGCGAGCATTGCGCGGCGTTCATCGCGTTCTTCGTGGGTTGTCGGTTTCACCACGTCCGTTCCTTCCGGTAGATCGATGAGGAAGGGCTGGTTGAGACAATCGACGCAGTACGAGTAGATGTACCCTTGTTTGAAGCACAGTGGGCACGATGCCCATCCTTGGTACATTGCGCGCCCCGCTGCTTCGATCGTCTTCTCGATGGGAGACTTGTTGGTGGAGAGCGAGAAGACAGGTTCTCTGCAGATGTCTTCCGCTCCGATCACCATGGCCACTTCGTTGGTAGACTCTTCTTCGGTGCTGACGAGGTCTTCATCGTAGATGACCTCGTCGAAGAACTCGTCGTCTTTGGTGGACTCGTCATCGGACGGGAAGAGTTCGCGGTTGATGCGCTCGGCGGCGACCGCTGGTGGTCCGTAGTGACCATACACCCCTGGGTGGTGGGCCGCCCGCTCTTCCGCCGTCCACTCGGAGCCTTGGTTTGGCTCTTCGTTGCCATGGTCGCCCATCTCTTCGTCGGTGGACGTGAGGGCGAGGTCTTCGGTGGTCTCCTCTTTGGGAGGCATCATGGCATGGTCGTTGCTCATGTTTTTCTTGATGTTCGTAATTTCTTGGGTTGTTACGAGTCTTGGGTTGGTCACATTTTTGACCTCTGTCGAATCGATTTCGAACTCGTTGGTGAGGAAACACATCATTTCCGTGCTATCCATGGACTTGTCGTCTTCGGGCAACCAGAAGGGCTCCTCGATCATGGCTAGGGCAACGTCGTCGGCCTTCTCGTCGGTAGGTAACCACATCTCTTCGTCAACTTCAACGAAGGAGTCGTAGCCAGCCACATCGTCTTGGGTAGTCCGCCACATGTGTTCTTCGACCATCACGAGGGCGACGTCTGTCTCTTCCTCCATGACGTCGGTCGCCACGTTTGCGGCCTCAGCTTCTCGCATCGCTGCTTTCAACTTGAAGCAGTCGAGGATCTTGTGCCCCTTCTTACCGCAGTACTTGCAGTTTCCGTTGAACTTGTTCTTGGCGGGGGTGTCACCTCTCTTGTTGTTCTTCTTCAAGGCCTTGTTGTTTTTGTTCTTTGGGGGAGAGCGGCAGTCCGCCTTCTTGTGCCCGTAGGCACCGCAGTTGCGGCAGTACCCTTTGAAGCCGCCCGTGGCAGCGAGAGCCATTTCCTCTTTGGTGTCACTCTCGCAGCGGTTGCTTCCTTGCTTGATGTGACGTGCGTCGTAGGTGGCACTCACTGCTTCACGGATGTCCTCGATTGACATCGTGCTTTCGATGCCGGTGAACTTGAGCTCGATGAGCTTCACATCCATCTCGTAGTCCCTTGCGAGGGCGTTGAGCACAAGCATGTGGTACTGGGTCATGTCCAAGTCGACGCCGGCGTGAGAGAGGCGTCCGCGGAGCACTTCCATCTCGGTGAGGAACGTGTCCGGGTGTTCTCCCTTCTTCATGCGCATCCCGTTGAGCTGCGCTAACAACTTTGCCTTCATAGGCGCAGTGCGCTGCTCGTAGATACGCTCAAGAGCCTTCCATGCCTTACGTGGGTCTCCTCCCTCGTAAGCGCTGCTCTTGCATCCCAACACAGCCATGAAGGCAACATTGCCTTCGGTGGTTTCATGGCTAATAGCCATGGTCAGTTCTTCAAACGCGTACTTTGCCAATGCCTTCTTGTACTCAGCCTCCTCTTTAGGAGTCATGGCACTTGGCTTCTTGGCTTCGTCGTCGTCCTTCTTCTTGCCTTTCACAGGGAGGGAAGCAACGGAGGGGACGAACGGTTCTTCCTTCACAACCACATCACCCATGTCCTTGAGATACAAGTCTCCATAGCCCTTGCGGTTGGCGCGGGCCAGGAACTTCGCACTCCAAGCTTTCCAGCTGGACCGCTTGTCGTCGAACATGATCATGTAACGATCAGTCTTACCTAGGAAGGATGTCATGGTGATGATGATGAGAGG
This sequence comes from Craspedostauros australis, assembly GCA_026770025.1. NCBI lineage: Eukaryota > Bacillariophyta > Bacillariophyceae > Mastogloiales > Achnanthaceae > Craspedostauros > Craspedostauros australis. The sequence goes on along the minus strand of JAMXDE010000055.1, from coordinate 390,105 downwards.
ATGTTTGTTGCTGTGTTGATGGTGGTAGAAACGTAGGATTTCAATCGTAACGTTTCGAAACATGTTGGAAATCCAGGGTTATAGTTAGTACTAAGATCTAATCTGCTGTTAGAAACTGTACCGTTTTAGAACTGTGAGCACAATCTCACTTTCTCTTCCAATTTCGCTTTCTTGACAGGCATCTGTCGCGGTAACGACACGGGGCGTCCTGTTGTCTCTTAGGTGCTTCCCCCTTCGTTCATCATGCTCTGTTCTTGCTTCCTTGTCTCTGCATCGTTGTAGCTGTCTACGCTTGCATGGTAGGGATCTGCAGTCTTGAGCACTTGCCTATCTCATGTTTCCGTTGTTGATTCTCATGACATCGTCGTTTGGATGGTCGATGTCACCTTTGGTGATGTTCCAAACCTGCGGATATTCTGATCCTTTCTGATGTTCCAAGCCTGCAGATGTTCTTGTCCGCAGGAGAGGCATGTGCTGTCCTCTGAAGAAGGTGCGTCACTTGCCCATGGACATGCTGTTCTGATCGACGTCGTCGTCTGGATGGTTGCCACGGTCGGCGTGGTATCGGGACCTCCTGATCCGCCGTGGGTGTCTTCCTTACATTACCAGAGGACAGACTATCCTCCTCGCGGTTATACAGGTATCAATCGCGTCCGTATGCTTAGTCATAGTCATAATGACATGGTATACAAAGGTGTGACAAATAGTCTCTGAACATGTGATGAATAATATTCAAAGCTGTGACGAACAATGTTGGGAGGTGCGGCAATTACGGGTATTCCGACAAAGTCGTACCCTCAATTCCTAACACAGTGGCACAAGCAAAAGCACAAGGCACATCTGACAGGAATCGGGTGTTCTGAAACACCATATTGCCGCACCTCCCAAGAGTAAGGAACCGAACGTCGTGATATTCTACATTACCGCAACTCCCACCTTTGGATCTTTGTGACAGAAAAATGTGAGCTGCACGTGTTTCGTGATGGAGAACGACACGTGCCGAATGCGAACCGTATTTTGGCGTTCGTGACCTCAGTGCAGGAATGCGAATCACACGTGCATGTCGCAGGGGGCAGGGATGTTGGAATCGTGACCAACATCACGACACGAGCGACTACGGCCCCTATGTCGCAACCAATGAGAAAATAGTACTGGAGGAAGGCCGATGTCGCGAAGTGTGAGATGGCCTGTGAACGAACCTGAGATGAGAAACATCCAGGAAGCCGGTGAAGTGATCGGCGAAGAAACCAGCAGAAACGACGGGAGAAGCATCGGAGATGATCGGAGATGATCGGAGATGTGAGATGGTCGAAGGAGCTGAATGAGCTCCCAACCAAGGTGTTCCCGTGACGAATGGGAGGCCGTGATCTGATCGAATGAACCAATCTGTGTGATGCCTACAACTCGGCGATGTCTAAGGCATCGAGACTGTCAGAGGAGGACAACGTGCTTGTGTGCACGGACATGGGGCACTCGGTGGTGCATGCATGTCCACGATGAATTTGCGATGAACGCAAGATGGATGCCTGCTAGACCAACAGAGGGACCCATTATGATCTCAGAAGGAGATCGGACTTTGAAATTGAGAGCAATGAAGAGCTCACAGTTCAGAGAAGTAGATTCTAACAAACAATTTGTTCTCTACTATCACACCACCCCAGATTTCCAACAGGCGTGGGCGTATTACAGCATGTTGGAGCAGTTCAAAGTGCGTGGAATGATGCAGGCCGTCTTCCAGAAGTACTTCAAGACATTCCGCGCAAGAATCGAGAAACAACGAGAACGCTCGGCACGCGAAGAGCGCGCCTTGGACCGTGATCGCTCGCTTCATCCCGAACAGCGACGCAACATTCAAGGCAGACCAGTGATGCACTTGTCTCCCGCCAAAAGGTTGCTCTCCCATGACATCAAAATGAAGAAGAACCTTCACATGACACCATCTGAATTGCAGGCAAGTCGACCAGAGTATGCCTCTTTCGGTGCAACACAGTTCAAGCAGCACGTCTATCAGGAGGAGAAGCCGCAGAAGTTCAAAAGTCATCTCTCAATGCTGCGAAACAAGGCAGAGCACATGACCAAAAAGTAAGAAACATCGAGTAGTAGATACTAGTAGTTGTATATTTGTTAGACTTGGTCTAGTTTAATTTTAGACTAAAATGTCGCACGATTTGCCCACGAATGGAAATTGTGCTGTGTTTATGGAGTCGGGACTGTGTTGCTGCTGTTGGTTGTTGTTGTGCGTTTGGTCTGGGCGAGAACGCGCCAAATGAAGGACGCGGCGAACATCGCGGTTTTCGAAATTGTGATGATGTGAACAAACAGCAGAAATGCGATGTATGCCATCAAACAGTGGATGTGGCTGCAGATGAAGCAGGTGCCTGAGAGACACCCATCAAGGTAGAACGCAACAAGCGATTTAACATCGACCAGCTTGTCGATTGCTGCAATGACAGCGCGAAAGGAGAGCTCTGCGTTGTTGTTGTGATCACTTTTGTGATGCCCATTTTTGAGGTAAAAAAAGTGACCATCAGGGAGGCCGAAGTAGGCTGGGCTGATTGCTTTCCATGCTTCATTGAGGCTGGTGTGGGTGTTGATGGGCGTTGGGCGGCTGCCAAGGTTGGAATTGCCATTCAGATGGCGATGGCTGGAAGCTGCTGTTGGCGATGCGTTGTGGCGGAGGAGGTGACTGCCATGTGCAACCGAAGACGAAGAGGGAGAGACAGCGAATGACATGGCTTGGTTGGTGCCTGCTGCAGCATTGCTACCGTGGTGCAAGGAGGAGCGAGATGGTGGAGGGAATCTCATGTTGACAGTTGTTGCGGAGAAGAGACTTGTGGGCTCTCTGATCCGTTACGATGTGACTGCACTGCTCAAACGTTCGCAGCAAGCACCAAACAACGCGCGCGGCAAATCACAACGCAGCAACTCGGCTTCATTGGTACAGAAGACAAATTCTAAACAGACGCAACAAGAGAGACTTCATTGTAACTAAAGCATCAGCACAACTACGCATTCACACACACTAAGAGCTGATTTGAACGAAGTATCGTACCAGAATGGCGGAGTCTACTATTCCAATTTGTGAAACAAGCGCGATTTTGTGTGATGACGCGGTGTGTGTTGATTGTGATTCTGCGGACAAATCGGCAGTGGCGCAGACGCACGCACAGCTCTGTTGCGAGGAGCGAGCACACAGAGTCGCGAATGATGTGCGCACAACCCGCCACGATCAATTTTGTCACCAAGCAAAACGGGTCTCAGCAACAAGCAACTGCACTCAAAACACGACGAGCTCGGACCAGTCCAACACGGACCTCGCCGACCGTCCTGCGGTCACCCGCGACGACAAAGCGCACGTAGTTTCACCGTGCGCGTCTGGAACAACTCCGAACAACGCGCGAGCATGTCGGCCATTTGCCGGTTAACTCAAGGTTTGATTTTCTGTCGTAGCATGTAATAGCGAGTCCTGCCAAGACAAAACATCTAACGCTAAAATAACGTCTGAGGTCAAAATATTTCGCATGATGCAATTGTGATGCAGCTGAGGTCAAAATAAGTCGCATGATGAAAAAAATCGCACTGCAAGTTTTGCACGACCCATCGTGACTTACCCCGAGTCCAAAGGGTGGAGGTCATTGTCGGTGAATATCGACGCCTCCCCATTAAGTACAATAATATCAATACGACTAGAAGGCATTATTGGAATGTGATAGAAGAGTTTGGAATGATCTGGACACGACATCCAGATAATTGCGACGGAACTTGAGTTCGTGGATTCTTCAGTCCGATTGGTCGAATTGACCACTCCGACCACTTTTACCAGGTGTCCCTGCACAGCACAAGGCAAACAGCAGCAAAGGGGCGAACAACAACAACAAACACGCAAACAAGCAAAAGAGCACAACAGCTCATAATCTTGTGTAAACTATCTGATTACACCACCCACATCAATCACACTGCTCTGCCTCTGGTCTGTCGCTTCGGTTTATTGCCGGGTTTGGACTGCTGCAAGAGTTGTTGTTATAACATAGTTTACACAAGATAGTGCTCTATTGATACGATGAGCAAAGACACCAAAGCCAACACGACGAAGCCCAAGGCCGGAGCCGGGAAGGCAAACAACAAGCCCAAGCGCCATCCAGTTGCGAGGGCACCCAAGTTCCATGGGACATGCGACGGGCTCAAGGGCAACGTCTTTGACTGCAACCCATCCTGCAGCAAGCAAACAGATGTGTACGCCAAGACCCTCGCCGCTCTGAAGGTCTACACTGGAGTCAAGTACGGCCCGGACGTCCTCGACGCCCTCGAGAACATGGAGCCAACAACCTTCATGGAACCGCCGGCTCCCGATGCGGATGCTAGCTACGCCAAGAACCACAAGTGGAAGAACCAATACGACAAGTGGGCTAAGTGCGCAGACACCTACACAACGAACATGAAGGAGCTCTACTCCCTCATTGTGGGACAGTGCTCCAACCTCATGCTCAGCAACGTCAACAAGTCCAGCGAGGCAGAGGCCCTCGAGAAAAAGCAGGACGCTCTCAAATTCCTCAAGATCATCCAGACTGTCTCCTACAACGTCACTACAACCGAAGAGATCGTCGTCGCCTCGTACAGAGTCGTCAAGAGCTTCTACGCACTCTTCCAACACCCAAACGAGACCCTCCTCAAATACCTTGACAACTTCAACAATTTGGTTGAGGTAGCCGACACCATTGGGGCGAACCTCACTGGGCACGAGAGCATCAACGACACCGCATTGAAGGAAGCAGGTCAGGTCACGATTGTTGGCAAGTTCCGCTCACGGTAACCTACGATCGTGGAAGATGATGTTGGTTGATAGTCGTCTGTTTGCTATTTCATTACGTTGGCTACTCCGATCCTCTTGGTGTACGCCCGTTCTCTTGCCCGATGCTCTCGGTGCTTCAATCTGTTTCGTAGATTCGGTCTCCGACTATGAGTCGGTACGCGAGATGCTCTCTCGCTCCTCTCTGTATTCTCTCTCTTTCTCTCTCTACATCGTGTGCTCGTGCTACACGATCCTCCGTGTTTGATGCGTACTCCGCATTTGACACTCTGTTCATTCAGTACTGGCTTCTACTTCATGAGTACTCGCCATTTGAAGTTCACCTTCAGTATCCATGATGCTGATCCTCTTCGGTCATCGGATCTTCGCCTCCTGCTCTGACTTGGGGACAGATGTCGACGTGGTGACACGATGACATCCTGTTGACGTCAGTAGTTGTCCTTCTGCTCTCCAGATGTCATATTTCATTGGTGATGCAGCAGCCTGTCAGATGATATCGTCATCTGAGGTTTAGTTGGGAAGTACCTCGAGATTCTCTTGGTACCATTGATGGATGGACGGACGATCTTCCAATTCTCTCAGAAATCGTTATTTGCAAATTTCCTCCAGAAATCTTGCCCCTTTTCGTGTGTTCCATTTCCACTGTAATTCTGACGAATCACATCATACTATTGACACGAATGTAGTTATACCGTCCAAGTGCGTATGAGAGAATAACGGGTGAACGATGCACATATACTCGTACATCTCGACATATACTCACATGTACATCTCGACACACGATCACCGAAATCAACAAGGATGAGGTCCACGCAATCCGGCGCAACAGGTTCCTCGCCATCGCGTTCATCCTCGGGGCTGACAAGCACAGGTACGGCAAGCTCATTGAGGAGCTCCACAACGACTACCTCAAGAAGCAAACAACTATCCAGCCAACGTCACAGATGCCTTCAAGCTGCTCTCCAACTACCAAGCTGAGGCAAAGAACGTCCCAGGACAGCACACTCCACGCAGCGGCGGCATGGCATTCGTCAACACCAAGGATGGCGACAGCAAGCCCTCGAGTCACAACAGTCACAACAGTCACACCCTTGTCACCGCAACCGAACCCTACGGCGCCTACAGTGACAAAGAGCAGGATGCCTACGGCTTCTTATTCCTCCAGGCCAACAGCATCGAGTCAGAAGGGCACGCCTACAACCAGTCGTCCAACCCCATCCCTGACACCTGGATCCTCCTTGACAACCAGTCCACTGTCGACATCTTCGCACAAGGGAAGTTCCTGGACAACATCCATGAGGTTGATGACACCCTCACCATCCATTGCAACGCTGTAACAGCCATCACCAACCAGAAGGGAACGCTCAGCGGATACGGCGACATGTGGTACCATCCTGCAGGAGTGGCCAACATCCTCTCCCTCAGCAACGTGAAGGACCGCTACTGCGTGACATTCGTCAGCACCGGTGGCAACCAGTTCATCGTGCACAAGCCTGATGGCACCACACAGGTTTTCCAAGAATCCACTACCAGCCTGTACTACCTGGACACAGCAGCCAACCTCGGAACCGTCCTGATCACTACCGTATCTGGTAACAAAACTAAGTTCTCGTCTATCGATTACTCACGTGCTCATCTTGCTCGTTCTGTACAGCAGCGTATTGGTCGTCCATCAACTCGCAACTACATCAAGTACGTTCGCAACAGCATGATCCAGAACTGCCCAGCCACAGCCAAGGACATCTGTAACGCCGAACTCATATTTGGTCCTGACCTTGGAGCGCTCAAAGGCAAGACGGCGCGAACCACATCTCCGCAAGTGACCGTGGAGATTGCTGCTCTACCTTCCTCCGTCATGAAGGAGTATCAAGACGTCACGCTCTCAGCTGACGTCATGAAGGTCAATAGCATTCCATCGCGAAACACATCAAGTTCGGAACCGTCGCCAAGCTAGACTCTGAGTCTGGTGCATCCATCACAAAACAGCTCCTGAGTGTCATCAAGCTCTACAAACAACAAGGATTCAAGGTCATCATGGTCCTCACTGACAACCAGTTCGAATCCATTCGTGGCAATCTCGCAGCAGCAGGCACAGGCCTCAACGCCACATCCCGTGATGAGCACGTCCCAGAGGTGGAGAGATACATCCGGACCATAAAGGAACGAGCCCGCAGCACGTACAACGCGCTGCCATTCAAGCATTACCCACTGGGACTCATCACCAAAATGGTGTTCAACGCTGTCTACTGGCTGAATATGTTCCCATATCACGACGGAATCTCAAAGCGAATGAGTCCAGCCGAAATTGTGGTTGGACGCAAACTCGACTTCCACAAGCACTGCAAGGTGGAATTCGGAACATACGTTCAGACCCATGAGGAGCACGACAACAGCATGCAACCCAGGACTGTTGGAGCCATCGCTCTGCATCCATCTGGAAACGACCAAGGCAGGTATTATTTCCACAGCCTCCTCACCGGAAGGCATTTACATCACAGAAGCTGGACGGAACTGCTGATGCCCGATGCGGTGATCGATCACGTCCGCGCTCTCGCCAAGAAGACCAGAGGCAAGAGGAACATGATATTCACTGACGCCTACGATAACATCGTGGCACCAGCATGCCGCGGCAACAACGATGGCGGCCCCAACGACTCAGATTACGATCCTGATGACAAATCTGAGGCCAGCGAGGAATCGTTGGATCCCGATAGCGAATCGGATGACGATTCCGATGGGGACGATGACGATGATGGGGAGAGCGAGGAGAGGTACGAAGAGGAGGAAAAGGAGGAAGACGATGATGATGACAGCACATATGATCCAGATGGAGACGACGACAACGGCAGCGACGACAGTCACGACGGCGACGACAATCTGGGTGCTGAGGCCAACGTACTCGACCCAATCGAAGAGGTTGTGATCGAGCCAGTGGAAGCCAACACACTCGAGCCAGCCGACGAGGCTGCGATCGCGCCAGCGGAAGCCAACATACTCGCGCCAATTGAAGCAGTCGTAAACGAGTTCATTGACGAAATCAACGCCAGGCCGGGGAACTCGATGAGCCAGAGGATCCGGCCGCCGCAGCAGAACCGAACGCCGTCGGTGAGCAGGATCCGGAACAACAAGGCCGGCGCACTTGCGGCGGACCGCGACCCGACTACCGCCACCTGCACAACCACGGTACCACCGAAACACAAACCACAATGGTGCAGATGTCGATCAACCCGGAGGATGAAGTCAAAGAGGAGACCATGGCATGCACATTCCTCACTGACCAGATGAATTGGAAGCAAGACCTCAAGCTGTTCAACGAGCGCAGAGAGGATGCCATCAGCAAGGAGCTGAAGCAGGTGCATGATATGGAGGGATTTGAGCCAAAGCATTGGCATCAACTCTCCAAGGACGAGCGTCGCAAGGCACTGCGTTACCTCATGTACCTCAAGGAGAAGCGCACCGGCCTCATCAAAGGACGCGGATGCGCTGACGGCCGTGTTGGAAGGCTCCGCGCACAGAGAATCGGTAGTAGTCAACACTCTTTCTCAAAGTGTGTCTGTTATTGTTGCTGTTGTTGCTGTTGTTGCTATTGATTGTTGATGAGCGAGTGTGGGGAATGAGATGATCAAGATGCTCTCTTGATCCATCTCTTCCTTGCTCTCATTGCTTAGTGCAATCCTCTTGCGCCTCCATGCACATTGCTCTCATGTTGCTTGTTGATGTTGACTTGATCATCAACGTTGTCGTTTCTCTCTCGTTGTCTCGTCGTTGTTCCGTTCTCGGGTTTTGTTGAATCTGATGATTGATCGAATCTGATGGAATGTTTACAACATATTTCATTCCTGTAGACCTGGTAGGTAAGGTCTTGATGTGACGTCACGTGTGGTGGATACTGTGGTATCCGCTGGTGTCGCAGTACTCTGTCATCGTAGTATCGCAGTATCCTCGTGGTATCGCGGTGGTGTCGTTGTGACGTCATAGTGTTGTGTCGTGATTCCGCCACCAAATAGTCTAGATGGAGGCAAGCAAGTGTGACTGATGCATACACATCCAAGTACACACACAGTCCGACAGGCATGCCTTATGGCCTCCCACGACAGCTAGAACATGAGAAATGCATATGTCACTTTTTCTCATTCAATGTTGATTCATGGATGACATTGAGTGGTATACTAGACAGTCACAGAGGCCCCCTACACAAGCATGTACAACATGACCATCAGTTGGCTACTATTGGCAAGATGGAGTGAGACACAGGTGGCTAAATGATTATGTTTCACTGGGTTTGTTGCTATCTTTGCATTCTAGGTCAGCAATGATCTTCTCCATCTTCTCTTTGTGCATTTTGAGCATGTTCACCTGTGCTGTTACACCTCCAGTGTCTTTCAGGACCTTTTGGAGGTCTGTATTGTGTTGTTCAAGGCTTTCACTTTGCTCCTCAAGTCTCTGGATCTTTCGACACTGTCTTCGGATGGTTTGTTCCATGTTTTCACGTGTTTTGGGGGCTGCAGACATGCTGGAAATCTTTCTGGAACGATTGGCAGCCCTGGTTGCTCTTGGGGATTGTTTCATTGGAGATGCAGGGGGTGAAATGATGCCACACAGTTTGCCACCACCCTTCTCACTTGATAGAACACAGATGAAAGTGGGTACTTATCTCAAAATTGGGAGTGATTAAGTCCGTCAATGAAGTAGAGTGAAACTGTGTGATAGCGTTGTTGTGCTCTGAGTGGTTAATTGATGTTAGATGGTATGTAAGCTGGCCCAATTCAGAACTGTTGGAGTCTGAATTGTGAGCAGATGGAGATGAAATGATGAAAATGATGCTGAGGCAACATGTGTTGCAACACACAGCAGAACATGAAGTGCAGTGCATGAATTGCAGTGCATGAAGTGCAGAGCATGAAGGTGTTGTCGAATTTGCAAGACTGAGGAGGTTCATGGTGCCTCCAATACTGATCTTGCTTCTTGGAACAACAATGATGCATGCAACAAATCCGATCATTGCAGAAATGCGATCTTGCCAAATTTGGTGGGATTGCTGAGCTCGTATCTGAGCATCTTGGCTCAGATACATTCACTCAACAAGACAGTAAACATGCCCTGTGAAGGTGGATTCGCAGGGATTCAGACATACATGTTCAGGTGCACATAAGGAGGATGACAGACAGGGCCTGACATCCATCCTTCAACTCATTACCATCTTCAGATATGAAAGAGCACTATCGAAAAATCACAAGGGGAGAGCAAAAGCAAAGTACCATGCCGGGATTCGAACCCGGAACCTCAGTTAGAATTACTGGTGCTCTACCGTTGAGCTACAGGCGATGCGATTGCTGATCCGAACACAAGTGAAATTTATAGATAGTGGGGGCTACGGGAGTAACGTACTTAGCACTATTCGGTTTTGTGCTGATACTCCCCTACGCTACGACCGTGGACCACCTGCTCAAGAGCACTATGACGGAAAGTTGTCATCTCCCGCGCCTCCCCACAGCGGGACACCCTCAAAGCTGGGCGGCTAATAGTGCAGACGAAGTTGGGAGTGCTGCCGTAGCAGACAAGTGTGAGACTGGGTCGAAATCCGGCGATCGCAACGCGCCCACGAAGGCGTGTTGTGCAAGGTAGTCCTAACTCAGCGATGTAGAACTAGCTGCGACTGTTAATCTGAAAGAGCACTATCGAAAAATCACAAGGGGAGAGCAAAAGCAAAGTACCATGCCGGGATTCGAACCCGGAACCTCAGTTAGAATTACTGGTGCTCTACCGTTGAGCTACAGGCGATGCGATTGCTGATCCGAACACAAGTGAAATTTATAGATAGTGGGGGCTACGGGAGTAACGTACTTAGCACTATTCGGTTTTGTGCTGATAAGATACCAAGACAGGTATCTGAGGTCCGTCGGGAGTTGCGGGAAATGAGGTCAACAGAGAAAGAGAAAACGGTTCATGACGAAAAGTCTCATGTGGACCTGATGCAGTCTACGGAGAACAAGATTAGACATAGGCTAAGGTGAATATAGACTTTTGATCTGATATCACTGTCAGTATCATGAATTTCTATCACTTCATGGATGGCCTCATGTGAAGGTGCAGACACATTGCTCATATCAATCACCACAGACTTGCTTTGATGATTTGCATCAGGGGAGCAGCCTGTGGACTCATTGTCAGAATCAGGATTCCAAGTTGCAGCAGAGTTGGATGCTGACTCCATATGCACAATCCACTCCTCCTTGTCTGTGCAGTTGTCCCCTTCACTTGAGGAAGACTCCATCTCATCACTGCTGGTGTCCTTCTCACACCTGGACTTCATGATCTGCTTCTGTTGGGGAGCATGCTTGGATTCTGGTGCTTTGGCAACACCCTGACTTGGCTGCTTCATGTCATCATCAGATGAATCCCATTGAGGTCCTGCAATGGATTCAAGAGCTGCCCTTGATGCTCTGGCAAAGGCAGAATCTGCCAGTGGCTTCCCCAGAGCTGAAGGGGTAGGCTTGGGAGCTCTGTCCACTGTAGGAGCTGTATTGGGGGTTGGGGTGGATAGAGGTGGTGGTCTGAGGGCTGCAGGGGTAGCCTTGGGAGCTCTGGCAAGTGTAGGAGCTGTGTTGGGGGAGGGGTGAAGGGAGGAACTGCCTTGCTGGACCTGGAGGTTGAAGAAGTTGCCAGTGTTGCTTTGGCAACATTCTCTTCCTCCTCTTCCTTCTCATCATCTGAAGACTCCCATCCAGGCCCTCCTCCACACACTCTTAGGGGCTCCTCATGATCATCCCCATCTGAAGACTCATAGATCGGGGCTCTGGCTTGCTCAAGATCCTCTTCTTCCACATCCTCTTCATCAGAAGACTCATACACAGGTTTCTGTGTCTGGTCCTCCAGCCTGGCATGTGGGCCTGCTTCAAAAAGGCTGCCTCATCCATATCCATACCATCACACTTGGCCTGGTCAATCATCTTCACTTGGGCATCTGACAGTTTGATGGCATCATATTGGGTGGCCCAGTCATGGCAATTCCCTCAGCACGAATTGAGAGCCTGCCCTTGGCTGCCTGGATTAAGAGCTTCACATTTGTTGACTCCAAGACATCAAACTTTGTCTTGGGCCTGGATGAGAGTTGCCTGACCTCCTTGTAGTGAAGCCTTGGCAACTGGAAGTGGTTCTGCATGTGGTGACTGGCTTCAAATTTGGCACCTTCTGCAAGCTTGGAGAGCTTCTTGATGGTGAGCTCTCCAGTTGCAAGCAGGAGCCTGAGTCCCCTGCCAATACCCTGGTTGAAATGTCTTTCCTTGGGTGAAGCAACTGCTCTTCCAATGGCAAGGATGCTGTCCCCAAGAATATGCATCTTCCTCGTTCTCCTGGATATGGTCACAACCAGATGGTGGGGCAACCCTTCTCCCTTCAGCCCCTCAAATGTGATGCTGGTTGGCTTCTCTGGGTCCAACCAGTTCACCATGTTGATGACCTCCTTATTCAACTCATCAAAGAGTGCACAGGAGCTCTTGGTCATGTATGGTCTCACAATTGGCTCCATCTTTCCCTTCAACTCTGGGTGTAGTTGTTCCACTGTAAGCTCCTGCATGGAGTCTATCTGTCCCACATACATATCAGCCCTGTCCGACAGGCTTCTGAAGTATAGCCTCAGGGCATTGGAAGTGGTAGTGTAGTCGCCAATGATCCTGGCATTTGCAGGGCCCACTGAGATTGGCTTCCCCTTGAGCTTGGAGGTTCAGATCACATCATTTATCTTTCCAGTTCTGGCTGAGTGTGCAGAGAAGTATCTGAGAGGGTAGCCTGCATGGTAGCACAGCTTAGCAAGGCTGTTGCAGATTGTTTCAGTGTTTGCAACTCCAAACAGGTAGCCTTGATGCTTCCACTTCTGCATGCTGTATGCCCTGAGATACCTCCTCATGGCCACTGAGGCTTCAACACTCAGCACTGCCTCCCTGGGGGTCATGTCTGTCTCAGCTCTCTTCTGTGATTTGAAATAGATCACATACTGCTTGGTGGTCTTGTTGTAGGATGGCCACTTCATAGCCTTGCTGACTGCTGCCTTGCCTCTTGCTCCAGTTTCAAATAGGAAGAAGAGCAAAGCAATATCCCTGCAACCAGCTGGGGTGAGTGGTGCAGCTTGTTGGAGCCTCATGATGTCTGGTCAAGTGAGGGGCTCTGATCTCTGGACATTCTGGGCTGGTCTGATGTTGATTCGTTTGAGGTTGTGGTAGATGATGGAGAATGTAGATGAGCTTTCAGACAGTGCCGTGAGCCCTGTAGCTGCGTTGTGGATATTGCTCCAGGAGGGGAACCTCTTGTGGATCTCATTATAAGCCCTCTTTGCATCCTTGGCCACAATGGTGTGGAGGCTGATGATTGGCACCCTGTAGAGAACAGCCCATGTGATGTACAGGGAAAGGCAAGCTCCCAGGTGATCTCCAGGGAACACTGCCTCCCAGGTCTCATGTAGGGTGAAGTCCATTGGCTCTCTGGCTGGGTCGTGGTCTGGCCTGTCATCTGGTTGGTCTTCATCTTCTTGACTGGTGTGAACGAAGAAAGCAGCCACTAGCTTCTCCATTCTGTTCAACTCTTGTTTTTCCTTGGGTGTGAGATACATCTGAGGATTTTGCATCACTGTATTGAAGAAGTTGAGCATACCATCTGTACCTGGAAGCCTCTGGTCTGGTGGCACATCAGTGACATCCATAGTGGCAGTGTTGTTTTGTTGTGCCATGATGACTTCTGGATTGAAATGTGCCTGTTGGTTGCTATTGGATAGAAGCAACCTGGCTGGTTCCAGGGTGGTAGGGATGAAGGTGGATGGCTTGTTGCTGGATGGATGTAGTGGCTGGGCAAGAGCTGGGATGGCTTGATGCTGGATGGACTCAAGCTGGGATGGTCAGTGGTGACTGTACACAAGCTGGGATGGCTTGATACTGCATGGAGACGAGCTGGGATGGCTTGATACTGGATGGAGACGAGCTGGGATGGCTTGATACTGGATGGGGATGAGCTGGGATGGTCAGTGGTGCCTGTACACAAGCTGGGATGGCTTGATACTGGACGGAGGCTGTCCCAAGCCTGCTTCGCGTTTCCGGTTGGATGGTCGTTGTTCCATGAGTTGTTGAAGATCTCTGAGGCTACCTTTCCGGCATCAGTTGAAGTGTCAATACACATCAGCAAGAAGTTGAAGGACTTCTTTGCCCTCTTGTAGTCCGCCTTGGTCTCTGCTGTTGATCCTGAGAGCTTCACCATCGCTGCAGTTGGGATTTCATCGATCCCAAGGTAGATGTTGTCCAGGTCCAGCAATGATGCATTCGCCATGAAGCGCATCTCCCAGTAACGCCAACCATCCTGCTTTCCATCGAATAGAATCACTCGGAGAGATGTTTCTCCTGTCGTAGATGTTTCAGTCATCATGGTGTTGATCACTTGCTGTCTTGCTTCGATTCTTTTCCTCCTGCTTGCTCACTGACTTGCTCAGTTGATTGCTTGCTTCTCTCTGTCTCACTGACTCGTTTTCAGTGAAGTGCCAGCTTCTCTTGGGTATTCCTCTTTCCTGTTGTCTGATCTTGTATTCAGATCAATTCGGATGTGACTGTCTCTCTCTTGTTCTGGATCTGTACTGATGTTGGTTCAGTTACAATCCCTGCTCAGCTTCCAACTGTCTTGGGCTGATCTTGTCTGTCCTGAAGTGGTTTCTTTTCTGCCACTTCGAAGTGTGTTAAGAAATCCACTTGGCGTAAATTGAGAGTCCTTGTTTCACACAAATTATGCTTTATTTTTATTTTGTTTTGTTGTTGTTCTCGTTTGTTGTTCTCGATGGCAAATTATGAGACCAAGATTTCCATCTTGTCACACAATTTCCCATCTCCACTTTTGCATTCATACTCTACATTCATTGTTCCACTTGTAAAATTCTCTTCACCTGTTGTGCCACTGACATGCTGCTGATCTTCATTTGGTATGGCATTACCTTGCTGCTGATCTTCATGCGGTTTCATAGTATCTGTGATTCCCAGCACAGAATCACTTGCCCCATCAACAGGAGATTGACTGTGAGCCACTCCATCGATCTGTCACCCACAACAAGCAAAGCTGATCCTAGCTGAACCACCATTGCAATACACCACACTGGAACACATCACAACGTATCGCAACAAGCCACACCAAGTTGCATCACAACACAAACACAAACACAAACACAAACACAAACACAAACACAAACACAAACACAAACACAAACACAAACACAACACGGCATATCACAGCACAGTACATCACACCATGACTGACTGCAACACCAATGCCAACATGGCTGAAAAAGCCAACAATGCCAACCCAAGGGATGATGATATCATGCGTGAGTTGCTGGATGATCTCTTTCCAGACACTCACACCATGTTTGGCTTCTTTAACATGGTGAGGGTTGATCCACAAATCTTTCTGCGCCCCAAGGAGAAGCAAGAACTCCACAGGATGCGCAAGCTGATTGATGACTTCTTTGAGCACAACGACTGGGAAGATATTGTCTTCAAAGACCATCGAGCAGACAACAATCCCAACCGGGATCCTGTGGACTTCACCAAGCAGCAAACATGGGAGACAATGTTCCCCAATGATGCATTGGGTTCCTGTCTGGCACTCTACATCACCTGGGTGGTACTCTATCGTGTACCAACAATAAGCCTGCTGACCATCGTGGCCAAGGATGCTCAGATGGCCTTCCATGAGATCACTCAACGCTTCAAGGGTTGGACCGACACCTACAACGCGGCTGCAGGCCTCAAGCAGCTTGGAAAGGACTCTGAACACTTTGCCATCGTTTACACGAACCTCAAGCGGATCTGCATCAGGTCAGCACAGAATGTGCAACGAGCAGAGCCAATCACCCTCCCTGACATCCGGCGTCTACAGCTTGCAACACACCCAACACCAAATGGGTACTGTGACATTGCTCTTCTCTACTTCCTCTTCGAGACAGGAGCAAGAGGAAAGGCCGCGGTGGGCAAGGCAATGAAATGGCCAAAGTACGACCACAATACCAAGCGCTACATCATCTACTTTGCCTCCCAGAAGAAGGCTGAAACAGACATGGCACCGCTAGAGGCTGTACTAACCGAGAAAGCTTCAGTGGCAATGGCAAGATTCCTCAAAAGCCACAAAAACCAGCTTTGGAAGCATCCGGACAAGCTCTTTGGAGTTGCAAGCACCAAAAGGATCAACAACATCACAAGCAATCTCTGCCTCCTTGCGGGGTATCCCAAGAGGTTCTTCTCTGCCCACTCGCCTCGCACAGGCCGCATCGATGATGAAATGTGCAAGGCCAAGTTACACAAACTGCCAATATCCTCTGGTGATGCCGATGCTCGCATCATTGGGGACTATACCACCACCTCCAATGCAATGCACCTCTACTTCCACAGTCTCTCTGACAGAGCTGACATGTATGTGGGCCAGATTGACGACATGTCAGAACTGACAGTTGAGCAGCTGCATCCAGAACTCAAGGGGAAGCTTCAGCCCATTGTGAGGCCTCACTTCCTCAAGTCCAGCAGCGCCATGACTGCAGAGATGCGGGAGCATGACATCAACAATGCTCCCATCCTTTCCAAAAGCCTCTGGTGGTTTGTAGATGGGGACAAGGAACATGCGGGGTACGCCGCCAACCTTTTGGTTCTCAATTGTGACAGTTGCATCACGTTTGGTGATGCAGGCTGGCATGTGGAAGTCCACACCAATCATCCGATACTTCTCACCAGGAGGCCTCCACACTTGTGTTGTGTGAAACACCTCTATGGTTCGACGAAGTTTGCAGAACTGTGTGACACGTTGCTCCTCTGGAAGGTTGAAGAAACGTTGAAACCTTGCAGTGATGGGGGGGCCACTGGGTGGATCCTTGTGTGGGGGGCGACACTGGCTCAAGTTTCACTCCAACATATCCAATGTCGCGGTTGGAGTCACTGTCCACAACATCGGAATCATGGCTTGAAGCATCCGACATGCTCTGGACACTGCTGTCAGTATCCTCTGCAGCATGGGGTTGAAGCTGGGGTGTGCTTGAGTGCCCTCTGGTGGTTGTGACAGCATGGACTTCTGAGTCTTGCTGCATGGCTGTGACTATGCTCCTTGTTGGTTCTCTTTTCTGTGTTGGATATGTTGTTGCTGTGGTTGTGGTTGTGGTTGTCAGAGGTGGATGTCGTGGTGTCCATGTTGTCAAGTGGACGGAGCTTGGCTCCAATCTTTGATTGAGAGATCTGATGGGGCTGGCCATCCACTTTGTTGCATTTGCAATGTGCAAACCACACATGTTGGTGTGTATCACAAACAGAGAAAGGCAAGGGGTGAGACGTGGGTGGAATGGCAATGTTGTACGCAAATGATGCTTGATCACATGGTGGTCAGAGAACAGAGGCTTCAGCACACACATCAACACAGAACCACTTCAACCACATGTGCACTTACTGTGGAACAAGTTCCTTTTGACCAAACTTCGTTTGAAGTCACATAGAGTCCGAACATTTTTTTTGGAATCATACTTGCGTAGAAATGAATGGTGGAGATGCAGAGGTTCTGGCTCCCAGTTCCATTTTGTTGGGTCGTCAATTAGTGCCTTCATCAAGGCAGCCGCATCAGGCCCATCTTTGTAAAAGCGGACATCAGAGCCCACCATTGTTGTGTTGTTGTTGTGTGTGCGTTGGTGTGAGGTGTTGTGTGTTTGTTATCAACATCTAGATCGAAATTAGGTACCCATCTCCCATGACTAAAACATGATTCACTATTTTTGATTCGACTCGATTTGAGAGTATAGTCGAGTGAGTCTTGATTACACGATTGAGATTCAGTCACTACAGTCATCGAACCTGACGTAGGCACTGGCATCATCGTATGACGCCAGAGGATCGGTCATTGTGATCCTCGGAATCAAGATTATATTTTAGTCATGGTATGCTGACTTGTCTAGCAAAGCCGAGTGCATCATTGAGCACGTGGCAACAACATTTAGGATCCAGAACAACATCGTCAGAGGTGATGCATGCACCTCGTCGACGTAGACGGATCAATCCATATGTGATCAAACAGAGATCAAGATTAGGCAAGACCAGGAGAGATGAAGAAAGACCCAAGGGCAAGAATAACACGAGATATCGTGTAAATCAACATGCCATCTTGGGCAATGTTTTAGGAAAGACTGCGAGAGAAACCACGAGGTAATCGAGCAGCACGTTAGCAACCGTGCAATAGGCACCATCATTAGAAATAGGAGATCATCATCTCATAATTCAAACTCAATCATCAATTGACTACAACTAACTTAGAACAACAACAAACACCAAACATCTCCAACTTCACCTATCGGATTCATCCACCACCAACCACACACGTGAAGTACTCCCAAGAAGGGAGGAATCAAACTTCCCAACCGATCGTGGAGTTTCGCACAAGACAGACATGTCATCTTGGTCCCCAACGAACGAATGCAGTCAACATACTGAACGAAAACATGGAGAATGTTGCAGCAGGTGTGACAGATTCATGTTGTGATGGAAGAATGTCTCCACGAACAGGCTGAACTCGACAACTTTAATGTCTGTTGGCAATCGGGTGTACAACTTTGTGGTGATATCCATTATTGCCGCACCTCCCAATCAAAGTATCACGATTGAATAGAATCAACTCATGTTGATCCCACTTGGACTACCTTGTTACCTGACCACTCCCACATATGCCACCCCTCATGTATGGATGGCTGCAGTCCCATGACATGGCTGACTGCAGGGTGAGGAGGGGGGAAGGACTCGCACTGCCACAACAAGTGATACTCACATATCCCCCAGCCCATGCACATGCTCCATGAAAACAATGTGGAATGCACATATACATTGATGGTAAGTACTGCTAGTTGGTTATGCATATAGTTGCCACTGGTTTCATTGCTTTCATCACCTTGGAACACTGCAATGGTTTTCTCCAACTTCTCTTTTTACATCTTGAGAACCCAGATCTGTTGGAGAAGAGAAGTATATCCTTTCATGTGCTCCTGCATCACTGTGTTGGCTGTTTCAAGGCCAGTGCGCTTCTGCTCAAGCTTCTCTATCTTTCTGCGTTGCTTTCGTATGCTCTGTTGCATGTTCTCATTCATTGTTGCAGCAACTGACATGGTTGCAATGTGTTGGGCATGAGGTGCAGCCCTGGTTGCCCTGTGTGGCCTCTTCAAAGGAGATGCAGAGTGTGAAATGATGGCAGATGGTTTTCCGCCATCATCTTCACTGTCAATGTCATGAATTTGGATCATCTTGGGGAGACATGAAGCAAAATGGGAAGAGTTGTTGTCATCACTCTCCACCTCAGATGAGGAAGGAATCAATGACTCACCAGAGCCACCAGTGGAATTCACAGGATCCATCCAGCCTTTGTCCCTGCAATCATCTCCTTCAGAGGAGGAGGACTTCATATCATCATGCTGTGGAGATTCAGGCTTCTGTGGTGGTCTCCTTGGAACATCAAGATATGTCTCTTCTTTTTCCTCCTCATCAGAAGGCTCATAGTTGGGGCCTCCTCCCATGACCCAAACTGGTTCTTCATCTTCCTCATCAGAAGGTTCATATATGGGTGCTGTGGCTTTGGCAACCTCCTCCTCTTCTTCTTCATCAGATGATTCATAGACTGGGGCAGTGACTTGATCTGCCACCTTGGCATCTGGTCCTACTTAATGGAAAGCTGTCTCATGCACATTCTGGCCACTCTGCTTTGCTTGCTTTGTCATGGCCTCCTGGTTGTCAGTGAGCTTGGTTGCATTGTACTGTGTGGATGCCACCATGACAATACCCTCTGTACCAATTTGGAGCCTGTTCTTGAGTCCTTTGATGTAAAGCTTGATGTTGGTTGACTCCAAGGCATCAAACTTGGTCTTGGGTCTCTTGATGAACTGTCTCTTGTCTCCCTTGTTGAGCCTGGGCAAACTGAAGTACATCAGCATGTGTTCACTGGCCTCAAGCATGGCATATTCTGCCAACTTCATGAGCTTGTTGATGGTGAGCACACCAGTTGCCATCATGAACCTCAAGCACCTGCCAACACTTCTGAAATGATCTGTGCCCATGCCTGTCTTGATGGCCCTTCCAATTTCATAGGTGGAGTTGCCAAGGTAGTCACAGTCTCTCATTCTTTTTACCAGAGTCCACCAGATATGAGAAGGAACCTCCTTGCCTGTCATTCCCTCCATGGTGACCTTGGTGGGTGAGTCTGACTTGAGGCAATTGACCATTTCAACCAGTTCTTGTCTCATGTTTTCAGACAAGGTATTGGCTGTGACCAAGTGATATAGTCTGACCACAGGGAGCAGCTTGCCCTGCAACTCTGGATGAAGCTTCTCCACTGTCAGCAGGTCCACGGAATCATTTTCCCAACATACATATCAGCTCGATCTGACAAGCTTCTGAAGTATAGCCTCAGTGCATTGTTGTGGTGGTGTAGTCTCCAATGATCCTAGCATCAGCAGGTCCCACAGAGATTGCCTCACCCTTCAGCTTGGAATTGCAAATGATATTGTTGATCTTTCCTTTTGCAGCCGAATGAGTAGAGAAGTATCTCTCAGGGTATCCTGCATAGTAGCAGAGAGCTCTGATGTTGTTGCAAATCTGTTCAGTCTGGACAATACCAAAGAAATAGCCAGGGTGGTTCCACTTCTGCAGTCTGTATGTTCTCAGATATCATCTCATGGCCACAGAGGCTTCAACACTCAGCACTGCCTCCCTTGGTGTCATGTCAGTCTCTGCCCCGTTTCTGTGACTTGAAGTAGATGACATCCTGTTTGGTGTCTTTGTTGTACATGAGCCACTTCATTGCTTTGTCAATGGCTGCCTTGTCCCTTGCTCCAGTTTCAAAGGGAATGAAGAGCAGAGCAATATCTCTGTATCCATTGGGTGTGGGAGGAGCAGCTTGTTGCAGCCTTCTGATGTCAGGGGGTGTGAGTGGCTCTGACCTCTGTACAGCCTGGGCTGGCCATATGTTGATTCTTTCTAGGTTGTGGTAGATAATGGAGAAGTTTGGGGAGCTGTGAGAGAGGACCTTGAGCCCTGCATCTGTATTGTTGATGGTGCACCAGTCTGGGAACCTCTTGGAGATTTCATTGTATGCCCTTCTGCATCCTTGGCCACAATGGTGTGGAGGCTGATGGTAGGGATTCTGTACAACACAGCCCATGTGATGTACAGAGCCAGGCAAGCTCCCATTTGATCTCCAGAGAGCAGTTACTCCCAGGTCTCATGTAGGTTTAAGTCCATGGTGTCTCTGTGTGGGCCTTTGTCTGGCCTGTCATATGGTAGGTTTTCACCTTCATGAGTGCCGTGAAGGAAGAAATTATCCACTAGCTTCTCCATTCTGTTCAACTCTTGTTTCTCTTTGGGTGTGGGGTGCATCTGTCGATTGTCCTTCACAGTGTTAAAAAGTTGACCATCCCATCAGTGCCTGGAAACCTTTCCTCTGCTGGCACATCAGGGGCATCTGCATTAGTTGAATTTGTTGGTTGTGTTGTGATGAATGATGGCTAGAGATGTGTTGGTTAGTTGCTACTGGCTATAGACAACTTGGCTGGTTTCAGGCTGGTAGAGAGGAAGTGAATGACTTGTGGATGACTTGTGGATGACTTGTGGATGGCTGGGGACATGGTGGATGGGTGGTGCTGGCTTGTGGATAGCTAGGGATGATCTGGATTGGTGGTGCTGGTGTGGCCTGTAGAAGGATGGACACTAGCTGGGTGGCCTGTTGGTAGTGGGACACAAGGTGGTCTGAAAAGTGAAATGGCGCGTGCTGGTCGATTGCTGTTGTTGTTGGTGTTGTTGTTCAGGACTGGGTCCCATGGGGAGTCAGTCACAGTTGTGTCCGCTCACAATTTGGGATCGATGCCTGTCACAAAAGCATTCCGACAGTGCCAGCTTTTTCAGGGCAACGAGCTCATGGAACTCATGGAACTCATGGGATTCTACACAATGAAGCACTAGATCTACCACATTCCTCCCCCCTTCCCTTGCTTGCCACAGAAATCCACTTTTGGACATCATTGCATCTCATATTCATGCTGATAAGTTTCATAGTTCACCAACTTGCACCATTGCTCCAATCACCAGCATACATACTGTGCTCTGACAGCCCAAGCACACATCCCACGAAGCGCGATCAAACACTCCCAAACGCACCAAAAACGCCAAGGAAACGAAGAAAATCAACTTCATCAAGACAAAAAATACAGCAATAATCACCAAAAACACGGCAACGAGCCCTCGTTCTCTGACCTACTGATCAGGCAGCAGGCAGCAGGCACCAGGCACCAGGCATCGAGCATCAGTCGACAGGCTACAGGCAACAACATCAAGAACAAAAAACGGCAAAAATCGACGAAAAAAAAACACAGCAACAGCGAGCATCAACAACAAGTAAGTCGTCTCGAACAGAAACACTCTCTCAAACACAGCCCATCACAACACATTGCATCGCACCGTATCTCACTGTATCTCATTTTATCTCTTTGCATCTCTTTTCATCTCATTGCATCTCAGTAGTAAAATATAGAGACGCACTGAAGAAAATTGAACAAAATGAGTCAACCCCACCTGTCCCCACAGAAGCACTTGGAGTCGGAGGAGGCCACTGTCATTATCATTGACGGAGAAGATAGTTTGGGCATGGAGAAGACCTTGTCGGTGTCTGCGCCGAGGCTTGTTGCATCAAGCCGAAGCGCACCTACGACATGAGGGGCATCGAGTTTGGGATGCCCTTGGTGGATCGCCGTATGGCCAAGAAGGCAAGGTTCTCTCCACCAGAGAACCTTGAGGACAGCATTGATTCGGATGAGGAGAGCTACTTCAGTGCACCATTTCATGAAAAAATCATGAATGCCACTGCAAGAAGCACCGGAACGGGTACATGCCTCAACTGCGGCAGTGTGGGTTCAACCAG
Organism: Craspedostauros australis; assembly: GCA_026770025.1. Classification (NCBI taxonomy): domain Eukaryota; phylum Bacillariophyta; class Bacillariophyceae; order Mastogloiales; family Achnanthaceae; genus Craspedostauros; species Craspedostauros australis. The sequence continues at coordinate 367,352 of JAMXDE010000055.1, read as the reverse complement.
AACCATCTGCAAGCACTGCATTCAGCTCCAAATGCCACCGGAATACATTAGGGTTAGTGAGGCATCCAAGATGATGGACCTGGCCCCATTTGAATCTCAATATGCCAAGGCATCCGTTCTTGATGACCCAATCGGATACTTTTCCGACAGCTCAGAAATGACCAGTGAGAGCATTTGAGAATAACACTAGAGCCCCCACAATATGTCTGAAGACTTGCTGTTGTTTGCTGTTGGTAGAGTCTTGATTGCAGGCTGTCCAGATGTGTTTTCTTCTGTGCACAAGTCATCAGTTGAGAGGAAAATTGATCAGTGAAGAAACCTGCGGATTGTGAGCATCGACGCTCTGATTCTTGTTGGTGTGGTACTTTGTGTTGGTTGCCCTCGAAAAGGGGTCTTAGGGATGCATACCTCCAGTACCATGGGATCCTCCCTTTGTCAAGCTGGGAGCCAGACAAAGCTTTACTGATGTGTGCAGCCGCATGGTGCTGTTCTCTTGGTGAGAGACCAGGAGTATTGGCAGGAAGGAGTTCCAATGAACAGGTCATTGGAACCCGTTTTCTCTGGATCTCTTGTTATGCCCGATCCAAATGTGTCAACATCTAGATTGAGATTAGGTAACATCACACATGACTGCAGCATGTTTCAATCTGATTGATAGTATAGTCAGTCAAGTCCTGATGATGCAATGATGCCTTGATACAACTGTCATCCCAAATGCCATCAGTGGGTGCCATCAGTGGGTGCCATCAGTGGGTGCCATCAGTGGGTGCCATCAGTGGGTGCCATCAGTGGGTGCCATCAGTGGGTGCCATCAGTGGGTGCCATCAGTGGGTGCCATCAGTGGGTGCCATCAGTGGGTGCCATCAGTGGGTGCCATCAGTGGGTGCCATCAGTGGGTGCCATCAGTGGGTGCCATCAGTGGGTGCCATCAGTGGGTGCCATCAGTGGGTGCCATCAGTGGGTGCCATCAGTGGGTGCCATCAGTGGGTGCCATCAGTGGGTGCCATCAGTGGGTGCCATCAGTGGGTGCCATCAGTGGGTGCCATCAGTGGGTGCCATCAGTGGGTGCCATCAGTGGGTGCCATCAGTGGGTGCCATCAGTGGGTGCCATCAGTGGGTGCCATCAGTGGGTGCCATCAGTGGGTGCCATCAGTGGGTGCCATCAGTGGGTGCCATCAGTGGGTGCCATCAGTGGGTGCCATCAGTGGGTGCCATCAGTGGGTGCCATCAGTGGGTGCCATCAGTGGGTGCCATTGGGCGAGCGCAGACAGGTGCAGACTTTCTGCTGAGCAGTCATCCTCTGACCATTGCGTAACAGAGGATTGTAGGTTGGCCTCCAAATACAATGAGTTGTCTTGTTCATTTGTGAGCTGCTTGTAGTGCACCTTTGCATCAAGCAAGGCCTTTCCCACAGCAACACAAACTCTGCCGTGTTGGGATCCAGCATCTTCCATTGCAGGCCCATAGAAGCCACGTGTTCTGGTTCTGTCAGAGCTGGTTGTTCAACAGTTCCGGATGTGCCGGTTGTAGATGTGCTGGTTGTAGTTGTGTTAGTGCGAGCATCATTGGGGATGATGATGTTGGCGGCAGCAACAATGGCAGCAATCAGCATGGCTGCTGGTGCATCGTTGGCCACATGAGCATTGCCAACAGGGTAGACTCCAGTATCGACGTTGTTGGCATCAACATTGCTTTCGTTGTGGACACAAAGGATGCCATCATTGTTGTCACTGTCAAGATCGATTGGGGTATCAATAACCCAGTCTTCGTATGAACTGTCGGTGTCATTGTCGCTGTGGTTGGTGGCGTCTGCTATGTGCTGGATGAGGGATGCGATGTCAGGCAAAGTACTAACGATGAAACAAGCTTCTTGAAGCTGGTGGGAACCTAAACAGTGTTGTATTGGAGGAACATTTGATGATGAAAGACGTTGACGGTACTGAAGGGGACGACAATTACGATAAAAAGCTTGTGGTTACACACAAAGTTGTTGTGTTACCGTCTACAAGTCTATTGAAGTCCAAGGATGCGGTTGACAACACGTAAATCAACGCGACAAAATACGAAGCCAGCATCACAACCAGAACGCAACCGAGAGAAACAGGGAATTTGGAGGAGGTGAAGTGGTCAAAGTAGTCTTTTTTCAGATGAGCGAAATTCGACTACTTTTTTGTGGTCGTAACTGGATTGAGGAGTCCGCTTACGAAGCCCAAAAATGCAAGGGGGTCGTAAGTGAACTCACCAGTCCACTTACGAAAACGCCCACACAAAAAAAACCCTTACGGATATTATCAGGGTCCGTCGGGCATGCTTCTTTTCATTTTGCTTACGCTTGATTGTGTGAATTTATATTTCTACCGCAGCTTCCCATAGTGTCTGAACGACAAAAAGCAGAGCGTGCCGCTCTTGTGTTCCGGCTGTCACTTTATGAAACAGAGCGACAGACGAAATGTATGTTTGTAACACGTGTGTTTGTCAGTGTCTTGTGTTGAAGTTGTCTGTTTACGAAATCGGTTGTCTGTTTGTATTCAGTGTGTCCTTTGTTGAAAGTTGTTTGTTGTTTTGTTCGTGACTGCGGATAGTGACGTTGACGCCAACACAGAAATGAGAGATGGTTTCTTTCCAGACAACGAACAAAGAAGCAAAGACGTTGTGGAGTTCACCACTCGATCATGTGCGGAAGCAGGTTGAGCGTGGGTAGAGGAGAAGACAACAAGCACACGCGGTCCCCCAACCCACAATAGACGCCAACGAGCAACGAGCAACGAGAACAATGGTGCTGAAGACGCGAGTGACGGAGATGCTGGGCATCAAGCACCCGATTCTGCTGGGTGGAATGACCGGCGTTGGGACGGTGGAACTTGCTGCTGCTGTGAGCAACGCTGGCGGGTTGGGCATGTTTGCCATCCACAACGCTGGATCCCCGGAGCAGGGACGACAGTGGATCCGCCACATGAAGCAGCTGACGGACAAGCCGTTCGGTGTGAACCTCACCATCCTCCCGACCGTGGGAAAGCCGCCACCGTACGAGGAGTACGTGCGCGTGATGATCGAGGAGGGTGTGAAGATCGTCGAAACGGCAGGATCCAACCCCAAGCCATTCATCCAGGCCTTCAATCAGGCCGGCGTTGTCACCATCCACAAGTGCGTCACGATCCGCCACGCTCTCTCCGCTGAGCGGTACGGCGTGGACATCATCAGCCTGGACGGATTCGAATGCGCCGGACACCCGGGCGAGGAGGATGTGGGCAACTTCGTGCTGCAAGCCCGCGGTTCTCAGGCTCTCAAGGTCCCATTCTTGTGCAGCGGCGGTGTCAGCACTGGATCTCAGCTCGCCGCAGCCCTGGCGTTGGGGGCGGACGGCGTCAACTGCGGGACGCGCTTCTGCGCCACCCAGGAGTGCAACTGGCCGGAATCCTTCAAGCGCCGCATGCTCGAGGCCAAGGAGACCGACACTGTCATGATGCTGCGCCGTCTCAAGAACACGTCCCGCGTCTTCCGCAACAAGGTTGCGGCCGAGGTTGAGGCGATCGAGTCAGCGAAGGGCGAATCCATGGTGTTCGAAGACGTGCGTCACCTGGTGAACGGAAAGCGCGGTCGGCAGGCTGAGAAGGATAACGATCCGGACGGCGGGATCTGGAGTGCAGGGCAGGCTGTTGGCTTGATCCATTCCATCCCGACCGTCAAGGAGGTCATCGACGACATGATGGCCGAGGCTGAGGAGACGATACGCTCACGTTTGGTCTCGCTCGTCTGCGAGCCAGAGTGCAAAGTGTCGGGGCAGGCAAAGGCAGCTGGGATGCACAGCAGGTTGTGATCGTGGCTCGTAGGAGACCGGTCGCGAGTGCAAGCATCCACAAGTGCAACAATGAAAGCAGCGCCCACAGCGGACAACATCTGTGTTGCATGGCATCACAATAACAAGACAAAACTAAAACTGAACCATACACACGACAGCAATGGCACTCGCACAAACACTGAAGTACGTGTGTCATGCACATATGAAAACTCCACCATGCGTATGATGCTGTATTGGCACTGTGTTGGTACTGCAGACTAATCATCGTTCGTCATCGCGCGGCGTGCGACGATGGAAGCAGAAGGGACTGAGTATACATGCTTGCACTCTCGTCGTAATGGTAGACCAGGCCTCTCTCCGTCGAGAGTGGAGAAGTACAAATGATGGAGATGAGTGTGGGATGAGGTGGGATGGGACATTGTTGTGCATGCTGCCGCTGCTGTCGCAGCTGCCGGTTGCGTGTACACCAGTCATCGCCAACCTTTCAACGTGTTCTCACTCCCTTCTCTGCTCGTACTGCGCTTCACTGTACCTGCTACCACTGCACCTACTACCACTGCAACAAACTGACCTCAAACACTGAGCACTCGTTCTCGCATAGTTGCAAGCAGCAGCACGTTTCCATACAAGCACATGTACCATACTCTTACCCCCTATTGAAGACTATCCTACATGGGATTCTGTTTGGGAGAAGGAGCAGGTAGCAGCATCTTCTCGGCGTGATCAAGCACTTGCTGTACATCCACGCGGAATGCAGCCCCAAAGGACTTCCCGTCCTTTTGCATCAGCTGTACTGTCGGGATGCCCAAGGCGAGGGCGCTCTCCTGGTGACACAGATTCGGAGCCTTCTTGACACCCACGTTGCCACCGCTCGGATGCAGCTCGATGATGCCCTTGATGCGGTGGCTGTTGGAAAAGATCATGTTCGACAGCCCGGCACCGTGCGGTCCGATGATCAAGTCTGCCACGTGATGCATCGCGATGATCTCCTTCAGCGCTTCGGTGCCTTTGAAGATGAGGATGTCGTGCGTGGTCCCGAATTTGGCTTGCAGCGCAGCGATGAGATCCTGATGGTTGATGATGCCTCTGCTGAGACGTTGGTGTACCAGGATTATCGGCCTGGTGGAGGCGTCCGGTGAGAAACGATGCAGGATATCCGGGAGGACCTTGGGAATGGTATCCGACATGGCCCGATGCAGGTTCCTGATGGGTGGTGTTTGGGCCGACCCACACAGCGAGCCGCTGGGCACGAGGAGGTGCGACACGTAGAGCGTTTCCGAGTTGGTGTACGGAAACCACTGGTTGTTGAGTGCCAGCAACTCGCTCAATGTCTGGCTGTTCTTGTAAAGGTAGTTCTTGCCAGCGATGATGGTGACGTCTGGATTCTCTCGGAGGAAGCGGATGAAGTACCCGAGACGGGGCAGGTCCTCGATGAGAGCATGGAAGAACTCGTCGCCCCAGAATTGGTAGATGAAAACAGCCTTTTGCAGGCTGCGCTGCGATTACAGCGGCAGGTGATTAGGTTTGACAGCATGCGGACCGAGTTTGATCTTCGCCCGCATGGCTTCTAGCCGACAGGAGGAGGGGACGTAGATGGTGTTGCAGTCATAGATGAGCGGGGCGGTCTCTGCCACGCCAGGCACCCGCCCGACGATGTACGCGTTTCGAAACATGGCGACTCCAGCGGTCAAGGGATGGCCGTGTATGTTGTTGCTGTCTTAGTGCGGCATCCGGATGAAGTTGGATCTGTCGGCCATGGCTGGCTCCTGCAGCAGCAGAGGCGGTGGCAGCTGCGCCTGTCCCTGCACCTCCGCCTTGTCCGCAGCCACGTCTCCAGTGCACGTTTGGGTGGTCCAAGCCCGGAACAGACCGTCGACGATGGCCATGGATGATGGGAATTCGCCCGTCGAAACGTTGTGGAAGCGCAGAATTGCGTCAGCCTCGTCGTCAGCCTGATCTCCAACCTGAACACCGGCACCTCCCAATACACTCGCCTTGGCTGTCCTTGCAGCACGATCGTAGCGATCTATCCATGTGAAAGCATCGTTCTGTGATCGGACCAACCTGAAGGATTCTCGCATGGTCAGAACACCAGCACTGCCGCTGCGGCCTTCCGCCCAAGATGGCGCTTCTGAGATGCCTTCTTGGATATCTTCTTCCGTTTATGCCGAACCGTCGCCATGTTTGGAGCAGGCGAAATATCAGGCTGTTGTCTCTGCTGTTGGTTCTGCTGTTGGTTCTGCTGTTGGTTCTGCTGTTGGTTCTGCTGTTGTCTCTGTCGCTGCTGATGGTTGAGTTCCAGAGAGCGCAGGCGATGTTTTGTTGTTGCTGCTTGATTGTCCACCACAGAACTGAAAACAAGGAGAGAATGGTGCCATGCCGATTGTGACTGGAGTTGCGGTTCAATGTGTATTTTTGATGCATACGAATGTTTGATGGTGTGAGTCGATGCTTGTGATGTTTTATTGTGTTGTTTTAATTCTCACTAACTTCCAACGACGTTGTCAGCGCTGTGTTGTCTCAACCCGCGACTGTTACAAAAACACCACCACGCTGTGGAGACGAACAAACCGACAGGAGTCATCCGCAATACTGTGGTCTACGAGGTATTAGACATACTCCTGTAGTTACCTGTATCAATAGTAACACTCACGCCAACATCAACACCGGCACTAACACTAACACTAACACTGACATAACTTCCACCAGAACGACAGAGGCACCATCGATGTCTTTCACAGCGGAATACTTGGAGAAGGAGCTGCTTGCGGCTGAGCAGTCCCTCGCAACCACGCATGACACCATCCAGACAGTCAGCGACCGCGAATTGGAGCAAGCAGAGGAGCACAAAGAGCAGCATCCGGAGGTTGCACAACTTCACGCTGAAAATGCCACCGACAAAATTCTGGATGATGATACCACCAATGATGCCACCAATGATGCTAGCAATGAGACTAGCAAGAACACTGGCAAGGATGACATCTACACTCAGCGGTTCTCTCACCTGTCCAAGGCAGAGCGACTGCTGATGCTCCAGAGAGAGGCTGGCGAGCTCGTCTTCGCGAGGGAGGTCACCGTTTGGGCACAATCCATCACAGAAGATACCATCAGCGACCCCATTTCGCAGGCTCAGATCTGCTGCGATTTGGGAGATCTCCTCATTCGTTCTCATCAAGATCAACAAAGTCATCACCAGCAACAGCAACAACAGCAGCAACAACAGCAGCTGCTTCAAACCAAATACATGCCACTGCACCAGCATGTGCACAATGCTCTGGTCGTCATTCTGCGTACTGACCTGGCAGCCGCTGGCTACCCATCGACCACGGCGTGCAGGACCCTCCTCAAGCATTGCAAGCAGCGCAACCGCTTCTGGGAGCTGTGCCGGTCCATCTCCAACCTGCATTCCAATCACAACCTTCTACTCCACCACATGACGCACGGACAAGACGTGCCATTGCGTCGGCTCGACATCGTCACCGAACTTGTGCGTCCGTTGGTCACCAAGATCAGATTTCACTTCGTCGATCAGCATCCCGATAGAATCACCACGCAGAGGATCGAGAGGCTTCCGGAATGGCTGCTGGCGTACGTCAAGGACAACTTTATGGAATCGCCCGTGTGGAGGCTCGTCTTCTCCGGGGTGGGCACGTTGGATGCCGACATCCCGGTGGCCTTTGTCAATGAGATCGTTCGCGCGATCGAATGGGTTCTCAGCCAGCGTCGCTTCTTCCATCACCCCCTCGTTGCAGGGCCCAACTCAAACCCAATCTTTCTCATGAACGCGATCGAGCACACCTTCGCTTTTGACCAGTACCTCAATGAGAAGCTGGCCAAATCGAGGATCGACATCACCTCCGTCCCCAGCTTGGTCGACACCCTCATCCGTCAGAACGAGAGCCTCTACACCTGGTGGATCGATAGGGAGAAAGAGTCCGTCTTCTCCAAGCTCTTCGATGACACGCCCGTCATCAAACCGCTCGCGAACCGCGTCGCGCCACGTGCGGAAGTCTTCTGCGCGCTCATCCGCTCCATCCAGCACAAGGCGAGCAAGATATCCGCGCCTGCTCTCTACATGAGCCGTGTCGCCGTCCCGCTCTGCAACCAGTTCGTGGATCTCATCCAGGACACGTCCTCCGAGCTGCGCAACCTCATGTGCTATCAGAAGCGCGCCGCTCTCGATGGCCGCCACCTCGTAGCGAATCTCAACGAGTGGGCGGAACTCATCAACGGAACGCATCTGGCATGCGTCGTCCTTGCCAAGGATCAGTCGTGGCAGGACGTCGCCTCGTCAACCAAGCAGAGCGACCATGATCTGGCGCGCTTCGGGAAATCCCTGGAGAGATTGCAGCTCGTCCTCGTCCAGGATTTCGCATCGTCCTTCGTGGAGGTCCTCCTCATGGAGAAGGCAAAGTTTGCCTCCTACCTCATGCTGGCGGCGCACATGCTGGCAAGTCAGGAATGGGAAGCTGAGGAAGCGGACATTTCGCCGGAGCTGCGGGAAGCTAGCTCCGTGATCCACAACTTTCACATGGTGTGCAAGGCCTCCGATGCTGGAATCGAAGACACGGATGTCGGTGAGGAGACGGACATCGCGCAGTTCGCTTCGATCGCAATGTACGAGCATGTCATGAACGATCTGGCGGAGAAGGTGCTGGCGGTGGCCTTAGATGTGGACAACGTGACTCCCGATGTTTGGTTTCGGGGTGCGGAAACCTTCGCTCGCGATGTGCATACCCTCATGGCGGGCTGCCAGTTGCCACTGGTACTGCGTTTGCTGGATGTCTGCACCCTTCTGAGCGCGCATCCGGATTGGGTGTCAGGCATCAAGCAGGCATTGGAAGGGTTGACGGTGCACGGCTCGCAGTACTCGCAGTTGGATTTGGCCGACTTCGAATCCGACTCCAACCTATTCGAAGAGGCCAGCAGCATGATCAAGGCCAAAGGACTGCCATTTATCCAACTCGGTGATGCCTTGTCCATCCTGAACCGCCGGCGAGACATCTAAATCATCACGCGCATCAACAAAGCCGCGGGGTCAGAATACGCGCACGTGCAGAGTATAGATGCTGTTCTGTCCTGTTCATACACGCATGTGTGGTGCGAGTATGGAACGAGTATTCGCGGAATACATGTGCTCGCACATGCCGCCATTGCCCTTCCGCTATCTCTTTCTCTCTGGAGCAGTACGAGTAACAGTCACGTTAAACTATGGTGGCTATGTGTGACCCGTAGGTAACGCACGGTACCAGCATGATAGTCTGGTACGCCATACTTTACTCAGTTCCAATTGCCAGTACTATGCGGACGCTACTACCTACTTACGTGCGCACTTGCACCATCTGTACGCGAATGCCATGCACGAGTACCACCACATACGCCGCCACCACTGTCACAAGTCAGGCTGCAAGCTGTCCTCTATTTCTTCTTTCCCTTTTTCTTCTTTTTAGGACTCTTCTTGGGCGGGCTCTTCGTGGGACTTTTGATTGATTTCTTATGCTCGACCTTCTCCTTTTCTATCGCGTCCTTGATGGCAGCCACCTTCGCCTCGATGGCCTTGGTGCATTTCTGAATACTGTTCTTCAATGCTTGCCCGTTCTTCGCTGCGTGTTCCAACAGCTGTAGCTTGATGCCCTCCAGCTGACCGACGGTATTATCGTCCGTTAGACCGGCCGAAGTAGAGACGACGATGGATGCGATGAATTCCTCCAGCGTCTTCAACACAACACGCAAGGATTTTGTCTTCTTCATGACGTCGTCCTTCAGCGAATATCGGAACGCCTCCATGCTCTGCCCCCTTGAGGAGGCCAGATGTTGCTTCGTTGCGGCGTAGTCTGGTTCGTCCGGACTGTGCTTGTTGGAGTAGATAGTGCTGAGCAAACGGAACGATTCGCACTTCAAAAAGGCGGTGCGTGCATCCTTCGTGGCGGTTAGAAGCGGGAGCAGCAGGAACCGCGCGGAAGAGCCTGGAGCGCGATTCGTCACAGTTTCGAACAGCGCAGAGGTTTCGTACTTCGATCGCTTCGTGGACCATTCTGCGATCGCCTTGTCCACAGTGATTCCAATCTTGGACACCGAGGTGCTGTCAGCGCCAGCGGTGGAGATGCCACGGAACACGAGAGCAAGACCGCAGCCGCAGCACGACACGTGCTCTTTCGATTCCGCCTTGAAAGCAGACTCAACGAGCTCCGATGCGACGATCTGGAGCAGTTCCGGGAAGCTCTCGATGTCGCTGCACTGCAACGAAGTCAGCTTCGACTTGCCTAGGTTCGACTGAATCAATGTAGTGACGCGCTCCAAGAGAGATCTCTTCTCTCCGATCCCCGACTGCGCTCCCTTCCCGGTGAGCTTCACGATCGATCTCTCGACGTGCTTGCGATGCTGCAGAAGCGGTAGGATCATCTTGATGATCAAATCGCTACGGACCAGCAGGTTGTTCTGGTCGCTGCGGTGGAATGCGAGCTCCAGCAGCATCGTGCACCGCAGCTGGTTCGACACCTCCAGCTTCTCCCGTGCCTGAGTGCCTGCCTTGCGCATTTCTTGCCTCAGCTTGATGAGCTTTGCGAGCGCAGCATCAGCACCTTCGTGATGTTCCAGCACCCCCTCATCAACTTCTGCATCGCTGTCCTCCTCCAGCATGGATTGCAGTCGGGAGGAGTCGAGCTCCACATCGGAGTCTGAATCGCCGCCACCATCGCCTGACGCGTTCTTTCGTTTCCTCTTGGACTTGGAACCGTTGCTGCGTGTGTCGTCACCGCTGTCTTCGTTACTGCCATTGGCTTGATTGCCATCATCGTTCTCATCAGAATCCGCATCACCATCGTCATCGTCATCATGAGGACCGTCGTCGTCCTCATCGCTGTCGTTGTCGTCGTCGTCGTCGTCGTTCAACACCTTTGCGGCTTTGCCGAAGACGTCGTCAGCAGATGCGTCGGATTCATCGTCGCTATCACCGTCGCCGTCATCATCGTCGTCATCATCCATGCCTTCCCCATCCACGTCCATGCCATCGCTTTCGTCGGCCTGGGAGCCGGTGAGATGCGGCGCACCGATGGCTTCCAAGAGAACGTCGGCCACTGTATCGTCGAACAGAGTCTTGGTCTTGGTGGCGAGGCAACGGGACAGAGCCAACCCGCCAACCCAGGAGAACTTGATGGCCTCACGCAGGAGCTTGGGCGAGGCTCCTCTCGTTGCATTTCCAGTGTTCAGCGGCGAGGAGAGGATATTGGCGCACGACTCAGCAAGTCCAAGCAAAGGATTGTTGCTGTCATCGCCTTCGCCGTCGCTGCTGCCACTGCCTGTGTCGCTTTCGATCGACATGAAATCATCGAGGATCTCCTTCAGGTTCTCGATGGCGGATTGGATTTCGGCATCATCATCTTCGTCGCTGGCATCCGGATCGTCGTCATCCAGGGCATCGGTGGAGGAGCCGCTGCGCAGCTGATGTAAGGAGAGCGCAATGATGAGACTGGTGATTCCGGTCGCCACCCGCTTCTTGGCTTCGGCGGTGCTGTCATCAGGACGAGAGATTGCTGACGCACCAGTCTCCTGCACGTACTTTTGACACGTCATCACAATGTCATCCAAAGTCAACGCGTCGTTTTGTGCGTCCATGGCAGTATCTTCAGCGCTATCGTCGTCGCTTTCATCCTCACCCTTACCATCGCTGCCCTGGTTGGGGATGCTGAAGCGCTTCAAACCGGCTGCTTCGAGCACCTTGCAGCAATCCATGACGCTGGAAAGCGTGAGGTACATTCCGTTTTCTTTCTTGGCAATGGCGCCTGATGACGACGTTGCGCTGGTGTTGCTGGCATGCGCGGAGTGGTGGACGTGCTCAGCAAGGAGGGAGAAGAACTTTGCGGAGATCATGCTTCTGACGGGGTAGGAAAAGCACTGTGTATCTCGCTTGGAGATGGCAGCGATGTCTTTGGCGGCCTGGAAGGCGGCGCGCGTTGACATGGAAAGATCGGATTGCTTCTCGATCTTGCAGGCATCCATGGTGGTGCAGTCGTAAAATGCGGCAACCATGAAGAATGTCTTGACTTCGGTGCAAAGGGTAAGCTTGAACTGTTGCAGCTCATCCGTCGCCGCCGACGACGACTTTGACGAGTCGGAAAGTAGCAAGACGCTCTTCGCTGTGGTGTAGAGCAGTTCCATGTAGCCGGTGACCTCCGCCGTCGAGTCTTCTTTCGTCAATGCGCTTGCTTTTTCCAGCACCATCGTGCGGAGGTACGATGCGTACTCCCGCCAGAGCTTGATGTGCTTCGCCGTGCGGGTTGCGCCGCTGTCATCATCGGAACGGAAGTCTTGCGTGAGGCCAATGATGTTGGCGAGGAAGGATGTCTTGGTGAGGCTGTCAAAGCGGACGTTGCAATTGAGCATGGCCCGGATGACGGACATGCAGACGTGCGAGGATGACGGTTGTGACATGTCGAAGCGTTCGTGCACCACCTGCGAGATAGCCTTCAAGGCACCGACGGCCATCGGCTTGAGGAGATGCGGCGTGCGGTGCTTCTTGCCGGACCAGATGACATCCAAAAAGACACGGCGCACGATGTTGTTGTTGAGAACGATCGTTTCCAACACGTCACCATCCAGCTGCAGGTGCATGGAACCGACGATCGAGGATGCGAAGGGTACGCCGCAAAGACTTTTGACGAGGAAGATGGCCAGGGAGCATCTGTTCTCCGTCGTCTTCGTCGGCTGGGTGTCGCTGTCAAACCCGATGAGCTCCTTCTCGATGATGGTGGAGACGATGGACTGCAGGATGTCCCTGGGCGCATCGTCGCCCACGGGGGCCTCCTCCCGAAGCGACCATCCCGCATTGCGAAGTGACCTCGCGTTGGATCCCTTGCCTGAGGCTCTCTCCGCCAGGAACGCCCACACGGTCTCCCAGATCAAATGCACACGTGGCTGAGCAATGATGCTGGTGGCAGACAGCGTGGAACTGATGCGTCCGATGTTGGAGGTGGACAAGATGGGCTCGTTGAGAGGTGCGTGGAAGGACGGCATGCTGGGCGACACGTGCGATTGGATGAAGATCGCGACGGCCAGCTGCTCAGCAGACAAGGTCTGGATGACGGACGAGGTCTGCTCGATCTCCAGCTTGTCGCCGTGCGCATCCCGCAACAAAAGCTTGGGAATGAGCGTCTTCTGCACGACGCTGGCAAAAATGTTGGCACCATCCGCGGGACCGCAGCCCTTGAGCACGGACAGGAGCAGCGTGATGATGGCATGGCTGGCCGGTTCTCGCAACCACTGCTTGGCCCAGAACAGATCGATAAGATCCGTGGTGAACAACGAGACCACCGTCAGCAGCTCCTTCACGGGCGAGCCGCGTCCGTTGCTTGCATCTTTGCCGGAACCCTCTCCGGCATCTCCGGCTTGCGAGTTAAGGATCCCACTTCGCACGATGGCGAGGACCCCAAAGAGCCTTCCGAATTGGTGATCGCGAACCTCGGACTTGTTCCCACCTTCGATGCTTTTGTAATCCGTGGCGTCCAGCAACCTCTCCCGGACGTAGCGAAAGAGAGACGGTGCATTTTTGCCCGCCTGCGCATTGCTGACCTGGCGGATGCCATCCATCTTGCCGAGGCTGAAGGCGACCTTGAGGAAGCTGGACAATGCCGAAGCGTTGCCCTGCCTCGCGGCAGCTCGTCCGGAGCAGACTCCGTTGATCAAACGACGGAAGGTGTACTCCGCATCCTTCGCATTGGCGTCCGGTCCGAACAGGCAGTGATGCAGAATCAGCTGGGCGGACTGCGATCGTTCCTTCGGATCCAACGAGGCGAGTCCGTAGAAGCTGTCCAGGAAGGAAGAGCCGTCTCTGATCCTTCCGTTCGTCGCACCACGGATGGAATTGGTCGTTCCGCCATTCTCTTCGATTTCATCATCATCATCATCATCACCATCGTCATCGTCATTTTTCTGGTCGTTGCTGTTGCCATCAACGGCTGCACCCTCCATACGATCGTCTTCGTCTTCGTCTTCGTTATCGTCTTTGTCTTCATCATGCTCATGCTTCTTCTCCTCGATCATGGCAGCAGCGGCATCCCCGATACCACTTTCTCCAGTCTTGCGTTTGCTCTTCTTCGTTCGTTCGAGCTTCCGCTTCCGCATGATGTCAATCGGCTGGCGTCAATGCAGTCTCTGGAGAGTGTCAATCGTTTCAATGATGCGAGTGATGTCTCTGTTCTCAGTCAGCTAATGCTGATGGATGTGGGTGATGTCAATCACAGATTCGTCTGGACGGCTTGATGGAAACCCTTTGGCGGTCAAAGCTGAGACAAGCTGAGACCTTGCGGATCTTCAGTGCGAGTATCTTTCGAGGCGATGCCTTCGTGCAGCCTTCCTTGTCTGCCTCCGCACTTTGTTCAGGTGTGAAGCAATGGTACGCACACAAGTCCTCTTCCAGATGATCGCAATACCAACAGCAGGAGCCCAAGTATGTGGAGATGCAGAGGGAAGATCAGAATGATGTGCAGATTCTCTTCTTCTTTGTTTCCAACCGACCAGAATTCCACCGCGAAAAAACGCTCGACCAACATCACCACCATCATCGCCATCTCGTCACGACCGCCACCCATTTCTTGTTCTTTTTCCGAAATCGAAACGAGCAAACCAAATCGGATCCATCCAATCGAATGGTGCGGGAGATGAGAAAGATCGACCAGATCGATCATGTTCCATCCCGATGGTTGGACGGACTGAACTCTTCATGTTGGCGATGGGCTATATCGTGTGACGTTATATAAATATTCAGCCTGAATCTACACGTAATACTAAGGGATGTCCGGTGTGACATTCGTCATCGCCAAAGTCTCACTTTTTGGGGATTGTGGTCCCAATCGCTGACACATCAACATTTTTGGCGCGAGACGAGTGATTCCCTTTGTGTGTCCGTTTGTTGCGAAGCGAAACCACGAGAGTGGAAGAGTCGAGCAACAGAGATACCGATGAAGTGGAAACAAAAGAGAAGAGTTGAGTGGATGATGCAGAGTCGTGGAGACCAATCGATGCGCCATGGATAGACGAAACAAAAACGAGTAAAGTGGACTGCACGATTCTGGCTCACTCCGCTCGACTTATCCTCTGCTCTCTTCCACCCTATTCAAATTGGCGTGGAAGGTTTGCGTGAATGGAAACATCATCACACCATCGGATCATCCCAACGACAACACTGCACACCACTGCACACCATTGCAATCCACTCAACTCGATTCGACGGTCGTTCTCGACTCTCACACAAGGGACACAGATCCGAGCTTTGAGACACAACGCCACAGCAACACAACCATGGATCGTGTGTCATCAGACGATCCGGTGAATGCTATGCAAGCCATGGCTGAAGATGCGGAGCAAAAGGTGGTGGTTGAGAGCATCCTGAGGCAGAAGCAGCATGAGAGGAGGATGCGTGAGGGGCGACGCACCCACATTCCAAGTACCACCGTCCCAAGCTCCGCGATGAAGATGAAATCACCATCACACGATGTTGCCGCCAACAACACGCGTCAACACAGCCAGAACCACGAGAGCCGCGATGTGGAGGCAAGGGAGGATCCTGACACGGTCGACGACGATCTGCGCAGGGCCGCCTCAAGGCCAGAATCGGTCATCTCATCGCTCATGACATTCGAATCGATCGACATGGGCAGCGTGGGAGAAGGTGGGACCAGCATGCTTGATGTCGGGAGCGTCGCCAGCACCAACGTCGGTCACGATGATCCGACGGCGAGAGCGAGCAACCAGCGTCCCAAAACGCCACCACCCATCCGAACCGCTTCCAGCACGACGGACTCCCAGTTCATCGACGAGCTGTCAGCGATTGGAAAGCCGTCCACTTCATCGATCAAACCAAAGAAGCGAGATATGGTGCAGACGGTTGCCCTCGCTGTCCGGGAGCAAAGCAGCAAGCAGCCAGGGTGCATCATGACCTCCAACCAGCAGCGACGTCAGGTGATCCAGCATGGCCGACGCGGCAGTGAAGTTGCGCAGAACGCGGCAGGCACACAGCACAACGGCAGCGGTGGAGCACAGCGGGCCAGAACAGCCGCGACCACGAAACCATCAAAAGCTGCATCGAATAAAGCCATGCCCACCTTCGATACGAGACGGCAGCAGCCTGCAAAATCGCAGATCATCCCATCGACAACAACTGCGCCGAGACTCGTTACCGAATCCATGCCGACAAAGACTCCCACATCAAAGACGCCAACAAGCGGCGGAACTGCAGCAGCCGCAACGCATGCACCCGTCCCCACAGCAAAAGCAACATCAACATCAACAGCAACGACAACGACGACACATCCCACGAGCAGTATTACCACTGCTGGCCACTCAATGAAATTGACAACACCAACACCAATCGAAGCCGGCACTCTCGGCAAGCCAGATGATTTCATGACAGGACCGACAGCACAACAGCAGCAGTCTGGAATTGACGGTGTGCAAGAAGTCATCAAGCTCGAGGAGCAACTGAATGAGCTGGACAAAGCAGAAGAGGCGTGGAAAGCCAAGATGATGGTGAGTCAGTCAAAGGAGGCAGAAACTGATTTGCCGAAAGCAGGCGATGAATCCATCCGCAGCCGCCGCAGCAGGAGCATTTGCAATCGTGAGGAGATGGATGATGGAAAAATCGCACCTGCGATGACATACAGCTTCAAGGAGGGGCTTGAAAGCAAGCCGAGCGAAGAACTCGTGAAGGACATGGACGCGATTGTGCGGCATGCGCGCATGTCCGACGACGATGACGAAACCCAAGCTGATGATGCGTCCACGGCTAGCGGTGGGATTCTCGCATCGGATTTCCTGCTCAAGGTCTCGCTCGACGAAGACGACATCATTTACGCGCAGCATTCCGCGGGCTCGCAATTCAGCAAATCGGCAGACGAAGAAGACGACCGCCTGAAGCACGTTCAGACTGCTTCCAAAGATGAGCATCGTGACCGCGGCGAACGTGGCGATACCAATGAGAGTCGTATCGATTTGAACGAGGCGCGTGATCATCCGCCGTTATCAGGACTAACAGAAGCAACAACAGCAGTAGCTTCACAGCCGCATGCACAGGGGCGGGCACAAGAGCAGCAATCGCTTACTGTTGCTCATGGCAGCGCCGACGACGCTCCTGAAAACAATACCGAAACAGATTCAGTCGTTCGCGAGATCGGAAGACGTCTGGCGCGTGGGCCTTTTTCGGGACCTTATCCCGACGCACGGTATCTTGTCGAAGATCCGGAAACAGACGGCATTGACTCCGTGGTCCGCGTCAGCAAACATATGGATGGTGCAATCTATGAAGAAGCAGACGTACAAGGAGAAGAACAGATCGTCCTCAACAACACAGATCCATACACTTCGTTGAGAATCCTTGGGGAGTACACTGTGTTCTTTGAACGGCAGCAAGAAAAAGAAAGGAAGGCCGCTCAACGCAGAACGATGCTGATGCGATGCCTCTGCTTCGGCGCTCTCATCATGCTGGCCACTGGAGTCGCTACGGCTGTCATTTCCCACCTCAACTCAGATGACGGCGTCGACCAAGCCAGCAAGTCGTCTGATAATGAACTCGATCTGTCCCCGCCAGATGCTGCACCACCGCTGTTGTTTCCGCCCACCTGGTCACCGTCACTGTCCTCATCGACACCAACACCACCATCAACTGCGGTCGACAGAGACATCGATGATGACAAAACGCAGGACCCAATCGCATTGAACGACAGCAGCGCCCCCACTCCTCTGGCAACGATCACATTTTCGCCGTCGGCCCTAACAACACCAGCTCCATCACAGCTCATGGCCGTACCGACATCGCAACCAACGGAATCACCGAAGGCAGCACCGACCGCTCTTCCAACCGTTCTGCCATCCAGCCTACCGACCATCCTGCCCACTATTGTGCCTTCTCGGGTACCAACCACCTTACCAACGGTTGTACCAACAGCCGCACCCACGCCGTCACCATCGACAGGGCCAACAGTATCAAGCGAAGCACCAACAGCAGCAGAAACAGTTGAGCCAAGCTCATCTACAACAACAGCACCCACGCCGTCATCATCAACAGGCCCAACATCATCGAGCGAATCACCAACATCAGCACCAACACTTGCGCCAAGCCCATCTCCGACAGCCGCACCCACGCCGTCATCATCGACAGGGCCAACATTGTCAAGCGAAGCACCAACATCAACACCAACACTTGCGCCAAGCCCATCTCCAACAGCAGCACCAACGCTATCACCTTCGGCTGACCCAACTTCGTCGAGTGAGGCGCCAACGTCAGCAGAAACAGTTGAGCCAAGCCCATCTCCGACAGCATCATCAATGAGACCGTCGTTAGTGCCGAACACAGAGGCACCGACCGTTCGGACAACCGGTCCGAAAACCATTTCACCAACCATTCCTCAGACGCTTCTGCAATCAGGATTGCCCACAGCATTGCAAACAACTCTTTTGCCGACAGGAATGCCAACGAATTTCCCAACCGTGACACGTTCAACGTCACCAACGCTCATGCCAACCCGTGCAAAGACATCAGAACCAACCGCATCACCCACACTGTCACCAACGACGCAGCCAACAGTGTTAGCATCCGCAACGCCCACTCAACCACCAACGTCGTCGCCAACATCCGCATTCACGTACTTGCCAACCCAGGAGCCCACTGTACCACCAACGGTATCACCAACAGGATCACCAACCAAAACACATCCCATCAAACAGGCCATATTGGATGTTTCGGGAGCATTGATCGATGATCCATCATCACCACAGCACCATGCATTCGAATGGCTGACGACCAGCGATGGATCAACCGGTGTGCTTGATGGATTGTCCACGCCCCAGCTCGTGGACCGATACGTCGCTGGAGTCCTATACTTCAGCCTCGGAGGTGATCAATGGTCATCCCAGTTTGATTCGCTGTCGACCGCATCTGTGTGCCGATGGAATGATGGCTTTGGATCTGGCATATTCTGCGACGACGAAGGCCTTGTTGAGGAAATCCTACTCGGTAAGTGAAGTATGGTACGATTGTGTCGCTCGGTGCTGCTCCGCTCAACTCTGCTCTCATTATCCCACCAAATGGTGCATGCAATCTACACATCACGACGTATTCTAAACATGGCGCTCGCTGGCTTCGCTTCTCTGTGTCCACCCACAACTCACTCCATGCGTGCTTTGACTGCGTAAACTCTTGCTGTACTGCGATCAAACTGTCTAACTCGTGCGATGGACCGACGGCGATGATGTGAACGAAAATGGACATGCACACACTGATCTCCACCCCAATCCGATCTACCAAACCAAATGCGTTTCCAACTCATATACACTCTATTGCAGAAAACAACATGCTGGATGGAACCGTCCCTGCCGAACTTGCGGAGCTCTCCGGATTGAAAACGCTGGACTTGCGCCACAACAGCATCAAGGGGTCGATTCCGAGCGAGCTTGGACGGTTGAACCGCATCGTCACTCTGGACATGCGGGAGAATGACCTCACAGGAGAGATACCACCCGAGCTCTTCACCGAGTCCCATACGGACCTGGAGAGCCTCGTGCTCTTCGCCAACGGCAGACTTTCCGGCGCCATCCCATCGACCATCGGATACGCCACGCAACTGGGCATGCTGTCGTTGCAGGATTGCCACCTCGACGGAAGCATCCCGACGGAGATCGAGAGCCTGTCCAACCTCTCCTTCGTGAACCTGAGCAACAACAACTTCATCGGCAAGATTCCATCCGCGCTCATGCTGCTGCCAAGATTGAGAGTGCTGGCGCTTTCCGCGAACAGCCTGATAGGGTCGATCCCACCGTTCGGGACGCAACAGCTCTTCCGCTTCCTCGCCGTCGACCACAACAACCTGACAGGCACGTTCCCGTCCTCCATCGGGAATTTGGAGAAGATGATCTCGGTGATGGCGGAGGACAACAACCTGGAAGGCACGATCCCCACCGAGCTGGCATCCCTGCTGTTTCTGTCCGACGTCCACTTCTCCAACAACAAAATTACCGGAACTCTGCCTTCGTTTGCAGCCAATTCGTACCTACAGACGATGGAATTCGCAAACAACCAATTCACAGGTGATGTGGCAACGGTTCTTGACAGCCTCCCCGCCGATCAGTTGGAGAGTCTGGATCTCAGTTCGAATGCATTCGCAGGGAGTTTGACGCCCCAGGTCGGCACCCTGCAGAGCCTGACAAGCCTGCTTCTCGGAAACAACAGCATCGACGGATCAATACCATCCGAAATCGGCGAATGCACCAACCTGCAGCGTCTGGAACTCAACGGCAACCTCAGGATGTCCGGCTCCGTCCCATCGACGATGAAACAACTGGTGGATCTGGAAGCAGTCCATTTGCAGAATACGAATCTCGCTGGAGACCTCGACAGCGTGCTCTGCTCTGCATCATTCCTTTCCGACCCCATCGACAGTCTCCAGGCAGACTGCAGCGTGGCAAATGGCAACAACGCCACCACCGCGTTCGCAGAAGTCACATGCACTTGCTGCACATCCTGCTGCGAAACCGCTAACGACGGCACGTCTCGCTGTACTGCACTATGACCGCATCAAATTGGACCATGCTTTAGAAGTAGATGAGTGCATACTATTCTATGAAAATAATATTGTAGAATACGACAGCAACAGCCAGCCAAGAACGCATAAAAATGAAATAATCGCAAGAGGACTCGCACGCGTAACCAACACGATCACGAACAACATGGTCAAAATTTCAATGCGATGAGAAATGCGATCAAGGATGGGACAAGTGTTCTCATGAAAGTCGGTGTTGATGCGTGTTGAAGCGAACGAAGGTGCAGTCGCGCCTAATCGTGACTCAATATGTTCGCCACAAAACGGAACCAAACAGCCAACGAATTTGGTCGAAGAGAGACGAAAGGCATAGAACAACGAGGAATCCAATCGAAGTGGAAATGTCGGACACAAACCTGAGCGAAGAAAGAAACACGATTGATCTCTCTTTCTGTGCGGTGATTGTTTCCGTTGCTGATGTCGCATCGCTTGCGCGTCGCTCACAAAATTCCGTTGCGGCATCACAAACCACACGCAACAACACTGGTGACGGACGTTTGAGTCTCGTTTTTCGTCGAAGCTCACAATTTTTGTCGATGTGATTGGGACTTCCATCGTCGGTCACATCGCTCATCACCATGGAGTTGACCACAACATCCAATTTCCACCACGTTATCTCGTGCACTGATGGGTGGTGATGCAATGTGTCGCTTTTCTGTTGTGTCTTGTTGCGGCGTCGTGCATCCTGAATGGCGTACTGAACTCGTACTTGCTTGCATGACAGAGTGCTGTGCCTGCGCATGCGCCTGCTTTCCTCCTGCGGGTGCGACAACAGCCAGCAAGCGACGACGACGACGATAACAATAGTGGCAGGAGCAGCAGTATGATGCCAATACACCAGTGCTGCCATGATACGGCTGTCTCTCTCCCCTCGTATAGTGCGAAATCGTATTCGTGGAGGCTGGTCTT
Source organism: Craspedostauros australis (assembly GCA_026770025.1). NCBI lineage: Eukaryota > Bacillariophyta > Bacillariophyceae > Mastogloiales > Achnanthaceae > Craspedostauros > Craspedostauros australis. The sequence goes on along the minus strand of JAMXDE010000055.1, from coordinate 346,058 downwards.
GGACGATACTATAACATCCGCTCCACCATCACAGAGGCAGTGTTGCTGAGCCTCATAAGAGTCTTCCACGTGCATGAACAACTGGACGATGATGTTTGAGAGATCGAGCCTGCTTCTTTGGGCTTTGGCCGCGCCAATGGCCATCGATTCCAACTTTGTTGCAGTAAGTGGCGATGATCTTCACCAAGTTCATCATCGGCGGGCGCCCGGCAAATGACGATTGGCAATCCATATTTGGCGAGGGTGCTCCCGACAGCGACGAGAGGTTCTGCGACGGCAATGGGATTTCTATGAATCGTGGAATGCGCACTCGTATGCAACTGAGCGCTCGTACGAGTACGCTGCACTCCGTTTCACCTGATCATCGTGTGTATCCTGCTTCCGTCGCCGGACAAATGCTCTCTACAAATGTGCATCTGTTTGTCTTCATCGTACGTACGATGCCATGTCATGCCACACAAACCAAGCGCTTGCTCACCAACATTCGTGTTTCTGCTCGTTTCGATGTCCTTGCGGAGTCATTCTCCAATTGCACAAACGTCGACCGCAACGACGCATGTAGGCTGAGTTCAGAGCAAGCGGAGAAGTCGTGAGAACCTCACATGGTGCCATCGCATGGTCGGAGCATACTCAGAAACACGCCATCCGAGAACCATGCGCCATCGTGCCACAGATGGTCACCTATGTCCATGGAGGAGAGAGCACTCGCGTTGGATGCCAGCTACGAGGTGCCGACACCGATGTGCACGGAGCGGTGCTTCTGACGATCGAAGGATTGACCGCCTCATGGATGACAGAGAAAAACGCGTGGCCAAATTCGCACAGTTTGCACACCCTCTTTCTCCCAGGAGCCATGATCGACACAGACAACTACGCGCTAGAATTGCCACCGGGGGAATCCGTGGACACCATGGAGATGGGCACAGTCTCGACTTTACCGGACGTTCGAGTGGATGCCCTGGAAGGACGACGGCGCCGACTGAGCGATCCAGATGCATTTGGAGCCGGCGAGAAGTCGTTTTGGATCGTCCGAATGGACTTCACCGACTCTCAAGCTCCTTCGACGGAAGCGATCATCGACAACGTGTTGAATGGCGGCCCAAGTTTCGCAGAACAGCTCGAAGCAATGTCGTTTGGAAAGTTGACCATGGCTCCTCCGAACATCGAGTCCGTGCCAAACGGAATCTTTACCCTTTCGTTCAACGCGAATGTGGGGCAGCTCCCTGCAGGCGCCATTGAAAACGCGGCGACTCAGTTCTTGCAACAGACCCTCCAGGTTTTTGATGTCTTGGACCATTTCCTGTATATTTTACCGTATGGGTCGATCTTTGACGAGAGCACGGAGTGGTTGGGTAAGTGGTTGGTGTCTTGTGCCGATTCGATTCGAAATGGAGCCGCCAGAAGAAAAGCTGCGCCGTTGTGTTTGTTTGCATTCTCGAAGCATTCGCCTCACCATTCTGTGCCGTCCGCTCCCCTCGGATGGTACTCGACTCGACTCAACTCTACTCTACTCAACTCTCCTTCAACTTGTGTGGTTGCATCCAATCTAATTTGATGTTCTATTCTTTCTTCGTTCCATGCTCTGTGATGCAGCCTTCGCTACTTTGCCAGGCAAAGTGAGCGTGTTCAATGGAGTCGATGGGAATCCAGACCTTCATTGGTCTTACGCCACCAACACTGTTGTCCATGAACTTGGTCACAATTTCTGCCTTGGTCACAGCAACGAGAATGATGACGAGTACCATGATGTCAGGTGAGTCAAACGATACACCACGAATGCAAACTCAAACACAACCTTCCTTTGATCTCTGCTCTCACACATAGTATGGTCTTCTCCACCTTGTCAATTCTTCTCAGTGGGGCCATGGGCTTTGCCAACGTTGGAGGGGTCTTGAGCCAAGACGAAGTGAAGGGATACAACGGTACGTGCAATGACTCTGGCGCATGGGGCATGCCGACTTCTTTTCCCTCAACGCACAGTTTTCCCCCGTCAAAGACACGCAAACACAAATGTGCATGTACTTATTAATTTCTGCATATGTGCAACACAGTATCGCTGTCGATGCTTCGCTCATTACCGTGAGCTTCAGATTGATAGAGTCAACGCACAAATGGTCTGAATGTTCGCTGCAGCGCACGGTGGTTGACGGTCTGTTCTGGCAGCGGATTAGAGAAGGTGCTCATTTTGATGCGTCGCTCACAAGATTCTCACGCTTCCAATGCTGTTCCGGCCTATGGTACCTCCTCATTTGCGTATGCGTGAACTGTGCGACCACCCTATATGAATACGTATACCCATGCTCATGCCGATGTCCATTCATATTCATATTTCTACTTATACTAATATTCGCATGTGAAACTCCGAAGGTGCCAAGAGCTGGGTGTTGGGATGGTATGCAGACCAGACCATCGAGCTGGTCGCTACTGAGGAAATGAGCAGGACAACCAGGCTCTGCGGTGTGGTCGATTATGACCCAAGTGACACAAGCTACGTCGTTCTGATCAGGCTCGATGATCCGAATAGTGTGCTGAACTACTATGTTGCGTTCAACCGAGCCATAGGCTTCAACGCGGAATCCTCAGAAGGCCGCAACCAAGTCCTAGTCACCAGTGCCTTCGATCCTGGTGCCCAACCCTCCGAATTTTCCAACCTGGAGGCAAAGCTGCGAGCTGGCGAGACGCACATCGTCGACGAAGCAGAATCGGCATTGAGCGGGACCAGCATCACTGTTGTGAATATCGATGACGAGTCAAGTGAGCAAATGTGCGCGACCGTAAGCATTACAACCAGCATATCCTCGTCGCCGACTGCCGCACCATCCAGCTCTTCTGCGCCAACAACCACAGCGCAGCCAACAGGGATACCCACCGGCGAGCCAACGCTCGGCGCATGCCGAAACTGGAGTTTCACCAACCTACCGTTGAGATTTCTCGACACAAATGCAGTGTCATACAGGTTCGACATCGTCATTACAGACACCACCGAGATCAACGGCATGAGGCTCATCCTTCCGTTCTCGACACCGCAAGAATACACCATCTTCTTCCGCCCGAGCACTTGGCAAGCCGATGGGCCATGGACTGAAATTGCGTCCGGCACCATCCTGCCGAGAGGAGATGAGGAACTGACGGACGTTATCTCGTTCGATCAAGTGTTGGAACTTTCTGAGAGCGACGAGCTTGCATCCTTTCGTATCGACACGCCCAACAGAGTGCTGCAACTCGGTGCAACATCGATCGGTCCCCACCCTCCAACATTCTTTGAATGCCAAAACTGTCCGTTCACCGTGAACACGGGGCTAATGACCGGCGTCACAGGCGATGCCCCTCCTCCACCATTGTTCGAGGGATTCTTTGATTTCTTCCTCGGATCATTGGAATTCTGCAACGGAGAGTCGCAGATGCCATCCTCTACTCCATCAATGATGCCGTCGACTCATCCAACGATCACAGCATCAGTGAATCCATCTGCTACACCATCGACGCACCCATCCTCCAATCCATCTGCTACGCCATCGACGCACCCATCTTCCAATCCAACCGTTTCGCCATCGACGCACCCATCTTCCAATCCATCTGCAACGCCATCGATCCGCCCGTCGACAGCGCCATCCACTTCACCGTCAGCCAACCCGTCCAACATGCCGTCGCTCGCTCCATCGTATGAACCATCAGTGCCTCCGACGTCGGAAGTCGGCAAACAAGCCAAGGCACCGAAGGGAGGGTCTGAGAAATCTGACAAGGCAGCCAAACCATCAAAGTCTGACAAATCCGACAAGTCTGAAACGCCAAGCAAGACGCCAAAGACAATGAAGGCTTCCAAGGATGAGAGCAAGAGCGTCAAGGGTGTTTCCGTCGTCATTGACGATGTGGGCGACACCCACACAGACAAGACCAATCAGAAGGGCTCCAAGACGACGAAGCTGACGAAGAAGACGCAGAACGGAGATGATGGCAAGATGGAGAACAAATTGCAGAGGGAAGAGCAGTGGAGATAGGACCACCGTCTGTGGTACGAGCGAAAGTGATATGGTTCAGTAGCTCGTCGCGTGGAGCAGACCCGGACCCTCTGTTCATAAAAAAATAGGTCGTGATCCATGTATTCCCCGCAGTTCGCGGTGTTCCATGCTTGGCGAGCACTAATTCAGTGAAGCGGGTCAGACGGATCCGCTCCCGGCGCGAACTGAAGCATGGGTGAGGCAAAAGCACGATGGTTGCTAAGGCCATACCGCTATCCTCGTCTCATGGAGTTCCATGCAGACGAGCTACGAGTGTATTAGAAAGTATCACAGGTAGGTCGTACAATAGATAGTATCCGCCTGCCCCCAGAGAATAGTCGGGTAATCTGCGAGGTGACCACCACTTTTTGTTGGGATATGCGAAATCCGAGTCGTGGATACGTCTGATTCGTGGAATCACCAGTACCACCAAGGAAGCAAGGCCAACACCCCAACAACCGCTTCTACCCACGATCAAATCGGCATCCAGACATGACCACCCTTTGCTCCTCGGTGGTCGATGTCCATCATCTCGCACAACCAACCGTCTCATAATCTCTGAACATCGGAATCACCAGCCAACTCACAGTTCAAACCCCGCATCAAACCTCGCCTCGTCACAACGCTCGCCGCCCAGGCTACTCGTCTTACACTCGTGTAAGAAATAGCAGAAGGAGCAAAGGTGCATCGTCTCGCCGCAAAGACTCGGCCGACGAACATAGAGTCTTCGTCGTCGTCGTCGTCGTCGTCGTCGCATATCCAAACGATACCTCCATCCATCCTTTCATCCATCTATCCATCCAAATCATACCCCTCCCATCCGCCACGTCACACGAAACAAAACAAAACAAAACAGCCCGACACAATCGGTCCTCACAAATCGCATCACCATGGCACCCTCCGGTCCGTTCTATGACAAACTCAACGAGTCCGAAGTGGTCTCGGGTGTCTTCTTCAACCGCAACTTTCTCTCCAACGATGAGGCCGAAAGTCTGTTCGAGACCTTCAACAACAACGACAATCTGCCTTGGGATCTCAAGCCCACCCTGTACGGGCAGAAGCTGAAGCAGCACGTGTACAAATATGATCGCAAAGCGAAGATGAAGGACAAGCCTGGCGTCAGTCGACTGGAGCAGCTGTGTGAGCAGGTCGAACAGGCCTACGATTGCAAGGTCAACTACGTCTTCTGCAATCGCTTCTTCGATCCGGAACATCAGATCCCATGGCACAAGGACACCTTCGCCGCCCAGATCCTCGTCCTGAGCCTCGGTTCGGAACGTGACGTCGAATTTCGCGAGAACAAGGACAAGGATAACGTCGTGGCCGTCAAACCCAAGGCTGGTGACATTTACTTCATGCCCCTGAAGCTGAACAACACCCATCAGCATCGCGTCTGCGCCGCCAACGACGAGCAGCAGAACACAGCGAATGGCGGTGGCCGACCACGCATTTCCTTCGTGTTCTTCATCGATCCTCCCAAGTACGCCAAGGAATACAAGATCACTCGCATGGACAAGTTCTGGGGTGTAGTCGAGACTGCGCTGACTTGAGCACGCGGCACCAGAACAATTCGTTAGCTGGATGGAGATCACCCGTAATGGAGTCGAAAGGAACCCGGATTGCATGCCGTGCCTTGCGACGCGAAGTACTCGCACGATGGAGCGGAAGATCAATGTTGGGTCTTGACATTGGATGCGGTTGCCTGCTTAACGCAGTTGGAAATCCTCGCCTGAGCGCGGGTGGAGTCTCCGCAATGCCTGACCAACCACGACAAATCACTTGGGAATGAACGCAACACGTCATGTGAATGCTCCATGCCACGTTGGAGTACTGCGAGCTAGAGTAGTATCACATATGATACTATTATAATAGAATATGAATTTTGTCAAGGGTCGAACATGGCATCTGCGGATGGCATACGCAATGCTTGTGTGCAGGACCCACACATGCAAGCTGATGTTCAAGTATCGTCGGTAGTCAAGACGACACCGTTGGACGTGGAGGAGCGGAGCGCGATCTGTTCTTGTTCGCAACAATGCTACCAACTAAATATAGAATGCTCGTGATTAATGGGTCCCGTAAACAAGCAACAAGAGCCCACCGTGCATTTCCACACGGAACAACCAACCACACACAACAACCAAGTGTGGTGTGTGGGACGTTGTCCATGACACAAAACCAACCGCTCTGGACTGCCCACACACACCATAGAGGTCAGACCAGAGCATGAGTTGGACGAGGACACTGACCATACGGAGAGCTGTGGCATAGTCATACTCGTAGCATACTCGGAAAGCGGCAACGACATGAAAGACAAAGCCAACAATGATCAAACGGCGTCGCCAATCCAGCTGTACAAACCGAGAGGGTCTTGCGACAGAGCAAGGGAGCTGTTGGAGAATGGCAGCTTGGATGCCATCATAGCATTCATGGAAGGTCGCGAAAGCGATGGCTCGCTCTCTGGGCCCTCATCGCAGCCTGCATCACCATTTTCCTCGCCAATACTCTCGCCAATGGCATTGCCGATGCCAACATCATCGCATGCCAAGGCGACCAATAATGAGGAGGTGTATCGCAAGCGGATGGAGCTGATATGGAAACGGCAGGAGGAACAGATGCGGTTGGTGACGCAATTGGACGACGGCGATGCTCGGATTGACGACGATGGGAGGTTGGTTCCTGTCACAGAGCTCCCACAACCCCCTAGAGCGAACCTGCCACCTCCGCCTCCACCAGGGAGAGCAAGGAACCGCGCGAATCGCCATCACCATCAACGTCACCATCATAATCGCAACAATGGTAACAACGCTATCAACGCCAACAACATTAACAACAACAACAACAACAACAATAACCATCCAATCGGTCCAGGTGGCGGAGGTGGAGGAAACGACGATGGCATAGCTACCCGGCGCGAGCAGGATGCGGCACGGGCAATCGAAAGAGCTGTGCGGAGATACCGAGATGCGAATCTTCCGGAAGATGAGTTCGAGCTCGTCCTGATCCCCATCCAACCTGGAAGACCGGCCAACCTGACATTCCGGCGCACATGCTTCGCGGTGCTGGCCGTGGTGGCAGCGTTCGTGTGCGTTCTGCTGCAAACGCTGCCGCTTTTCGATGCCATCGACTTCGTTGAGCATGATTTCGATCCGATCATGCACGAGCTGGTGCATGTCCGAGACTTCGACGACCATTCGTCACAGTGCCCTCGGTTGCATCGAGATGAAACTAACAGAGGCCGGTGGCTGTGGTCGCAGCTTTCGAATCCCTTCGATGGTTCTCCTTCCATCGACCCCATCAACTGTGCGGATGGTGTCTTGCATCTGCCGTCGCAAGTTGCCTTGATCAACCGGGATATCCGTTCGTTTGAACGATCTGCAGCAACAAGTTCACTGGACCATCCTAAAACGCCATCGGCGCCACCAGAGGTTGGTTTCAATGTTTCATGGTTCATGCCGTGTCAGTTACCGAATAAAAACTCCGGCAGCGCTTCATCAGAATCGTTGCACCAATCTCAAAGGTCGCTCTCACAGTGTTTCCCACCGCAACAAGCGAAACGGAACAATGGGTATGATGGGCATGGTCACAACGGGTATGCAACTGCACATGCAACTGCACACGCGGATGCACAGGCACATGCAAACATATGCGTCACCAACATTGACGATCTATCAACGGAGATGGGCGCTTGCGGAGCAACTCCGTCCTCGGAGCAAGATCCTCGGTTGGACTCATCGGCGTCGCCGTCGCCGTCGTCAGGACGTGGCGATGCAAAACAATGCTTCCGCGGAGTCCATGATGGCTACCTATCTCCTGATGACCTCGCCCCTGCCCTCCGCTTGGCACGATCGTTGATTCAAGCCGGCGGTGATCATTTTGACGTGCATTACGATGTGTCGCTGCTCGACAAATCCATTCCGCTTGTCCTGCAACGGCTCAGAGAGGTGTTCCAAACTCGATACAGTGTCAACACTGATGCATTGCAGCCGATTGCGTTCCGCGTCAATTCCATAGCACCCATGGACGCAGTCGATGTGTCACTGCGAACCGCGGTTGCCATGAATGGAACGAACTACGTCCAGTGGCTAGAGAACTCGAGGCATCAGAACGACCTGGCCAACTACAGCCCCTGGCCGTTCAACGTGAAGCCAGCGCGTGATCTGTGCAAACTGTCGTCCGATCTGGAGGCCGACCCACGTTTTGCTGTTTACACCGCCGTGGATCTCTCCGAAGGGTCTGGGGTGCACTACGACGGCGGGCTCAGCCTGTATGTCGATCATCATCCGTCAAACGCAAATCCCAAACGGCGGGTCCGTCGCGGTGTGATGATCGACGGTTCCGTCGGACGCGTCGTCATTTCGACAGGCGGGCTGGAGAACAGAAGGTGCCGGTTGCCGGTCCGGAGTGGCGTCAGAGCGGTGCTTCAGATCTGGTGGGGATGTTCGGACTGAGATTGTTCCATAGGACGCAGCCTCATGCAACGATGCCACAATGAAATTAGGTATTTACGAGCACAGAATTCCGTGCAGGTGGGTGAAATGCACCGGCGCACAAGCTTTGTCATGAGCAGGAGTACACACTGTAGCACTCGGGACATGCGCAATGCATGCATAGAACCTGCAGAGGTTCGATGACAATGACAGGCATGTAGATAGGAGAGTGTGCCTGAGATACTCGCTGGCCGAGAACAAACCAATTATGATATGTATTGCTCTACTACGCACTCCACATCCGTCTGCACGATGTTACTGTTACGCTCCGGTCTCTGCGATACACCATTGGTCGGCTTGCTTCTTGTCGACCAAGCCGCCCCCGCCAACCACCACTGTGTCTCGGTCGGGCGTGGCCAGCAAGTAGCCACCGTTGCCCCATCCAGCGGAGGCGCAAAGCAATGACGTTTCCGACCATTCTCCATCGGCATCCCATTCCTCACGACGTCCGAAGGCGTTGGCGTTGCACGACAGCTTCCCCAGCAACGATTGGCCCGCCCACTTTCGCGAATACCGACTTTGCATGCCAAAGATGCCGCCCTGGCGCTTCCAATACCCAAAGATGCAGGTCTCGTTGAGTTTGTCGCTCAGTGTGAGGCCGTTCGATACAGAGACAGCCAGATATTTGCCGGTCGCCACGTGACGGACGGAGACATTGGACACGAACTCGGGCTTCGTTTTGGCCCATGACTGCGGAAATAAGTGCATCGATCAGGCCCGTCGTATACGCATGATGTGGCATGACATGGATGGCATGACATAATGTATAACATTGATGGTCCAGTGGATGGGTTGATTTAGTTAGTTGCCTGGCCATTCCAAGAAATTTGTAGAGTCGCAAATGTGGAACACAAGCACAAGCACAAGCACAAGCAGCAGCAGCAGTAGTTATAGAAACACTACGAATACCATCACAGCGCAACAATGACAATGACAATGACAATGACAACGACATCGGGCCGCAGACACTTGACTTACATTCTTCTGGATGATGCGATCAGCTCGGCGCGTCACCATCTTCGTTTTGAACATGACAGTCTCCGACCGATTGTCCAAAGATTCCAACGTCCTGTTCTGATCCGTCAAGGACTGGTTCAGATTCTGCGCGATCGCTCCGAGCTCCCCGAGATGGTGCGCCATGAAATTGAGATGATCATCCTGCTGCTGCATGACTGGGTCGATCTTCGCCGGCGGAACGGGCTGCGATGCCGATGCTGTGGCTGACCTTGTCTTGTTGCTGCCTGCCCCGGCATCTGTGCGCCTTGCTCCCTTGAACAGCTTGTTGGTCTCCTCATCTCGTGGCTGTTGCGCAGCGGAGGGCCCAGAGGGGATGTCGTCGACGGTCAGGGTAAGCTTTTGCAAGTCCAGCTGCTTGTTCCGCAACGTGGCAAGGTCCGTGGAGAGCCTCTCGATCATCTTCACAACGTCCTTGTCAAAGGTTCCATCCGAATGCTTGATTCTGTTCTTCACCGACTTGAGCTGTCTCGTCGCGACCTGGAACATGTTGTCGCAGATGAGCGCGCAAGTCTGCCGCTGATCGTCGCTCTCGCACGCCTCCAGAACGAACAAGTTGGCGTTGTAGTTCTGCACGGCCTGCGCCGCTTGTTGGCAGATGCCCGGCACATTCTCGTACACCGTGGGAGGGTGCAGGCGAGATGCCAGAGCCCCCGATGCAGGATCCGCGTACGGCGACCGGTCTCTCGACCTGTACTCTGGCGGTGGCACATCGCTGCTGAACTTGTTCGCCAGCCAGCCGGACCACGTCATGCCCCTCAGCAACCGCGTGGCCCTGTCCAGCTTGTACTCGGTCGCTTCGGCCGCATCCTCGGCATTCCGAAGCTGCTCGCCCTGTCCAACGGAGGCCTCCAACGTCCCGCGTCCGATCGCCAGCGTCTCCACAGCTGATCGCTTTGCCTGGAGGTACTCTTCATCGCGGTTGTACGGTTGCTGCTGCAGCTGTTGTTCTTGATGATGTGTTTGCGCATATGTGTGTGCGTCTGCTTTTGCCTGCGATTGCTTTGACATGATGATGTGTCTGCTTCTACTGTGATGACTTCTCTTTATTCTCCTTTGCTTCCTTTGCTTCCTTGGGGTATGGTGGAGTAGCTCGTACTCTGCTCTGTTGCTTCAGAAGTGTGGTGAGTGAACGAAGCGCACCCATCTCCATCTCCATCCAAGGCAACCACAAAGAACCAAACACACAAAGAACCAACAAGGGTGATGCCCACCCACGCTTCTTTCGCCGAGTTCGGTCGTGCAGCGTGTTTCTTCGACCACGATTCAACACCATTCGTCACAAGACACGATTGAACAAGATATTGGAATGGTTTGGAAGGCTATGAGCCCGATCAGTGAGTCGACCTGCACTTTGAAATGGACCTCCAGAAATATTGTCTCGGATATCCAGACCGAGCACATATTCATAATCCTTTTAGGTCTAATACAAATAATTAACCATTGCATTTTTGAGTTATATCCTATTTTAAGTTTTATGGACCAATGGATGTGCGCATTTTTCGATCTCTTTCGGGTTTCAGCCTCTTGCTTCCGACTACATCGATCCAACTTAACCCTTTGCTGTTCTTTGTTTCAGCGACTGTGTTCCGATTTTGAATTGTTTAGTCTCTTTTTCAGGTGTTCGGATGAGGCCATCCAACAGTCCATCCACGATAGCACTAGTTGTAGAATGTTGGGGGAAGCGGTGAACACGCGTTTACATTCATTCCATCATGTGCTTGTCCAATCCGTCATCGACGTCACGAAATTGGATACTTCGTCATGAAACACCAATGATATGACGATGCGCAACATCATCAGGTCTGCTTCGTCGTGGCGAAGTGGTTGAGTGGGGTTGGTACTCCTCGAGTGTTTTGTGTCGTGGTCTTTTTGGACAGTCGGTACAATTGGAGGTAAATATCCACATCCCCCAACATGTGAGGCCGGTTGAGAGTGGCAAACTCGACACACCAACATGGAAGTGGAGCAACACCAAAAAAATACCACAATGGCCGTCGAACGGTATGCTTGGCGCCGCAACAACCAGCCGGCCAATTCAAGATCCAAGAACATCGCCGTAACCTCCACGCAACGTTTGGTGGGTGGACGAGCGGAGGCGGGAAGAGGGGTTGATTTGGGGCCGTCGTAGGCCCCAGAAATACGATCACAATTTGGCTCCAAATTGGCTCGTTGGTTTTGGCCAGTGTGTGGCACACACAGGCCAAATCAGCGCCTGCGGATACGCAAGACGCCTCAGAAAAGGCAAGAAGAAGGCGCCCTCAAAGTTTGAGGCTCGCGGAGCACCGGGAAGGTCTCCGCGCGGAGGAAAAGGTGGTTCTGAGGAGTTTTGGTTGAGGCTTGCGCGGCACTGGTCGCATGGCTTTGGCTGCGAGGAGCGATGGGACGACGCCCCTCAATCTCCAAGGCCCCCATACAAGATGCGTGCGGCATCAATTGAAGATGTACGTCGTGAAGTATGCTCTGCTGAAGTTGTCTGAAAGATGCTGCAGCCGACCATATCTGCAGAATGGTCATGTTCGGTTGGAGCAAAAAATGCACCACCACATCATCATCTGGAGGTGTATCACGTCATTCATGCACTCCCAGCCCATTCTGGATGCATCCGCGTGTCGCCATGGAGTGTGGGAATGCACGAGGAGTGCTTGGAGGGGCTGAAAGGATCGTATGGATGAGGTATGGATCCGTATCCATACCGCATCTGGATTGAACACGTTTTTTGGCAATCGCTCTGTTTCAGTGTGTGGCTGCATTGCTGCATGCAGAGCCAATGTCTGTGGCCAGCCTTCATGGAGTGGATAGCTGGGGGGTATGCAGAGCGAATGGTATGCACAGTTTGCTGAAATACAAGGATGATGATGATGATCATGTGTGCTCATTGGAGGGCAACATTGTGGCATCAACAATTTTTTCCGAATCCGCCACACAAAACACAGCAAACCAACATGACTTCCAAAATATTTTCTATACTCATTTAACTTTGATATTCTGATTAACAGATAGCCAGGCATCTGAGTGCAATGTTTAGATTTAATTTTAAACGATGTGTTGTTGAGATATAGCATGACAAGCAGATATTTGGATGTGTTTTTGGATGGCCTCTAGACTCGTTTTAGTAGCATGGTCTGCCACCCACAAAACTCCACAACTAGTGTTATCGCGGCAGTACGTGCCCATCACAATTTTCCGTCTCATCACCCAACACAGCCTCACTTTCTGTGTTGGCCTTCAGTGTGTCAGCATCACACCACATCTGATGATCCAGCTCCTCTTCTTCTCTCCGCAACGCTTCTTCTCTTCGTTCCTCCTGTGTTTCAGCTGGCGCATCGCGGGTCGCCACAATTGCAGATGCTGTTGCTGTTGTGTTGCCTGTTGGGTTGGTGGTGGTTTCCGTCTTGATGAGGGCAGCCTCCTTCTTTTCCTTGCGTTGTTTGGCGTTGTACGCTGCAGACAGCGACGCTTTCACGCGCATGGGATTTGCGTGCAGTTGTACGTACCAGTCAGTTTTGGTCCTGTTGTCATCCATCAATTGCTCGTGTGCTTCGTGTTCGGACGGTCTGTTTTTCGGGTCCTTCGCGGACGCTTCACTGATGTCCTTCAACTTGTCCGCGATGTATTCTGGTAGTTCCGCTGGTTTGCGCGTTGTTTTGCTCGCCCAGCCTGGCACTGCAAGTGGTGGATGTTCTGTTTCTGCGGTCTGGTCTTGTAGCGCTGTGGTGTGATCGGATGGTAGATGTTGTTGTCCGTCTGCGATGGCTTTGCCGAACGCCAGCGCCTTGCTCTCTGCCGCGGTGCGCCCGAGTTTTCGCGTCTTGTCCGTCTTCCTGAACGATTCGGACGTTATCGGCAGCTTGTCGGACGTGATTGTTCTGTCCTCGATGACGCCCAACTCGTTGATGATCCACCCTTCCCATTCAGCGCTCTTCACCACGACGTCTTCCGTGATACCAGATGCAGCCACCAACTGTGCCTGGTCATCATCATACTTCACCTCGTGAGTTTGACGTACCTGTTGTCCAGACGCTCGGAATCGTCTTTTTGGTGCGCCTGGAAGCGTGGTGATGTTGCCTTGGAGGGACGACGCGTTAACAAGCACCGTTGTTGTCCCTGCGATGCTACCGGCTTTCAGTGCTTCGTAGAGTTGGCGGGCGGTCTTGATGTCACGTCCGCTTTGCACGTATTTTCGCAGTACACGGGTGATGAAGGCGAAGTGGGTGTCCAGCATGCTCTTACCAGTTTGGGCCTCTGTGTAAATCCATGCGATGATTTTGGCCGCCTTTCGTTGCCGGAGGTTCTTGTTGAGTACCGATGTGATGAGCGCGATGTGCTCGTGACTGGCAAAGCAACACGCATTATTGCTCTGTAAGATGATTTCAGTCACGGATGGGTGAATGCCTTTGACCTTTTTTTGCACAATGTCAAGCAGTCCACCAACTTGAAGAGTGTCTTGTGTCGGTCTTCCGCCGACCACAATGTCAATGAACCGAAAAGTAAAAATGTCATTGCGACACGTGATGACCATCGCCCCAAGCAGTGACATTCCCTTTTCCCCCCAATATTCTTGTTGGGCTTCGCTTTGGCCTGTCGGTAGAATTTTTTGCTTATGGTCGAGTACCACATAGGCTCTTTCAGGCTTGTTGTTGAGTTCGGATTGATATAAAGCAATTTGTCCGAATTGAACTTTGGCACGCACTTTGTGAGCCATGTAATTAATGATTTCATCAGCGAATCCCGGCGCTGCCGCAAGCATTGATTGCAATTCGTCCTTGTGTTCTGCAAGTTCGTTGTCCTTAAGCATTTCGATGAATGGGACAAAACGATCATTCACAAATCGCATTGCTGCGCCACAACGGTTGCATACTTTACGTGGTTGTTCGTTTGTTGTGACCACAGGAATGTCATTTGTGATGATTGGAATGTTGTTTGTGATGGTGGTGTTCTTCTTGCGCTTGTGCTTGTTGGTGCGTGGCTTGCGTTGATTGGTTGATGTGGTTGTTGCCTTCTTCTTCTCCTTTCCTGTGATGAGTGCGAACGCAGCCGAATGCATGGGGTCGTCACACTCATGCTGCATGTGCGACGCGGTGAATTCCCATTTGACGAACACAACAAGCAGTTCGAGCGCATGCGAGAGGGACTCTGCTGTGCGCACATGTGGTGAGATGACGTCATCTGGCTCGTTGTTGTCATGGTGGGTCTTGTCATTGGCATCGTTTTTCTCCTCGCCCCCCACTTCATACTTAGCCTTCAGCAGGTCGACTAGGCGCGAAATTGCCTGTTTCAGTTTCTCCGTGGCCATCCAGAAATAGCTCTCAAAGGAAGAAAGCCCTGTCTTGATCTTGCTTTTGCGTGTGAGGAGGTTGGTCATTGTAGCGAACGCAGGCCTTCCTACTGGGTTGTTAGTTGTGGACGAGTACATGCCGAATAATTCTTGGATGGTCGTGCCACCTCGATCGAACACTGGGACATTTTCAAATGCAACTCCACCATACTGTACCGTGTGACTTAACCCTGCCTTGTATGTTGTTGTTGTCATGAGGAAGGACACCACGCCAGAGAGATTGCAGGCACCCACACGGTACTGAAGAACTCGTAGTGGAATGCTTTCACCGTGGCTCATCATGTCGTAGTAGCGTCGCAAGGTGTCTGTCTGACTGCGTGTGATCGTGTCGCGTTTGGGAAGCATGCGCGCTTTCTGTTCCTCCGATAGTCCATGTGCCTGCTTGCCCAAGATAGCAGTACACAGTGTGTGGGGCGCGGACATGGCCAAGGCAGCTCTCACCGTGACAGACGACGTAGTTTCGCCGAGCAAACCCAGGGTGTACAGATTGGGCGCCAACATGATTGGCGGAAGCTCCACATTGCCTCGTACGTATGCAACCACCTGTTCCATTTGACAAGTTGGCACCTCTTCTTCTGGAAGCAGGACAGTCCAAAGCGCGGACGATACGACATTCCACATCTGTTTCACATAGCTCCAGACGGTTCGATCATGTCTGCCTGCGAGGACGAACCCTTTTTCGGCATGAGCTGCAACAGTTTTGGATCTAGGTTAGATCGAAGCGCTGCCATCACACGAACGATGGCGTCGCGCCTCCAGATTCCCGCCTCTTCCAGATCGTACCCGAACTGGCCTCCTCTCCTGTTCCTGCTGGCGCGCGGCCCCTCCTTCTTGTAATTGTCGTCGTACGTGCTGTCACTGTCGCCAGAGGCATCTGCGTAGCCCCCAGCAACAACAGCATTGCAGCGACGAGGGAGCCTCGCTGGTGGGGTCGGCGCGACAGGTGATGCAACACCAGCTGCAGCAGGCGGGGGTGGCACGTTCACGATAACGCTCACCGAAGTCCCATCGCCGACACCTCGTCCCTCCGAACGCACCTCGACGTGGGAGTCGTCGTAGACGCATCCGTTGTTGTCAAGGATGTGGACGAACACATGCAGCTCGCGAGCGTGCGCATGCGTACCGTTCGGGACGAGGTTGCCATCCACTGCATGCATCGGCTTCACATCGATCACTCGCGTGATGGTGATCGGCTTCCTCAACGCAGCGGACGGCTTGTCAGGCAACAGTTGCTCGACAGTAGGCAGCAAGTTTCCCTTGGAGTCGGCAGGAGGAGCAGATGCAAGGCGAGCAGAACGGGGTTTCTTACTGGGGGAGGGGTTAGCATCCTTGGAGAGGGCCTTGGTGGTGGTGGAGAGAGGCATGGTGGAGTTGTTGGTGGAGAGTAGTGCTGTTTGCTCGTTGGATGTGATGAACTGCAGAGGTTGAGACGAAGTGAGGAAGGAGAGCATACGATGAAAGGCCAACCACCTGGTGACAACAACAACAACAGCAGCAACCACTACTACTACTACTAGTGTGACGAGAACGGGCATGGAGCGAAAGGGCGAGTGTGCATGGCATTGGCGAGGAAAGTTGTGAATGGAGCCATAGTGTGGCGCGATTTTGCGAAATGTTGGAGATGATGTGTTTTGTGTGATGTGTTTTGTGTCATCTGTTTTGTGACGAGCAGAATGTGGAATCATGCGCCACATGCTAACGTGTAATTAACGCGTACCAAACGACTGAGACCTTCGGAAGCAAGTCCGTGACTGATCACCTCACGATAAATAAATGAGAACATCATAGAACCTTCTGCCAACAACAACGGGTTTTGTGCTGTTGGACCAACGTGACTGCTATGCACTCATAGATCACTCCATAAAACTTAAAATAAAGATCTAACAAAAAATGTAACGGTTAATTATGTATAATGAGATTATAAGGATTACGAATATGTGCTTGGTTTGGATATCGCAGATGAAAAGTTAGAATGTCCATTTCAAAGTGCAGGTCGACTCACTGATCGGGCTCCTATTGGAGAGTATTGTACCCATAGTCGTACTACGTATACGAGACCAGAGAGAATAAATCACTGGCGGAGCTCAATCTTTGGTCGGAGTCACAGTCTCAGCGGGAGAAGTGCTGCCGTTGCGATAGGTCTCAGCCGATCCACCCACACCGCTGCTCACACTTTCGCCGGATGATCCATTCAAGGGATTCTCACTGGCTGTTGGTGCTGTTCCTGCAGAAGCTGTGGGTCCATCAATGCTCGCGCTCTCGGTTGTCTTCGTTGCGGCGGCCCGTGGAAAATCCGTCAACTTGGCGGCTGGTTCGGTCATTTGAATCTCTTGCAAGGCCTCGTCCACCATCCCTGATGCTGCATCTGCGTTGTACAAGCTCAGCAACGCCCAATGTCGGTCTTCGATGATCTCCACCTGCCGTCGTGCCATTTCCACCTGCGTGCGGGCTCTGCGCAGCACCATGGACGCGTCCTTGATCTCCAACTCGATCTGACGCAACCGCTCGACAGTGTAGCGATTCCCACGCCTTTCTTCCAACTTTCGCCGTTCCAGTTCGGCATCTCTGCAGTTTCAACGTCAACACGGGCACGATCGATGAATGAATCGGTGGTTGCATGGTTCAACGCATGAATGGTTGAGTGAGTGATTGGTTGAATGAATGGATGGTTGGATGAACACATGTATAACAAGTGATTGGGTGAGTTGCTGTGCACGAAGCCACATTTCGCGCGATGCACAGTAACACAGAACAAGTCAAAGATTGCGGACCGTGCGATGGGTCCTCATGCGATACATCCAACACAACCCAGCACAGTCCAAGGCCAACCCAATGCACCGGCATCTATGTACGACATGCAACTCACACTTTGAGGATAGTGATGTCTTCCTTCGCCAGAGCCTCCCTCTTGACCCGCCGATCGAGCTTCTGCTTGGTCGTTTGCACGTCTTCCAACGCGTCAAGCATCGCCTTCTGCCTTGCGTCCATTCCCAGATCACCGGATGGACCCCACGCGGCAATGTTCTCTGGCGGTATCCGCTCCATGGCCAGTGCGCGCTCTTCCCAGCTCTTCTCGATCCTTTGGGTTGCTTCTTGCGGTTCCTCTATCTCACCATCCTTCGTTTCGTATGCGTCAGACGGAATTCTTTTGCCAATGCTTGGAATGCTCGTTGCTTCCACATCCAATCCCTCATCGTTGTCTGGTACAGTATCCTCTTCATCACGATTGTACTTGTACGCATACCCAGGGCGGCGTCGGCGTTGCCTTGAACTCGATGATAGCGGTGACGATGACGAAGCTCTTCGATCCCGTTGTGATGATCGACTGCCGTTGCGCCGACGAGAGCCAGTGCCCATCTTCTGATCGTATAAGTTGGCCTGCGCATTCATGGCTTCCCGGTCGACTCCAAAGAACACATCGAACGGATTGCCCGAAGACCGTCGATCCTGCTGTCGCTGTCGTCGCCTGGATCGTCGTTGGTCGTATTCATTGTCTGGACCATCATAACCCCTGCTTTGGTCATTGATGGCGCTGCCTAGCAGAGATTTCACTTGGCCCACCAGACTGTCATCACCCGCACCACGTCGCCGAAACCCATCGTTGTCGTTGTCGTCGTCGTCGTCGTCGTCGTCGCCGTAACCATAACTATATCTGCCGCGGTTGTCGTCGCTTGACCTGTTTCTGGTGAAGCGCCGTCTTTCCGTTCTGTCATAATTAACATCTTCGTAGTACTCTCCGTCGTTGTTGTCGCCGTTGTAGTCGCCGTTGTAGTCGCCGTTGTAGTCGCCGTTGCCATGGCTGGTCGCACGATCTCTGCATCCATCGTATGCGCCATCCCTCCGCGTTCGGGTTGGCTGACGACGCGGTTGCCGCTGCCGCACTTGGGGAACATCTCTGTCTTCGACTGGTGATATTGATGGCGCCGGCGATAGCTGGTCATCTTTTCTGCCAGCTTTGGGGTTGGGCTTATCGCTGGGAGGGGTGGACGTGCGTGTAGCAGTACTGGCAGTCTCAGGCTTGATCTGCGTCTGGCTGGTCGCCATGGAATCATCGAGGTCTTTCTTTTCAATTCGGGGATCCCGAGCAGCGCCACCGTTTGGAATTGTGTTGGAGCTGCCATCTTCGTTGGCATGGTCAGCGTTCGAGTTTCTATCGTACCTATCATCGCCAACAGCATCGTACGAGTAATCGCCATCCTCACCATAGCCATCTTCCTGGTTCCTTTCCTCTCGTTTCCTTGAGTCGTTAATCTCCTTGTCGACGTGTTTCCTGGTGCCGTTGCGTCTCGCATGACGGCCTCTGTCGGCATCATCATCCTCGTCGTAGTCGTAGCTGTCGTAGTCATCATCCTCGGCGTAGTACCCGTCGCTGTACGTATCATCGTACTCGTAGGACTCTTCGTCGAAACCCCTTGCGTTGCGAGCTGGTGGAAGTTGTGTCGGTGATCTTCGGCTTGGTGGCAAACCCTTGCGTCCGACACCGTCGTAGAAGTACGAGACGCCATCGAACTTGCCCTTGGTTCCACCGAAGACACTCTTGTCACCGATGGCATCATTTTCGTCAAATTCAATTCCAGACCAAAAGAGCCGCGCGTAGAAGTCTTTCGCTGCCTTCGGCGGTTCCGGAATGCCCGACTTGAAGCTCGATCTATGATTCGCATGAATGTGGAATGCAGAAAGGGGAAGAGGGGAGAGACATGATCGGAATGAAGGAGTGGCAATAATGCCTTTGTGAGTGCCTTGATGGGACCAGTGGAAACTCTGCGCGCCACCTGACATGGATTGCAATAGGCTTGATCCGTGCATGATACCAATAGCGATTCCGTACATCAATTCAGCGATACATGATGAACATACCTTCGCGCGCGTTGACGTTCTTTCGTTCCATTTGCGTCGGCAGGTCTGCGATTGCGTTGGCGACGGACGCTGTCCATGGGGTCCATTTGCTTCAACGGGTTGGACCAAAAGTTGCCATATGATTTGTCATCCGACTCCGTATCGTCGTAATATTGGGAGCTATCGTCATCGATATCATCATAATATCCGTTCGTGCTGCGATTCGGCTCGCCTCTGCCATCTCGATAGTATGCATCATCGTCGTCGTACTCGTCGTCGTAGTCATCATCGTAGTACTTATCGTAGTCATCATCGTGGTACTCGTCGCGCCTGCCATCGTATCCCCCATCAGATCCATCAACGTACCTATCGTTGGCTCTGCCTTCGTACCTCGGCGGGCCGTCTCTCCTTTCAGGCCTGCCTTGTTCGTATCTTTGAATCTTCGACCGATCCGCGTCGATGTCATCCTCGTAGTAAACGTCATCTGCCACGCTGGGTTGCTGTGATGCACGATCCTCAAATTGGACCTTTCTTCCATCGTCTGCGAATGCCCGATCCTTGCGTGGGTAATCGCCCATGGCAGAAGGGCGGCCTTGATCTATCCTGCTGTCAGCCGGACTGCTATTTCGACCTCCATACCTGTCATCATAGCTGTCGCCGTAACGATCATCATCGTCGTCATGGTTGTACCGATAACGATCTTCGAAGGAATCGTTGCTGTCTCCGACGGGGCCTCTTGGATTCCGTGCAAAAATGACGGCGGAGCCACAGTGCCAATAGCTCGGTTGTCGATGTCGGCGCTGATGTTGCCATTGCTGATGTTGCCATTGCTGGTGGCGTTGATGATAGTGTGTTCTGGACACCGTCGTTGTTGGAACGAAGGCTTCCACCGTCCAAAAGTGGGGTACCATCGCCGATGGCGTTGATGGCACACTTGATGGTCCCATGATGCCATCAGGACGAGGATCATGAAGATAGCGGCGACAGGATGCGCACAGCACCCAAAGACACAGCCATCTTGGGGCAAGCTGGAAGATCCACCTCATCCTTCGGCACATTCGACGATTTCAAAGTCTGGAGTGCGACGACGTATGATTAACAATGGCAGCGAAGGTGCAGTGCCATGCCCTGCTCCTGCTCCTACTCCTACTGCTCGCACTGCACGATCTACTCCTACTCCACTCGTAGTAGTACAACTATAGTATGTAGATAGGGACGAATATGACTGCGACGTATGGCACCAACACTCGCAAGGCAACATGGGAACGCAAATGACACAAACATCTTCGATGATTGCGACTCGCGACGAAACCCATCACACCCATCTTTTGTTTGGTTGGGACGCCGACAGTCAATCGAGTCGATTCTCGCTTTCCGCAATACCTTGTATCTACACGTGGAATGACACGAAACGTGTTCGGTTTCGCTCGATCGGTGGTATATGCACGACTCGGAAATGATCGCATTGCGAAACCAAGGAACAACGATGACACTTCTGCGCCACAAAAAGAAGACAGATGCGCAAACCACGCAACGAACATGTTCTCTGACGACAGTCTCCGTGATGGCAGAAACGCAGAAGCGAGAAGGAAGCAGGGAGCAGAAGCAACGAACGTATGGAACACATGGAAGCGTGATGGCATGATGTTGAGCGACGGAGTCCATGTGCGAGTATGAGTATTGGTGTGAGCTACGTGATGTCTTCTGGTGGGAAAGGAAGGAGGATGCGCATTCGTTCGTGGAGCATGCGCTCTCTTGTCCGCTGCGCACTGTGTGCAAGTGCAATGCCCAGCTCTTTTGGAAGCTGTTCGTTGTTCCCTCTTCTCTCTCTCTCCTCTCTTCCGAGGTATTTGTGTGGTAAGTGAGGGTGGAGCGCAGAGAGGTCGTATGCATCAGCACATCAGCACATCATTGCGCCATTGAAACCCAAACCAACAAAAAGCGGTGCTCCATCCACAACAGATATCGCATCCGTCTCTGCAGAAGAATTAAAGACACCACAAGCCGCAGCAATCAATCAGAATCCACAGAAGTCACCAGAGCAGTGGATGCCCTTCATCATCATCGTCATTATTGCCATCGCTCTTCTCTCTCATTCTGCGTCAGCATCGCCAAGCCAGCATCCAGCACCGCAACAACAACAACAACAACAACAACAACAGCAACAGCAACAACAACAAAGGCCACAATTGGCAACTGCACACAGGACCATTCTCACCCGCAAGACGAGGTGCTGATTCCCATTCCATCATGAAGAAGGTCACCATGGATGCCATCATCCAGCTCAACAACCGTGGCGTGCACTCGCTCAACTCTGGCAAGCGCGATCTCGCTCGAACGCATCTTTCGAAGTCTATGCTCATGATCCACCGGCGATGGCAAGAGCGTTGTCAAACAGAACACCAAATTCATGAGCATCGCAGTGATCGCAACGCTCAAGATCAGCGACAGGATCAACAACTCTCGCATCTGCAGCAATCGGAGCAGCAACAATCGGAACAGCAGCAATCAGAGCAGCCGATGGAACAGCCGATGGAACAGGACCAACATATCAAAGGGTCACCACCAAACTCTGGACAGAGCCCGCCATCGTCGCAACCGGCATCGCCGACGCTTCCTTCTCTCGCGCGAGTAGCTGCCACCATGCCATCGCCGTCAACACTATCATCATCGTCGACGTCGTCGTCGTCTGGGTCACCGCCAGTGCCACCACCAAGTCTCTCGTTGCCACTGTTACCCTCGCAACCACCCCGGTTGACAAACTACAGCGGAAAGGTAATACGAAGCTTTGTTTCTGGTCAATACACCTTTCGCTATGTTGGGATGTGTCAGCATGCTGCGAAGCACGTCAAACACTCCCATCTCGACGAGCAACCGGCACGGCGCAAGGATGCTCGGCAGTGCCAATTGCTGTCGCACCGAACAGGTATTTCCAAGCATGGGTTCATCTTTCGACATCCCATCGAGATCATTCCAGACTCTGCCAGCCAGGAATGCGCCTCTGATGCTTCTGATACTGACCGGGTCAATGATCTGACAGTATCCTACGTCGTCCTTTACAACCTTGCACTGACGTACCATCTATTGATGGAAGATGAGCAATCGAGACGATCCAGATCATCTCACGCATCATCCTCGTTGCCTCCGGTGGCAGTATCGTCGTCGTCATCTACCACAGCAAATCCATCGGTGGCAACGACAGCGACGACCGCAGCGACGCACAAACCCAAGTCTAAAGCACCTCTCCAAGCCCTGCCACGCCACGTCAAACACAACATGGCGAGGCTGCTGCAACGATCGAAACGATTTTACGAGATGGCATTCCAGACCTTTCGTTGCGAAGACATTCCGCTCTCAATCGAGATGGTGCTTCCGATCTTGAACAACCTCATCCAGATCAATACGCTGCTGCGTCAGGACGAAGCCGTCAAGAATTGCAGAGAGAGTCTGTTGCGCACGATGCTCTTCATCACGAGCCAAGCGAAGACAGGCGCTGCAACCCGTCCTGCTGCCGCCGGGGTTGGCAGTGGCGGTGGTGACACCAGCCGTTTTGAATCAGAAGGTTTCGTCCACAGCATTTCAGACCTGATTTTGAAACATTCCGGCGCAGCGTCGGCCGCTTGAGCTGCAACGAGAATTGAACAATTGTAATAGAACTACTAGCTGGGCCATTATCTGTCTTGCTCTGTGTTTGTCTCTAGAGAGAGAGAGAGAGAGAGAAGAATATTACGAGTAGATGATTGCGTGGTACTCCCTTTGTTCCGCTTGCTTCGATCGTGAACCTGAAAATGTATTGGTTCCTGCTGGATGGATGGTTCGTTTACGTATGTGTTTGCTCACTTGTTTGTCTGTTTGTTTGTTTACTTGATTGCTTGTTTGATACCATACACGTATGTACTCGGAGGTCGGTGCAGCACTGTTCTGAAGGAAAAATAACGATTGTGATACCATCCGCACCGAGGCTTGCCTATCCGTACTCTAGTTGACCCATTTGTGATCGCAGTTGCAGCACACGAAGATCAAGGCCAAAGAATCGGCCTGCGCAATGTCGGATTGGAAGAAGACGGCCTCGTGATGGTTGCAATTGGCACAGTTGGCGTTCTGCGTGCGTGCCAGCGTCGGATCATCCGAAATAGCAGACGGCACTGTGTGCAGGATGTTGCCCACCTCCTTCTTGAGATCGTTGCGGTAGATGAGCGGCTGATTGGGTGCTGGCTCGGTGTACGGGCATAGACGACATGCGTACTGTAACTGTCTGTTGCGTTTGTCTTCCTGTTTCGCATGTGATGCAATGCAATACAATGCAATGCAACACCATGCAATCCAACGAAATGGAGTGGAATGAATTGTGGAGGGGAAGAGTGAATGCGGCCGAGTACAGCGTTGCATTGAAAGATGGAGATACATTGCGGCAGATTAGATAGCGTTTGCACAGGGTCATCAACAATCGGAAATGAATGAGGAAGAGATCAAGATGCAGAATAGATGAGTCTCATGGACATGAGCACGAATATGAGCACGCGTGAATGATGAGGCAAGGAATGCGGCACATTCTGCTGTGAAGCCTATTGCAACGGGGTCTGCGCCGAAGCGTGAAGTACGTGAAGCGCTCGCTGCTGCATGTGGATATCGTTGTGCCCACCATCATCACAGCCGAATGCCAAGGTCTCTGCCTTTCCATCCAGCATCGCTCGGCAACACTGGGCATCGCTGTTTTGGGGCCATGAAAGAGCCACGAACAACTCACAACTTCGAGCAGTATTGGTACGCACCTGTGGATACAGCATTGAGGAATCATCAGGACAGAACCTCATGAGCAACGCCTCACGTTCGTTCATGACAGCCCCATCGTCATCTCCCATGTCCAAAATGTCATCATCATCATCGTCGTCGTCGTCATCATCGTCCAGACCCAGTCCCTGCGGCACTTGTGCCTGTTGCTCTCCCTGCTCCTGCTCTTCCTCCACCTGCTGCTGCTGCTGCTGCTCCTGCTGCTGCTCAGCCTCGTCTCCTTCATCCCAATCTGCCATGGCTCAATTCAATTGGACTCAATTGGATTCACTTCAGTTTCGACTGCAATGTGATGCAATGGCTTTCTAGCGTTTGCCGTAGATTGTTGATTGTCTATTGTCTATTGTCTATTGGCAATCGTGTAATGTCTAATGTCTGCTGATTCTCTGCAACCTATTATAGAATACTATACAACTGCCGGATGTCGGATGTGGAGAGCGTTGCCAATCGATTACCTCCAACGATGCGACTTGGTGCCTGTGTTGGTTTCGCCACGAACGGTCCGCGTCACCAACGGCTTCGCCGCCGTGTTTCGATTTGCATCTTCTGCCACGCGCCATGGTCGCTTCATTTTGTTGGTTCAGTCGAACGTACGACGCACAGACGAAATAGAAAGTAAAACGGACTGATTCGGGAATGAGCAAACGATTTCTCGTTGGCTCGTACGTACGACTGGGCGTGTTGTGGAGATGCAACCAACCTGTGCACGATTGGGAACCGAACCCAATTCTGCGAAACAACAACAAGGAGAAAGTACAGCGTTAGCACACCGCGAAGCGATCCAAACCACATGAACGTGGACATGCACCACAGAGGAGAGAATGGCTTCCACAATCCCCCACCATCCCCATAACAGAGCGTCCAACGACACAACAGCAACACCCTATAATTCAATAGAATAGGTCTTAGTGTAAACAAGACCCGCATTGCACAAGTCCGCACTTTGAGATCCTGGCCATGTCGTCCGATGCTGCGTCGCCTGCTCCCGTGGTGACACGCGATCCACGGTTCGGTGCCGGACGCAAGCTGGTGACGAGCGGGACACCGTCGGAAGCTGTGGAGATGTTCGCCATGCTGCTGGAGGAGACGAGGCACAAGTACGGTGATGCGTCCATCGAATCTGCGCCAGCGTACTACGAGTACGGCAATGCGCTGCTGCGAACTGCGCTGCGGAACATGCCCGTGGATGGCGCGGATGGGAGCGAAGGGGAAGATCCATCACGTCAAACGGAGGATGACGTGAAGGAGATTCGGGAGAATGCGGCAGCGGCTGCTTTGGCTCGGCAGCAGCACAAGCAGGAGCACGACGATCAAGGAAAGCATGCTGCTCCGCAACAACGGGCCAAACAGAATGAAGAAGATGCCAAGCCAGCTGCGAAGCCATCGAAGGTCGGTTCATCAGACGAAACCAAGCTCACAAGCAACAGCAAAAGCGGGATCAAGAGCGAAATGAATGGAGAACTGCAGACAGAATCAAGCAATGCACAAGCTGCGACGCCAGTTGTTGACATCGTCAGCAGCAACAGCAACAGCAGCAACAAAAGTACAACTGAGAACCGTGATAAGATCAGCCAAGGCGACGGCGATGATGAGGACGGTGGTGTGACCGACGATCTCAACTTGGCGCTGGAAATGATGGAGAATGCATTTTCCATCTTGGACGAACAGCAGCAGCAGCAGGAGGAGGAGGATAAAGAGAAAGAGGAGGCTTCCACGAAATACGACGCATGGGTCGCACAACAACTGCCACGTGTGCTGCTGGGAATCGGCGACGTCCTGTCATCGTTGCAACGCCATGCCGATGCTGCCGATGTCTACTCCCGTGCGCTGGAAATCCGTGAGACGGAACTGGAGCATTGCAAGACCGCGGAAGGGGCCGCCAAGAGTCCCTCTGTCGCAATCTTGCGGGCTCATCGTCGCATCGCTGAGGCTGCAGTTTTGATCGCCGAAGAATTGCTAGCATGCCCACCATCGCAAGATGTCGTCACGACGGAAACCAACACATTGATCGTCAAGGCCGGCGAGCGCGTGGAATACGCCCGAGGATACTACGACAAAGCGCGGGACGCGTTGCAGGAAGCAGTCTTCACCATGGGGATCATCGCGAGCGGCAATGCGGATGAGGTTGCGACAGAGAAGGAGGATGTGTGCTTCATCGCCACCATGATCATGGGTGTCGGCACAACCTTGGCGGAGATTGACGAACAGAATGATGCTGCCACACAACAAGAGAGTCTGGAACCAACGAAGAAGAAAACCAAGCGGTGACCTGAAAGTTGCCGATCGACAAGGGATAATCATCGCTCCGAAATGGAGCAAACAAATTAATCGAGTGTGGTGTTCCTTAGTCGGACGTACTATTCGTACGGAGGACTCGGGCTTGGAACTTCTACCAAACCTTGAACCATCAAAAGGACACTGTACGTACTCGTACCCCATTGTGACATTTCAGAACAGGGTAGAGAGATCGTGTACTGTGGAGAGAGGAGTACCGATGTTTGGATTGAGAATGAGGTTGATTGATCGCATGCTATTGCTATTGCTATCGACGTACGCATTCGCACCCAGATCGCCAATCAGCCTCGTCACCGTCCCCGCAGTGGTGCTCAGCTTGTAGTTGTTGTCTTTAGGTTTGAGGTTGGAGAATGAAACGTTAAGAACTCTCCGATATCCTTGAATTCCTGCTTTTCTGCAAATCGCTCCATGCTCCATCTTCATCTAGCGGTATCGAAGGGTTGATCACCGCCGCAGTCGTCCAGAGTGATGTCAGCATGGCAGGAAACCACCAAGTAAAGAGTGATACTTGATGCAACACATAGCTCGTCTGGTGTTGTTCGCATGTACGATGATGTAGACTGCGGCACGATTTCCAGATTGGCGTGTTTTTCCACGATGGCTCATCATCTTCGACGATGTTGAAGTTGTGTCGCTCGACCAACGATACGAGTACTTCCCCACCGCATCGTTTTGAATGCTGCGCTCTGCTTGTTGCGAAGTCGTCGCATTTGTTGGCTGGGCGTTTGGCTCGCAGGTGTATAGTATTGTTGCTGCTGTTCGTGTTGTGCTTTCATCACGTGGTTGTTGAGAGGGAAGCAGGATAGCCCCCACTCTACGAGTACTCTGCGATGATCTGGTGAAGCACAAGAAGTGACCTCCAGTCTGATGGTGCATACGCTCATACTTACTTAGAGTACATACTTACTTGCTCCCCTCTTTTCGTGTGGTGCTCTACAAGCAGTCACTTGTTGCTCCTGTCAAGCCGTACATGCCGCATGCAATCGTCATGCTACAATGGCGCCTATGGCCGCCTGCTCCATTCCACTCGCATGATACAGTATGACATGTATGGTGTACGCACGCACGTACGTACGTACTATTGCAGACATGGGGAGTTTAGTCCTGCGACTGCTTGCCGCCGGCATTGCGCTCCAACCTCGCCAAGGCCGCCTTGCGTGCTTTTTCGCGGCGATCCGTGAGGTCATCTGCGGGTGAAGAGGAGCGGCTCGTCGCACCCGCTGTTGCCGCGCCCAGGGAAGTTGCCCCGATGGAGGAAAGCGTGGAGAAGAATCCATTGGATGTGCCGGAGTTGGAAGTGCCGCCTGCGGCCGCACCATTCGAACCCAACGTGTGCCCGGCTCCAGAGAATGACATGGCCTGCTTCTTCTTCGGAGCAGCGCTGGAGGCAGCCGCACGTTGCATACTCGCGTTGGTGGGAACCGCGAAGGAACGAGACGAAGAGGCGCCCTGGTGTCCGACCGGCGCTTCCTCCAGAAGCTTCTTGGGTATCAAGCAGGGGCAGCAGTTGGCCAGATCAGCCCATCGGTTGACATGGGACGGTATCCGCCGGCGCAGCAGCTTCCACGACAACGCATTGGCGAAGTGGTTGCAGTTGCGCTTGATGAGATTGTAACTATCGGAACGGAACTCGCTCCGCAGCTCATCCAACGCGCGGTTCAACTCCTGCATCCCCCCATCGAAGGACCCCAGCTCCAGCTGCTCGCGGAACTTGGCGTTGGGCACCTGCTTGGGCTGCGACTCGAAGACCCCGCCGCCGGACGCGAAGCTGTACTCCGTCCCCATGATCTCGACGCCCGAGTGGTGGAATCCCAAGCCTGCATGATACAGAACATCGTTCGCTGGGCTCAGATCGTAGATGTTCAGAAACATCTTTGTCTTCATGCGCGTTCGACCGCCATTGTATCCGTTGCCGAAGCTCATGGTTCGATGTGTTTGGTCGAATATTTATATATTAGAATATATTCTATTATAGAATACTATTATTATATATTAGAATGTGGCCTAGAGGAATGATCTCGCACCTACTGCTGTGGATTGAAGTACTATAATGTAACCGTGCAGTCCAATTGCAGGAGAGACTGTGTGATGCGAGTAATTGTGGGCTCTCCAGAGAGATCGAACACATCCGCGGATTATTATGGGGATTGTGCCGAACAACACTTCCTCCTTTCATTTGTTCCAGAACGGATTCCGAAAACAGAGAGGTTTGTTGGTGTTGTGGCGTTGTTTGTTCTCTGCTCTTCGTTTGGCGTCCTTGTTTTGCGAATCTTGGATTCGGTGTCGACTGTGACATCACGCAAGTCATTCGCGCTTGGGACTTATTCAGTCTTTCTGCATTGAGACAACTGATGGGCGGCCAGACGGATGTGCGGAGACTGGGCTGAAAAAAAAGCCCGCGAAATGACGCATTTGTTTCAGCCAACCAACCAACAAAGAACTGGTTTTCCACATCATTGTTTTCTTCCATCTCTACACCATCCGCGAAATCGAATACAACTCTCTCTCTCTCTCTCTCTCTCTCTGACGAGAACGGTGCTCCTTCGTCTTCTTCTGATTCCACAAGAGCATTGCACATCTCTCACAAACGTATAGTAGAACAGAACAAGTTTCGACGTTGCCTACGCACAGAACAAGAACAACAAGAACAGCAACAGCAACAGCCTCACCATGTCCCT
This sequence comes from Craspedostauros australis, assembly GCA_026770025.1. Taxonomy (NCBI): domain Eukaryota; phylum Bacillariophyta; class Bacillariophyceae; order Mastogloiales; family Achnanthaceae; genus Craspedostauros; species Craspedostauros australis. The sequence continues at coordinate 316,618 of JAMXDE010000055.1, read as the reverse complement.
TCTCGAACCACCAACGGAGATGCTCCAGCTCCTCCGCGATGCCTTGCCAGAAGACATCCCAGCGTCGGGTGCCACGGATTCGGCAGCCAATGACGACGTCTTTGCCTACGTCGCCTTCCTCGCGGCCGGATTGTGCGATGCGCAGGAGTTCACGCCCATCACGTGGACGGAAGCATTGCATCCGTACCTGGAGTCCATCCTCGCGAAGGAAGACACGGACACGATCGAGAAGTTCCGTGCGGCTGCTGAGAAGACCATCATGGGTGACGAAGATGCAGATTCCTACGGAGATCACGATGATGAAGGATTCGAGGAGATCTGCAACCTTCGTTTCAAGTGAGTGAAACAAGCAGATGGATGAGCACTAATATGCCTCCACTCTGCACCACATGATACTGGTCTTTCTCGAAGCCTCATGGTGACGAGTATGTGCGGTATCAACACGAGTGGAATACCATCGAGTACCGAAGAGTACACTTGTTCGCGTTCTCGTGCGAGTGTGGTACAGCGACGTTATTGAAGAAGATTCGGGCCACAATTTGCTCAGGTGCGAGCATCACCATGAACACTGAACTGCATGATCGACCACTCACATTCGTAATCACACCCGTGTTCACATTCACCCCTGATGCTCTGGCAACACAACACCACAACCACCTCTGCCGCTCTCTCGCAGCCTGGCATACGGTGGAAAGATTTTGCTGCACCAAACCCGCCTGCGTCTGCTGCGTGGCCGTCGCTACGCTCTCATCGGTCAGAACGGAGTCGGCAAGACGACCCTCATGAATGCCATCCAAAGCGGCAAGCTCGAGGGGTGGCCGCAGCACCTCAAAACGGCATACGTGGACTCCGGATCGAATGTGGATCCAAACTACGAGGCGCAGAACGTGCTCAAGCATCTCATGGACGACACGCACCGCAGCAAGGAGGACTGCATCGACAAGCTCAAGGAACTCGAATTCACCGACAGCATGCAGGTTGGCACCATCGGCGAACTCTCCGGTGGTTGGCAGATGAAGCTGCGTCTCATCCGCGCCATCCTGCTCAAGCCAGACATCTACCTGCTCGATGAGCCCACCAATCACTTGGCGGAGGGCGCCGTCAACTGGCTCACCAGCTACATCAACACCTTGACCCAGCAGACCGTCCTTTGCGTCAGTCACGACACCACGTTCATCGAGAACATCTGCACGGACGTCATCCATTACGAGCAGCGTGCCGTCTGGGGACCGCATCGCAAGCTCGTGCACTACAAGGGCCGCATGAGCGAGTTCGTCAAGAAGCAGCCGCAGGCCAAGCATTACTTCGAGCTCTCCACCAGCGAGGATTCCCTCAAGTTCGTCTTCCCAAATCCGGGCCGCCTCGACGGTATCAAGACGACCACGCAGAAGTTCCTGGAAATGGAGAATGTGGACTTCCGCTATCCTGGCCAGAACACGAATCAGCTTAACAATGTCAACTTGAAGATGTCCCTGGCATCCCGCGTTGTCGTTCTGGGACCCAACGGTGCCGGTAAGACCACGCTGCTCAAGATGGTCGTCGGCGAGACGGTGCCATCCAACTTGGGCAATTGCAAGCACTACGTGCACCCCAACCTGCGTATCGCGTACGTCGCGCAGCACGCATTCTATCACGTGGAGCAGCACATGAACCAGAGTCCCGTGGCCTACATCCAGTGGCGTTTCAAGGATGCCTACGATAAGGAGAAGATCGATTCCACGGCCTACAAAATCTCCGACGAAGAGCAAAAGGCGATCGAGGCATTCGGCCTGGAGGGCATCTGGAGCCGTCGCATGCGCGGCGGCAAGCTCGAGTACGAAGTCAAGAAGTTCCATGTCCGCGAGAAGGACAACAAGTACTACAGCCGTGACGAGCTCCTCGGCATGGGCTTCGAGCGTCTGATCAAGCAGACGGATGAGAAGATCGCCGCCAAGGAAGCCGGGTTGGATCTGCGACCAGTTACCACCTCGGAGATTCAGAAGCATCTCAACGATTTCGGTCTGCCGCAGGAATTCGGTACGTACGGAAAGATCCGCGGTCTTTCGGGAGGACAGAAGGTGAAGCTCGTGCTCGCCGCCGCTTTCTGGACTGTTCCGCACCTTATCGTCCTGGACGAGCCGACCAACTTTTTGGATCGCGAGGCTCTCGGTGCGCTTTCGGCAGGATTGAACGAATGGGGCGGTGCCGTCCTCATGATTTCGCACAGCAAGGAATTCTACTCTTCCGTGTGCCGCGAGGAATGGCACGTGGCTGGTGGCGTCGTGAACGTCAGCGGAACCTCCGCAGAACGCGAACTGAAGGTCGCTTCCAAGAAGAAGAAGTACGACAAGGAACCGGACGCCGTTGAAGTGCTGGACAAGTCCGGTGGTAACACCAACGCCAAGATCGACTACAAGGATGCTACCATCAACTTCTGGGGCAAGAACGTGAGCAAGAAGGAGGCTCGTCAGTTCGACAAGGCCAAGAAGAAGGGCGACATCGCCGTGATGAGGAAGGTCCTCCAGATCCCCATCGGCAAGGTCATGCCTGGACACGAGGATCTCGGTAATGGCAAGTAAGACAACGCCCCATCATCAACTCTTGGAATTCTATTCTACGAGCAACATGTCATGTCATACCACACCATACTAAATTAAATTGCCCTGCAATGAACCATACGAGTACAACGTCCGCGCATTGGTAGTCTCCTTACCGAGAAGAAGCACAACTGATTGACGGAGGTGACTCCTTGAGAACGCCAGTATCAAATGATGTACGGTAGCACAAGTCAACAATTTCACCTGCTGTCATGTGTTGAGCACAGAGCATTGTGCGATGTTTCACATGGTCTAAGGTCTAATACGGACGGTATCCATACTGCGAATGCACTATACAATACGTAATAGAGAAGAGGGCTTATGTTTCAATTGTTGGATTGTCCATTGGGACGGAGGGTGCAGCGTACTGCAACTGCTGTTGTTGCAACTGCTGCTGTGTTTGCGACTGCTGCTGTGTTTGCGACTGCTGCTGCTGCTGCTCCTGCCCTTGGAAGGACATTGGGGTGTAGGGAGTCTCCATGCCCGCCATGGAGTTCATCTCCGATCGAACGTCGGCGTGCCCGTCATCATCATCGCTGTCCAACGGGTCGCTGAGCAACCTGTGGGTGAGATTTCCGGCAACACGGTTGCTGCTGGGCGCGGAGGAACCGAACTCGACCACGAAGTAGGTGAGCGCACCGAAAACAAAGAGGGTGAAGACGATGGACGAGGATGTCATGGCCTTGATCTCTGGCTTGAATTTGGAACCGTGCTTCGTGACGGTGTCGTAGACCGGGATGCTCTCCATGAGTGCAAAGGACACGGCACCACGGACGCCGGCAAGGAGGAGGATGAGCTGCGTCTTCTTGTCCAGGTACATGCCCTCCATGATCTCGTCGTCATCGGAAATCACGGGATTGGTACGTCGGATGTTCTGGAGCAGCCGCCCCAGCCTTCCCTCCACGTCGAGGTAGACGAAGATGTTGACGAGGACGCCGAGTCCCAGCACCATGATGGCACGGCTGGAGACGCATCCCAGAATGGCGGTCATGGAGAGGCGGAAGTGCCAGACGTTGTCATTGAAGAGGAAGAGGCCGAGGTAGGCAAAGATCGCAGTGTCCATGAGGGCGGCGATGACGTGCGCCACGAAGCCCACGTGATGGCGCGATCGCGAGAGGATGTGGCCGCGACCGCTGAATGCTTCGGCCATGGCCGTCCAGAACTGATTCCACCTGGTGTTGTCGAAGAGGGATCTCTGATACCGCAGCATGGGACCGCCGCCGCCGCCGTTGGCCGATGCTGCGTTGCGCTGGGCCATGTACTCCATCCAGGACGATTCCTCGGACTGGAAACCGCCGATGACGAAGTAATCCAGGAAGAAGCCCATGACCATGATTGCGATGATGCCGGAGCAACCAACGCCATCGGCGATGTAGTAGGGGATGAGGGACCACGTGAAGAAGATCATGACCTCCGTGACGGCGGTCTGGCGCCCTCGCAAGGCCCAGAAGTAGATGGTGCAGAAGATGCCACAGAGGAGGCCGATGCCGATGGAACCGGAGAGGATGCCGGCGAAGTGCAGAGCGATCTGCTGATACGCCCCGTTGTCCAACTGGACGTCGCCGTCGCCCAGGTATGACTTGAGGGTGTCGAAGAGGACGATGGAGACACCGTCGTTGAGCAAGGACTCGCCGAAGATGAGGACGTAGAGCGTGTCCGTCTGGCTGACCCCCACCTGCGAGAGGATGCCCAGCGTGGCGACGGGGTCGATGGAGCTGATGAGCGCACCGAAGACCAGACTGTCCATCATCGGGAGCGCGGCATCTTCCCCCATGAAGGACGATACGTAGTGGGAGACCAACCCGATGGCGATGGCGGAGAAGGCCGTTCCAACCGATGCGAAGGCGAGGATGGGGAAGAGGTCACGACGGAAGGCACGCTTGTCGATGCTGAGAGCGGCCTGGAAGATGATGGGAGGGAGGAGGATCTGCAGGAAGAGCTCGTTGTCGAATGACAGCTTCCTCTCCACCGCATCTGCACCAAACGCCAGCCGCAATATGCCGCCCACGATGGCACCGATGATGATGAAGGAGCAGGCATCCGGCAGCCAGTGCACGCCGCACCGCTTGTTCATGGCCTTTATGCTGGTGCACACGAGGATGACGAGCATGATGCCGAGCAGACGGATAGAGTGCAGGTTCTCCCCCTCCTGGCAGTTCCTCTTGTAGAATGTCTTGATGGATCCGCAGCATTGGAAGTTCTCGTCGTCGTCCGCGATGATTGTGTCATCATCCGTGGATGTCGTGTTTTCGACGAAGGGATGGCTATCGCTAATGCTGTTGCTGTTGATGCCGTTGATGCTTTGAGTATTGTCGGAGACGAAGGGGAAATCATTGATGATGCGCGACGTGTTCTGACTCTCACAACCTGCATCCTTGTACGCATTGTACATGCCCTCACACTGATCGTTCGCGTCCGTGGTGCCATTGAGGAAGTTCCTGACATAGTTTTCGCATATGTCGCTGCGCGATGTGTCATCATCGAAGGGACTATCGGGCGAGTCGCCACCATCCCTCCAACCCAGGAGCTTTCGCGGACCATCCATCTGCTCGTGAGATGCGCTCAACGCAGACGAGCTTGCATAAGTTCTGCCCAAGCTTCCATCATAGATACTGCCGGTGTTGCTGGTGCTGTTATCGCTGTTATCGCTGGCCTGCCACACGAGCAAAACGCTGCAAAGCACCATGGCCATGAACGCTGTCGAAAGCAGCGAGACGGTGGCACTTGCACGAGACTTGGCTTCATGTCGGAGACCGAATCTTCGTCCATCATTCAGACGCTCGTTGGCCTTGCTCATGAGCATGGAAAGCACCATCTTCGCGCTCCAATTGTCTAGACTCGCTGCTCTGGTGTTTTGTGTTCCGCCGTGCTCGATTCTTCACAAGTGGCTCGCGCTTGGACACGCGATTGGAGCGAGTAGCCGTATCTGATAGATCCTATGGAACGAGTCCTGATGCTTGAGAGTATGATCTTCTGTTGGTATGGCAATGTTATGGCAATGTTATGGCAATGGCATGGCAATGGCATGGCAATGGTATGGCAATGTTATTTGACGCAGTCCACTATGAGAGAGGTCGATTCCCCCACACTCGTTCATGTCCTGCGCAGCACGACTACACGCATCTGCCCATCATCTTTCCACGCCTCTTTGTTGTTGCCCCTTGTTGTTGTTCGCACAAGAATCCTTCGCTCCGCTCCCAGCGAAGGACTGCGAATGGAACCGATTGTGTCGTGTTTTTAGTCCCACGGAGGCCATCGTTGCAATCGGTCTATTCGAAATGACCACTTGGACCGAATCTTTGCTATTCCTGTCTTTTCTCTCTGCACCACCCAAACAATTGGCGCCAAAACGCAGTCACTTCACGTCACGCGAATTCACCACACAACGCCTCCTCTTCTTGTTGTTGTGTGGGTGTGGGTGTGGTCAATCGCAGCACCCCATTCTTGCTGATGGTCCTGTTGGTGGTCCTTTCTCTTGTCCGCATCAACGACCCCAACAGCAGCAGACACTTTCGTGGGCAGACCTCTGCTTCTCATCTCCCTTGAAGCTCGGTCATCGCCGTATGATGATGCGCTTGAATCAACGACCAACGCAACGACCAACCTACCAATAGCCAACCGAGCTGCCACATCATCGAATGCATAGACGGCCACTTGCAGCATCTAATCGATAAATATATCTATCGATGGATATATCCATGGATGGACGAACGCATTGATCGACTCATTGATCAACTCATTCACCAGACCCATCGCAACGCAACACAACGCATCGCATCGCATGACTGTGAAGAATGCCATCCACGAACGATGACGAGAACAAGAGCGAACGTGGCAAGGCACCACAATCCACGTTATCCGTGGTGGATCGATCCATCCAAGTCATTCTGCCGTCACCCGATCAGACGCCGTCCCGACGACAGCAACCGGAGATCTCGGCGCGGCTGGAACGTCTGCATCGATTGCACGGCACCTCGTTGATCCATGAAGCATGCCGATTCCTGCGGCTGGAGGGATCCACGTACGCCACGGCGTGCACCATCCTGCATCGATTCTACCACCGGGCATCGCTGCGACAGTATGACTGCTGGAGCGTCGCGATGGCGAGCATGCTTCTGGCCGCCAAGCTGGAAGAGGAGGATGGATGCTCCTTGCATGCCATCATCGCCATCTTTGCTCACATCTATCGCAAGCGCGTCGTGCTGCTGGACGACCCTGATGAGCAACCGGGCAATCGCAGCACCACTGGCAGCACCACTGACAACCCGAGTGACAATCGGATGAAGAGCGTTCGTGACCATCCTCACATTCTGGCTTGCGAGCTTCCTGATACAGTACTCGTAGCCACACGGCAGCAGCGACAAGAGCTCCTGAAAGCACTGCCGCCGATCTCCAAGTTCGGCCCTGCATTCGACGAATGGAAGAAGTGCCTCACGAACATGGAGCACGTCGTGCTGCGGGAATTGGGATTCACTCTGCACTGGATCTCCGATTCGCACCCGCACAAGTTCATCCCCTACTTCCTGCAGGCCCTCGGCATCGGCCATGGCAAGGTCTCGCAAGTATCCTGGAGCTACAGCAACGATTCCTGCCGGCTGGATCTGTGCGTGCGGTACCCGCCGGAAACGATCGCGTGCGCTGCCATCCACCTGGCGACGCTGCACTGCGACCTGGCGTTGCCGCTGGAACCCAAGCCATGGTGGGAGCCGCTATGCGGTGCAGGCCACGATGCGGACATTGCCACCATCGCGAATGCCATCCTGGGGCTCGATATGACCTTCGTTCTTGGTGCTCATGGTGATGCTGACACTGGCACTGATCGTGGTGGTGGTAGCAGGGACCAGCGTGGCCAACAGCATGCGGCAGACATCGCGGCAGCGGAAGTTGGTTTCATCAGGCCGCTGGTCTCCGAAGGCTGCTTCAACGACGTGGAGAGCTTCGTTTGGTATCAGACGGAGGAATTGCTCAGAACCTGTGCTCCATCGTCGAGGCAGTCGTGACCGTGACTGCCACCACACGGCAACAGAGAAATGTTCGCTGTTCTGCAGAGTACTCGCACTTGGATTATGCTAGAGGAGCTGGCTGACATCAGGGACGGCGCTACTCACTATACAATACGATGGCACTGAAAGACCCAGGCATGGAAAAGGGCAGAGCGGAATGGCCTGAATACTACGGCGCATACAAGCAGTATACGAGCTACATGGCGCAGCATTTCAATTGTGACTATTAGCACACAAACGGGAGCAGAAGCATCAAATGAGACGACATAGAGCTCGTGATACCTGGACCCTGCCAACATGCCAGTTACGCAGATGCATCTTGCGACGGATGATTGTCTCCCCTGCTCTTATCTGCTCTGCGTATTCGTATGTCGAAGTGCAACATAAGTAACACAAAAAACGACACAGATGCAGCGATTGAATTGCCCACACAAGCAAGGATAAGTATAGCACCTCCAATCTATCCAACATCTGTTTCGGGGTCTGCGCTGTTGTGGCGTCTGCTAGCTTTCTACTCCCCCGATCCTACGCTCCGTGCTACCCTCGACTCTCTACTCTCGTCGCTTATCTACTTCTTCATCTCTCGTGAACCTACTCGCGCCACAATAGGGCCCCATTCAGGATAGAATCGTACGTTTTTGCGGATTTGACATCGTAACACGTGATATTTTTAGAACATGATTTTTCGTGTTGTCCATTAGGGTTAGATACATTTAGCTAGCTTCTACGACACAAATACCTGGCTGACTTGTCTTCGCCATAGACAGAATTGATGACGTCTTTGACGGTCGATATCAGACGGCAATGGAATCCAATGTTGTGGATGGTGACGTTGTCGCAGATTCGGTGTTGCCTTGATTCCTTGCGTTGTTGGTGATTTGGTTCTGTTGTGTGCTTCCTCGTTTGTGTGTGTGTTGTGTCAAACAGCACAGCGTTGGTGGCAGCGTTCCTGCACGTCCATGTTCACAGCAACAGCAACACTTGCGAATACCACACAACACAGTATTCTATAATGTAATGGATCACAGTGGCTTATCCTGTGGTATGCAAAATATTGTATGATATTATACTATTTAATGTTAAGCTTAGTTTGTACATACAAAGTCCTGCGCAACCTGCATCTCTCCCCTTGCTGACCTGATGGCACGACGCGGAAAGATACTGGTGGCGGCAGTGTTGTTTCCTTTGTTGTGTTTCAGTGCTTGTTGGTTGATTTTGACCTTTCCTGTTGTGGCAGCCATCATTGTGCAAATCGCAACACGATTTGGGCTGGAAGAAGGTACCAAATGACCACATTTTTTCCAATTCCATGGTTCCGTTTGCATGATCTGGCGTCAGAGCACGTTTTGGTGCTTCTGATCCTGGTGGTGGGACAGACGTTGAATTTGTCATTTTGAAGGATCGAGCAGACAAACAACACGAGAATGGGCTCTACTGTCAAACCATTCTGCTGAGAATCGGACAACCAGTGATGGTGCAGATCAGCCAAAGAGTGTTTCGTATCTGGTTTTGCAGGGGAAGCAAAGTCAAGGGCAGACTGCTACTAGCCGCGACAGCTTTTTTGGCTGCTGCGGTCACATCGGATGATCCGTTCAACGTTTTGCATCTGGTGATCTGTGGGAGGGTGCGTTGAGTGTGACAGTTTTTCTCGACTGTTGCCATCCTTGCCTTCGACATGGAATACAGTCTATTCCAGCATTATCACATGGGCTGGCCCATCCATCCACCAACTTTTCCATGCACCCATGGAAGTAGTCAACCTGGCATGCACTGCCAACGTATTGCAATGTTGGTGCTGAGCGTGGTATACTCTGGGAAAAGATCCGTCCACAGACACACCTCACATCAATTCTGCTCTCCCATACATGTACAGACCCATCATACTTCTACCAGGCCAGGTCCATGCTTTTCACAGCATCCCATGTGAGCTTGCACGATACACGAATAGATGGCATTGTCCCTCCCTCCGTCCCTCCAACCATCCAACCATCAGCAGGCAAGCAGGTGGCCACAAGAGACAACATGGCCATCATGACGACTGCATCCAAAGCCTCCAGCCACCAACATCCTTGGAACATGCACATACATCAGAACCGTGGAGGTTGCTGGAGAAGAACCAATAGGATTGAGTAGCAGCAATAGCAGCATCATCTCATCTACTCCTGTTGTGAAGAGCACGCCAAGACATCAACCATGCACCCTTTTGTGCAGTCTGTACAAAACTGGAGAGAGTTGCTGGCTATTGTGCCATTGGTGTCAACAGAAGACAGGTTCCAGCAAGAACTGTGTGCCTTTGTTGGTACAAATCCTGATATCTTTGGCTGCACCAGGATCCTTAATTACATCAGGATCAGCAGTACCAATTCGATCCGCAACAGAGGGCGTGCCAACTCCAGCAGCAGCGGAACAGGAACAAGAAGAGGAGGCAGGAGGCATTGTGCAAGGTTCCTTGCAGCCACACCTCCTCATCCTGCCACCATTTTTACAGCAGTGGCCCGTGCCATGCACCATATACGCTCAGGACACCAGATGTCAAAACAAGGTCTAATACTCCTGCAACTGGTGATATCATCATGATTCCAACAACCACAAGGAAGGAGTGCCAATCGAAATGGCTTTGAACTGCCTTGCAACACCAAGTCGGCTGGATTTGAGCAAACTGGGTCCCATCCTCCACAGCCAACATGATTGTGACCTTGTGACCATGACAAGAGCTCACTGCCAATTGGATTCTCCCCCATGTACAACCTTTGAAATTGGTCCATGGGCAATCAGAACGTTGGCACTGTCCGTGATGCTCATCGGCATATGTCGGTAGCATTTTCCACAAGGTTGCGCGGGGAACGAATGCAGACGCCTATCATTGCCAAGGAGGCGATTTCCTTGAACAGCAACTTGTGCAACAACTTTCCGTCCCAGGTGCACAATGATAAACTACCAGGGACAGTGTTATTCCATTCCACACAGACCCCTGGTCATGCTGTCTTCCATGTGAACTGCCAGGATGCATCAGCTCACATCTTCCCTGCTGATCCCAACCTCAATGGTCGCAGCATGGAAGATGAATTCGAATCCTCCCTCATTTGCCCCTTGTCCAGAACCATCTTCAAAGCACCAAGTCTAACAAGCCTATCCTCTTTGAACTTATTCTCCTTCCAGATGAAGCAGCCTTGGCTCAGCAACAACAATCAACACAGAGTGAATTCCAAAAATGTTACGTACCATCTCGAAGGATCCAGATGGGTCATCTGTGGTTGTGTTCACGAGTCCAGCAAGACCATCCACACACATGTGTGAGAGCATTTGAACACCTCTGTCCACCTTCAAGAGTCAGAACAGCCTGTGGAGGAGCTGTGTTATCCTGTTATTGTAAACAGCGAAATCACACGAATCCGTCAAGAGAGATCAAGTCTTTCAGGAAGATGGCAATGAGCTGGTGTAACGAAGGCACTGATTGGGTAGAGTGACTTCTGAATCTATGTTATCTTCATTGAGTTGTATCTCATGTTGCTGTGTTCAAGGACAGCTCTCGGTCATGCATCTTTGCAATCTTGTTCTGATGTGGAGATGACCCATGATGTGGCAATGACGTCTCCTGTGTCCATGTCACTCATCACCATTCCATGGCTCTGTCGATTCCACATTCCATTGATGAATCTTGAGGTCATTGAAGGTGGTGTCACTTCAGGTTTAGTTGGGAAGTAGATCAAGTTAAACTTGGCGTCACATGATTGCCAGGTGGTGGCCAGACCGAATCTCTGATGTTCTCTAGTGTGTCTCTTATGCCAATAATCATGTGTCTGGAGGAAAAGACGTTTCAGCACATACCAGGACGGACTAATCAGAAAATGTATCAGGTGAATAAAGCATTGTGCGAATAAGCTGAAAGCAAAGATCATGAAGAACGTGGAAGCGGAAGTGGGGACAAGAAAAGTACAGGCAGTAGCCCACAAAGAAAGCACAGACGATGCCCCCAAGGATGCGGATGAACACATGGGGCCAAGGTAGTTGATGTAAGCGCACCGAACGGAAATGAAGGCTCTCATGATTGACTGGCCATCCTACAAGCGAATACGGCAAGATTTGCAACTGCCGTTCAAGTCTATCCTTGCAGCAGTCATTGTGAATCCCTCCATCTCTATTAAACTCTGACCCCACCTCATCAGGAGAACAAAGCTCAAGCACCAGCTGTGGTGTCCATTGTGCGAGGAGTTCGCCACAGTGATAGACAGCCGAAAGAAGATGCAGTACAACCGACACGAGAGTTGAGGAAAACACATCACAACCGAGCTCATTCGCATATGTGTGGTGGTCAGATTGCTGATGCGAGCCTGTGCGTCGGGCTTTATGCCCAACCTGCATCATTGGAGAATGGAACACGTCGAATGCGCCATGACGAGGGCAATGGCAACAGTGAAATGGTATGCCATGAGCACAGTCGCGGTTCATTGCTGATGGCCTCTGCACCATCAGAATCAATTCTTTTGGCTCATGATTGTCATCAGTCAATCCGTTCAAATACTTGGCAGAAACTCGGCGAAGGTCACATGCAACGAGCAACGATCATACCACGAGAGCGCGTTGGCTGCCCAGGGTATCCGTGTTGGCAGCATTGAATGACTAGAATAGGTGAGATGTGTTGCAACGCAGGCTACAAGCATGAGGAGGAGGCAACAATGCATGGGACTAGCGATGCGCCGCATCTATATGTCTGCATGGAATGTGCCCAGGTTGCGAAAACTTGGCTGTTGGCGACTGGGCAAAGATGCTGCCTCTACACACGCGCCGATGTCAGTGTTTTAGTGCATCCAGCGATCAGCATTCGGTGCAGTCATGGAAACAGTCCTGTCAGGCTCTGCATACACCAGAATACGCAGCAGCAACGTACACAAGTTGGTTGCCATGTAGTTGGAGCTTGGGCCTTGGCCATATTATGCCTTCCTACTCTGGCCATGCGCACAGATCCCAGATGGCATACACTAGACTTGAGACGTATGCCGACTTTGTGTCAGGGTGCGCCTGACGATGGAAAGAAGTGAGGAGAAGATATTGGAAGAGGGGAGATGACTGCTCACATACCCTGTCATGTGGGGTCCATTGTTGTTGGAATACGCCGATCGCAAGATCGGTTGCCTCGTGCAGACGTTGCTTCTATGGGTCAGTCGTCCACATGCGCAAGGCGACACCGGAAGAGGGTTGATGGGAGGATTGCAAAAAGCATGCAGAAGATGGGGTGCCCTGCACCAGGTAAGTGCATCGGTGATGGCATTGTGCGTGTATGGGAACATTGCATTCGTGGCTCAGACTCTGACACCACATGGTGCGTATTGCGTTGGAGTTGTTCTTCATCTCTGTTGCATGGCATGCATCATGCTATACTGCTGTGTGCGAACCCTCAACACTTGGACCATCCAGCAACTTTCATGTCATTGAATACTACTATCGCCATCATTGTCCGCTGCAATCGAGTTGAGCATTAAGCTCATACCTTTGCCGTCGGTCACAAAGCATGGAAAGAATGAAAATCAAATGGATACTCATGCTAGGCCAGATGCCAGGGGCAACACCGATCTGATACTTGAGTGCCACCATCTTGATCTGCAAACACTGATCGATCCCGGCAGCACATGCCTGATCCTTCATCCGACAGTCCTTGGATGAATGACCCAAGAGAGACCGAAGGAATCACCAACATGTCACAACCCTCGACCAAATGGACTTGTTTTTACACCAATCATTGCACGCGACGTGGACAATGCAAATCGAAAGTGGTCCTTCGACAGATGTCAACATCACAAGTGTTGCACGCGCGGAGCGCAAACATCTCGCGCGGTCAAAGGTTTCCCAGGCAGAGTGACAAATTTTGAGTGTGCAAGATGCGTGTTGCCCCCAACAATGAATTCAGTAATGAATGCCAGTTGCACTTTCAATTGCTTCCATGGAACAATCTCTGATCATGACAACTGGCGGTCACAACGCAGATTCTTCAGGAGCTGCTTTTGTGGTTAGATTGTTGTTGTTGTTGTCGTTGTTGTTGTTGTTGGAATCGTAGCTTGTGGTGTGTGGGTGCGATAGAGGTTGGCGAACTTGGAGAGATTGCACCCAACACAACAGGATCACGAGTTGCACTCTCTCCCACCAAGACCCCAACTGCTGCTGGTATTCACTGCCAAATACAAGGTCTGTCCCTCTTTCGTGAAGATATTATGCTACATCGAGAAGAATTGATTGGTCACTGAAAATTCAAACACTATCGTGGAGAACACCTCTCGCCGACACATGATCAGAAATCAGAAATTTGGAATCAATATTTGATGACGTCAGGCCTTTGTTCTCGTCCAAAACGTGAAATACGTTGAGAACAAGAAAATCATGCGTCTCCGGAAACGGGAAAATACACAAAACTGCGTTCAATTCGGAAGAATCAAGTAATTGACACTGAAACAAAAAGCCAAGAGCAAAGCAGATGAACAACGGCCAGAAGCCAACGATGGCCGTGAATAGCAGCAGAACAGAGAACAAAGCAGTGTGGAAGTCAAGCTGGGCATCAAGATCTGGATTACCCACCAACCCACAACTCTGGATTGCGATGCCTGATCGGCAGCCCAGACGAAGCATCGGCCGCAGCAAGCCTGCCGCCACTGCGCAATCCTCATCATTTCTTCGCACCCAACCGTCTCACCCGTGCGAAATGCGAGAGCGCCGATGATGGACACGACTGGACAGCGAGCCGAAGCACGACTGGCGATTCCGAACCCTACGTGCCTCTCAACGTCCGCATGCTCAACGTTTCTAGTCGTAGACTAATGCGAAAAATATAAACTTTTTAACTATAAGGCCCAGGATCTTGTAACTTCACTCATATACTCTATGCAACATAATAGGATGATCTAAGTGCTTATCTTAAAAATCCGCAAAAACGTACGTTTCTATCCTGAATGGGGTCATAGGTAGAGAATTCTGGGATGGTCCGTCACCACTCTTTTGGTGCTCTTCGGCGCGCGGAACTTCGTGCAGCTGTCAGAACATTCGGAGGCGTTCGCGAAGTTGACACATGCGACATACCTGTGCGTCATCCGATGTCGGCTTCTTCGCAACAACGTTCCACGTGGAAGTAGCTTCATCCAAGAGAATCGAATCGGAATCCTTTCTTCCGATGATTGGGCACGAGAAAAGTCGCAAGTGCGTCAAATGTCGACCATGTTCGGCTGATTGTGTTCTGTGGCGCTCGCGGCGAAGTAATTCCAATCCATCGATTTGAACCCACACGTATGACGTCCTCTTGAAGACAATTCGTGCGTTGGCATCGAACAATTTTCACTCAACCAGAACGCTCAGATCGGTTGACGTCGTATGGTGTCATCGGCACGATCAATAATTAGCCTGTTCCACAGTTACAGTATTATTGCGAAGCGAAGCCAATGTGGCTAGAATGGACTTATAGGGTTCTCTTGGAACGGAAGCTGATTGGCTGGATACACTGAACACGCGTTGTGACGCACCAAGAACAGTGTAGATACGCTGTGTTGCGTTATTTGGGCCTTTTCCGGATCCGTGTACGTTTTCTCGTTTTGACACCCGAATTGACACTTCGGCTGGAGACATCGCTTGACGACATCACGCAAAAAGGCTGTGGACATCGACAGAAGCGAGCTCCGCAGCGTATTTTTCTGTTTTGGTTTCGGTTCCTGTTTGGCGTGCACTGTGCCAACTCTGTGTGAAGCGAGTGGTTTCGTTGTGTGGTTGCGGTCTGGTACGCCGTTGTTCGTACTTGCGTCGTCGCGCGCTTGTTCGTGCCCGTTGTGTGACAAGGAGACGCACAGACCCAATCACCGCCGTGATTTATCACGACGGCGGTTTTCGTCCCGGTGGACTGGGAGTCATGCTTGTGTGCGGTTGATGGCGCTCGGAAAGGATTCCGAGAGCGACCTGAAATTCGGTGGCCTCCCTCTCTCTGTCTCACTCTCCTTCGCGCGCGGCACATCGCAAGCATCGCGCACATCATCCACCTCTCTGGCAGCAGCATAAAAATTTGCAAGGACGAAACCGCAGCCCCATCATCAATCCATCAAGCCATCAATCCATCAATCCATCAATCCATCAACCCATCAACATCAGCCGACAACACCCAACATCAATCAACACGCACAAACAAATACTAACACTAACACTACCACTACCACTACCACTGATAACATCAACAACAGTGACAGCAGTGACAGCAGTGACAGCATTAACAGACGGCAGAAAGCAATCGCCAACTCCTCAGCGACAAACACATCCCCCTCCTCCTCCTTCCCAAAAAACAGAAGCAATAAAAAACATCAACCATGGCTCGCTCTGCAACGGCAACCGCAACCAGCACCACCTTTCCCACCATCACGTACCCACGCACGGGAAAGAGAGGTGTCCCTCAGCAATTCCCTCGTCGTCTGTACGAGATGCTCGAGAAGGAGGCCGATCAGCATCACGTGGGCGGAGATCATGCAGGTGAGCCGCTGGCCATCGTGTGGTCCCAAACGGGAAGGGCATTCCGCATCACCGATGTCCAGACCTTCTCCGACAAGGTCCTCCCCAAGTACTTTCGAACGAGCAAATTCAGTTCGTTCCAAAGAAATCTGAATTTGGTAAGTGCGCAGTTCATCCTTGTCATTATACTTTTGAGCAATGTGTTGGCACGCTAACTCGTGTGCCATGTTGCGCTTGTGGTGAATGTATAGGAGTGGAAGTGAGAGTGAGAGTTGGAGTTGGAGGTAGGAACAGAGAGACAGAAAACAGCACAGGTGGCGCGCGATCTTTTTGTGTTCTTTTGGGTCATCCAAACACAAACAGAACGGACATCCGTTTTGTGATGTATTCTATCCATCTGATTCGTTTGGTTGTGCATCTTATCCAAAAGAACATATTATATCTCCATGTCTCCATGAGAGTCCACGCATCCCCACCCACTCACAATCTCCCTTTCTCTTCAATCATAATCTCATCTTCGTCAACTGTTCTGATGTGTGGCATCACTCATTCATTCCGCCCCCTCGCGCAATCTCATTGTCTGTCACGTCGCATGAAAATCAATCGACATGTGCCCATCGCCGATTTGGAACGCAATCCCATTTCTTCCGACACTTGTGCTCTACTGCTCGACTGTACCATCACCGATTCATGATCATCGGCATAATACCAATACCAACACACCCCACTGGTACCGCCATGCACTCTATTGCATTATACAATGCCATAATACGATGGAATACAATGCGACGCTCCGGATCCAACACTGTCACAGTACGGATTCACAAAGATCCGCCGCGGTCCAGAAACCGACATGTACACCCACCCGGCCTTCATCAGAGGACAGCCTGAGACCCTCTCGCAGCTGCGCAAGACCTCATCGTCACGCCGCCGCTCCTCCAAGACGACGGCCTCCGATGACAACGATTCCACCGGAACCAAAGGAGAGTCCCCGTTGTTCCGCCCAGTCTCCCCTTCGCCAACACGAGAGGTCAATTCCACAAACTTCTTCCACCCTCTCGTGCAGCACAGAGTTCATATAGCGGCATGCCCAACCCCGTCTCAACTATTGAGTCAGGCCTGGATCACCTTCAACAATCATCAGCAGGTCTTCTCGAACCAAAAGGTCGCCGTGCCCAAAGTCGCGGCAGCTGCCGCACAGGTCGTCGCGAACGCGAAAGCCAATGTCTCGGCTCCGAATGCCATGGCAACTGGAGGGGCACCACCATCATCTGCCTCCATGATCAAATCGCCTGCCGCAGGCCATGGCACCGGCAGATTGGACCTCCTCGCTCTTGCTCTCGAGCGCGAGGGTTGCTTCGCCAAGTAGCTGCCTCTTCCTTTGCTCTCAATTGCGGATCCTTACGCTGCTTGGCCGATGCTCCTCACAGGATCGGCAGGCGGACGGGAATTTGCAAGCCAAGACATTCACGAAACCAAGGGCGCAGACAAATCAAATCAGAGCAACGCACCCAATCATCTATCCATGAGCGTGCGCCCGTGACAATACCACGCCATGGAGCCCCCTCCTTTTTCATTCAATACACACATACGTACATACATACAGACACGCTACATATAACCAAGCAAACACACAAGACCCCGTTTGCTTGCATCCATACGATGCTGTGCGCGGGGGCGCTCATGAGCGTCCGGGGCACTACCCACAGATGGCCAACAAAGGCCATTCATGGTGTCTCCACAAGCACAACCACAACCACATCCACTTCGACAATCACAATGACGCCCACTCTACCACCATGCTCGGACCGCAGGACTAACTATTGGACACACCCCCGGCGATGCACATGTCGTCTCCGAATTATCATCCGACGGGTCATCTTGCCATCATCATCATCATCATCACCGATGGCACCGGCGATGACGCCTGCGTGCACATCAGCTTGCACCAAGGAAACCTGCTGCTGGCGGAACTCTTTCCCCCACGCTGCACCATTCTCACCAAGGCAAGCTCGATCCTACGAGTGGCTCGTACACCACCAGTGCCACATTTTCAAAGGCTGCAGGTCGTCCTCCTTGCACACCGATAGCGATACATCCTCTGTTGAGCAACATCTTTCTCAACAGCATTGCACGTCCCTCACAATCCCAGCACTCAAGCCCAATTTTGAAGTGGACGCTAGCAGCACAGCCACACAGAAGCACCAGCGCCTGAATCGACCTGACTTCCTGCTCACCAAGCCGGTCGCGTGGGATTCGCTGGTACAATCGCCTACATCTACTCTACATTCATTCATCATACATCATCCCATATCAAGGTGCGCGTCCGCATGCATCATCCAATCCATCAATCTCAAGAAAAGACGACGACGAGTGAACACCTGTTGTCGTCATTGTCAGCCATCAAATACAAACACTCACGTTAGCGCTCGCACTCACGAGCGAACTCATTCCGCAATCTCAGGGAATCTATCCCCATCGTGCGAACATGCGCCTTCGCGCTGAGCTTCATGCTCGTGCCCACACACGAACAACACCTAGCCGAGCCGAAACACCCTGCTGATCGGGGAACTCCACATATTCATCAGATACTAAAGCAGTAGCAGCCGCAGCAGAAGAAGCAGTTGCGCACTAATAGAATCTGAAAACAAAAACCGACGGCTCACGATCGAGCCAGAACCCAACTAGCTGCGCCGCTCAAAGCAGTAAAGCAGGGCCTCATCCCATTGCCGACATTCCTCCTCCCTAATCCAGTAGAAGGAGCGAAGCACAGCCAACTCGTTGCGTCTTCAATCTTCGTCGTTGTTGCTTGATTCGTCGTCAGAAAAACTCGATTTTGATGGACGTGCGCTTGTACTAGTCGGCATGGCCCTTGTCTACTCGAAGCAATTGCTCTTCTATTGTTGTCTTCTATTTATGATACGAGCATGGTACTTATGTGGGGCGCTGAAAAACGGCTTTGGCGAGTGCCTCTTCGGTCGTCTTGACTCGGCAAACGGGGCACGTCTTCGATCTGGCGAGCCAACGGGTCCAGCACGCACGACACGCCAAGTGTCCGCACGGAGACAGGTATGGCTGCTCCACCAACAGATTGCGAGCATGAGGAAAGAGTCGGCATTATCGGGGTGCGGTACGATGCGTAAGAATGCAGTCGAGTTCATGGCATCTGCATACTCGTACAAATACATTCAGCTTCTGCTTCCTGAATCCCATGGTGGGACCTTTGAACGGAATCCACACAACATCCATGCGACATCCACGCAACATTTACACAACCAAATTGGGCTTACCTGTTCAGAGCGCTTTTCACAGATGAGGCAGATCAAATTTTCCGGTGCATTGGATGGCAATGCACGGAGCTTCGAAATCGGCGTGGCTTGTGCCGTTTTGCCGACGTATGTTTCGGCACCTGACCTGTTGATCAAAGCGTGCAACGTTCCCATACCCTTCGATGACTTGGATTTGAGAGCAACTGGAGCGTCTTTGCCTTGTGCAGCTGGACGATTCCTCCCATGAGACGACGCCGTGCCATCTGCACTTATGTTGCCTCCTGAAGCTGGAGGGGTGCCACGTCGAGCCTGCTTGGATGGTGTGCGAGCATGATCTTCATTGCAAGTGCGAGGACTCTTTGCATACGGATTTGGCCGCTTCTTCACGACTGTTCCCGACACCGAGCCTGCTGAACACCTTGATGCTGGTGCAACTTTCGTTGCCGAGACCGCCACACTGCCTGGATCCAGCTTTGCGTCCGTCTCGGTCTCGGTGTTCATGCCCGCACCCGGTTTGGCTTTGGAACGGTCACTCATCTTGACACGATCCGCCGTGGCAATATCCCGAGCCTTCTCGCTCTTTTTTATCTCCTCGATGTTGCGAGCTGCCTTCAGTTCCTGGACGAGGGCATGGACCGATCGATGATACCGGGATGGCGCAAGTTGCCCAAACTGTATCAGCGTTTCAATTTGGCCATCCATGCTGGGCACCTTGGCGAGGATTGTCTTCGTCTTTGTCAACAAGTCAGGGATCGCGATCGGCTTGTCCTCGTACCACATCTCGAACAGCAACGAGGCTATGACGGAACGCATGCCCTTCACCACTTCCGTCGACATACCGGGGTCGGATTTGCACCGCGCGGCAACGGCGGATCGATCGTAAACCTCGATCATGGTCGCTCTCTTGACGTCACGCCGCATGGCTTTTGGCAGCAACTCGAACAGCAAATCGAGCAACCTCTCGTTCGCACTTGCAGGAGATGAATGGTTCGTTGAAATGCGTGACATGGGGAAGCCATCGTGAGGCAGCAAGATCCGAATCAATTCCCTGGCCGCGCGGACGTATGATTTTCGGTCGTTCTTATCTCCCGACTTCTTCATCGCAACCAGAAGCTTCTTCACAGTCGCAAAGTCAGATTTCTCCAGCTTAGCCTGCGTCTTCGTGAAGAACTGCAGCGCTACGGATGAAGCTGTTGGCGAAGATGATGATGGCTTGGCGGCTGTGCTTCCATTCTGCCGCAGTTGGTGCTGGTGCTGGTGCTGGTGCTGGCGCTGCCGCTCTTTCGAGTTGTACAGATCTTGAAGGTGTGCAGATTGCGAGCTGCCATTGGCCGCCGTGGATGCGCCCTTTCGTCCGCTTGTGCTTGCACTTGATGCTGAGCCTTGCACATTTGCATTTGCACTCGCATTCACAGCACCGTCAACATCAGTCACATCTACGCGACTTTCAACGTCATTGGGTGGAATATAGCTGTTCCGCAACATACCATCGCTGGAAATGGCACTGGTGACGATGGAGCTGCTGCTCTTGATGATTGCCACCTTGGTCGTCTTGCGATCCAAGACATCGCCATCATTTTCCGCATCTAAGCCAATGTTTCCAGTCGTTCCGTCTTGACCGTCCTCGTCTTCGTACCGAAGAATGATCGGAATGGGATTTGGTTTCGGTGGCGGTGCAACAGGTGCATGTTTTTCTCTATCCTTGGACTTTCGTTCTGAGAATCGGTAGAACTTCACCAACGATCCGATGCACTTGCCCATGCCTTCATCGTGGAGGATGTGAGGCCTCACCCATTTTGACAGCCCATCCTGGTTGCGTTCCTGTCCAAACCGCGAATCCAACAGCAGGACGGCGCCGTAGTCGTTCTTGTTACGAATGACACGTCCAATCGCCTGATTGACAGCGCGGTGGGCCTGCTGCGTGTACCAATCGTTGCCCGAGAGCGCCATGTTTCCTGCGTTGATATCAGCAGCATCGCCGCCAAACCCACCCTCTCCTGTTGGTCGGATGCTCTTTGCGGCACGGTTGCCGTCCAGAAATTCGCGTTTCATCTTGACCTTCGGATCGAAGGCTGGTGCGAACGGCAGTCCGGTGACGACTACAGCACGGCACATGTCATGGGCGAAGTCGATCCCCTCGCTGATCTTTCCACGGCAGACACCAAACAGTAGGCATCCCTTGCTCTTCGGCAGACCGAGGTGCTTGTGGAACTCGGCGATGGCGTCCGGCAGGTCTCCGGTGGATCTGGGTTCCACGACGGCCGCCTTGGTCGCGAGCAGCCGTCTCCATGGCGTTCTGACTTCCGCTCCGGATGCACCGTAGAGATTGGGAGCCGAGTGAGGGAAGGAGTAGCGGCTGGAATCTCTCCCACCGCTATTCTTCGATTTACGCGGCGTGAAGAAGCTGTTTCTGTTGCCCTTTTGGAAGAAGCTCTTCGACGATGCCGGGCCGCCCCATTTCTCCAAGCAGGCTTCCATCACGCTGTACGATGGAAAGAACACCAGCATGCCTCCTGGCACGATCCTCGCCAGGCTCACCAACGTGTTACCGAGTTCTATGTAGTATTCGGCATCCTGCCGGCGCTCGTACGAGCTGCTCAGATGCTTGCCGGACACGCCCTGCCCCAGGACGCGGACGTGGATCTGGTCGCTGGGAATGATGTGCGGGTTTTCCAGACGGTGGGGGAAGGGGATGCCGAGCTCCAAGGCGTAGCTCTCCATCGGACTGAGCGTACCAGAGGTGACCAAGATGGAACGCACATTGAGGCTCGCCAACTCGCCCATGGCCTCGGCAGGTGCGAAGCACCAGTATGACACTGTGCGACCTTGATTCGACGCATTCGAATGCCCTCCGCCACCACTCATGCTGTTGCTGCCGTTGTTGCCTGGCCGGTTGTTGGGTGACGTGCTGCGCTTCCCATCCTTCGGAGTGACGTAGACTCTGTAGGAGTTGGACTTGGCCATGCACCTGGCCTCGCTGGTCGTGCTGAAGACGCGCTTCATGCACTGACAGAAGTGCTCCAACCGCGGCGAGCCTTTGCTGTTCGCTCCGCCCTGCACCTCCATGAAGATGTCCATGACCTTCTTGATTTCCTGCAGGACCAGGTGGTGGTTGCTGTACGTGACGAACATGCCCTGCTTGAAAATCTCCATCATGAACTCGCCTTTGTAGGCGCACGGGTGATTGGGGAGATTCATGATGTGCTCCTCAAGCTTGAGGAACATGGCCTTCAATCGAAGTATGTTCTCCTGCTTGATCTTGCCTCGCAGTGCCTCGTCGTGCTCCATGTACATGATGCCGCGGTTGACGTCGGCAACGCAACCGGCGATGTCCGTCGATGTGAGATCGAAGGATGCCGAGTCGCTGGCGAAGGATTCCAAGTTATGCGCCTCGTCGAAGATGATAACGGAATTCTCCCACGGGATGTCGCTGAGCGTGGAGGTGCGCGCGTCCTTCTCGAAGAGGTAGTTGTAGGGCACCAGCACCAGCTCCGCATCCTCCACCAGCGACCTCGTGTAGTAGAATGGGCAAACCTTGTGATTCTTCCCCATGAGCACCAGGTCCTCCATGTCCAGAACCGGCTGTGTGTTGGGCGATATCGCCACGCCCGCCTCCACGTTGGGCGCTGAGAATCCATCCAGCCGGTTTCGGAACTGGCACTTGCGATCCTTCGCGAGCTTGTTGCATCCGTTGTTGATCTCTGACGAGACGGAGGTCTTCTTCTTGACCTTGGGATTGACGCACATCTGCTCCCGACTTCCCAGCACGGCGTGCTTGGGACGGTATCTCGTATTGCGCAGCTCCCTTACCACCTGCGTGAGCTGAGAGTGCGTGCGGGAGGCGTAGATGATGGTCGGCACGCGGCCACGCCCTTGCTGCATCTGCTGCATCTTCTGTTGCTGCAGCTGTTGCTGAAGCTGCTGCGAATGAGGCTGCGAATGAGGCTGTTGTGGCTGATCCTGGTTCTGCCGATGCGGAAGTATCAGCTGTGAGGGTTTGGATTGATCGGACATGCCTGCTCGTGCATCTGCCGGTGGTGGCTTGACGCCCTCTTCGATGGAGAGCGACGCAGGGAAGTCTGCCGCACCAGCCTGCGAGTTGCGCAAGTGCAAGGCCTGCTCCCGCTGCCAAGCCAGCGTCGCGCAGAGGAGGCACAGAGTCTTTCCCGTACCCGTTGGAGACTCCAGCAAGGCATTCTCCGATCGTATCAGCGCATCCAGCACCGTTGACATGTACTCCTCCTGGCATTTGTACGGTTGGAAGGGAAAGTGGATGGGCACGCCCCGCAATTCGATAGAAGTTGGTGGTGACACAGGCGGGACGTGGTTCTTTCCTGATGATGCCGATGCAAATGCTGATGCCGCTGAGTTCCTTTGATGTGACGCAGGCACTGACAACCTCCGCGAACCAGCCGATGATGAACCGTGCGGTTGATGGCCTGGTCTTTGGCGCTTGTTATTGGAACCTGGCGTGATGGCCCTCATTTCTTCTCTGGGGATGCAGAGCGTGGAGGATGGAACGGAGTATGGCAGTACTGTCTGCGTCCTACGACGATTGCAGAGTTCTCTGTGAGACTCTGTCACGTCATAATAAATGTATTCCTCTGGTGTAAAATGATTTCCACGCATCTTTTTTGCGACCTGTGGTGAGACAGCAAAAACATCATCAAAAGTGGGGGCAGCGGTAAACAAATTGCTTGGTTTTAGTGACACTTCCTTCCTTCGAAACTCGTGTGCTCGTCTCTGGCCCCAACAGCGCCAACTACCACAGTAACAGACCTTGACACCATCCTGTGCGTCACTCCAACAGGGCTAATTCATAGTAGTAGTCACATACTACTAGCTTGTCTGCGTTGGGTGGTACGACTGCGACTACTACTACAGGAAGGCCCATACAAGCTAAGTATGGAGAGTTTGGCTATGGTGGATGCTGTTTTGGCCTGTTTTTGTTTGGGACCCACGCAGAAAGCGTACCACGATCTACACAACAGTTTTTGCGATCCAAGCATTTCCAAAAATCGCCAAATTGTTTGGCTACAGCTGGCTCTTCAAGGCACTAGAGTATAATACTATTCTGCGACTCCAGTAGTTCCTAAACTTCTCTCTGCCTCCATCTGAGGCATCTACTCAACAAGACTCCTCATCACACCGACCCATCGCTCAGGACGGAGATATCATCATCATCGTCCGTGCACGCGTACGTATCTTGCTTCGATGAGACGTCGCCAACTTGCCCTTTTCTGGCGGAACCAGGCATGAGGGGTGTCATCGAAGTGACGATCCCAGTCTCTGCTCCAATGGTATCATCCGATGCTTGCTTCCTGCCGTTGAAGCCGATGGTTGGGATGTGCGCTGCTGTGATTTGCTTACCCTTTGACCTCGCGAGCTTCTTGAGGTCAAGGTACTTCAGATGGCGCGACTTGATGTCGTCGACCTTGGCCTTGCAACTCCATTGGTTGTAATGAATGACCGCATCCGTGAAGTACGTGCCGATCATCTCTTCCTCGCCCATTCGGAGAAACGTTTCACCAGCCAGTTCCGAAGCAAGCGCCACGTCGTGGATGCAACCTGCCTTGCTGGCGACAGCGATCGCGAGGTCGTAGGATTGCTTTATTGCGATCGTGTGGCTTGAGGTGACGGCCTTGAGTTGCGCCGTTAGCATAAGACTTTGGTGGAGGCAGTTCGATCCTCTGTGGCGCACCAGACTCTTCAGTTCCCGCGTATTGTGTTGGAGCCTTCTCAGGTGCTTCTTCTTCTTCGTACTTCTGTAATAGCCCGCTGCTGCAAGGCCAACAAACAGCAGACGAGGAACGAGTATGCTGTAAGACAGCCTCTCTTCATGGACTTTCTCAAACCTTCCAGCGAGCTCGCTGGCGATGGCGTACCGTTGAAAGCAGACGGCCAGACGGAGTCTGACGGAATACCCAGCTGTCAAGAAGTAGGCGTCGTTGGAAACTTCAGAGCTCATCGATTGCGAGCCGAAGTTTTGGACCTCGACCCAGTCAATAGGGGCATCACCAGCCAAGTTTCTCATCACCGGGAGTTGCGCCTCAGCCATCCTCTGAACTGATAGGATGTGGTACTGCTTTGTCTGATCGATGATGGCACGCTGCGATTGGACGAGACTGCCGAGGTCCTGCCCAACGGCAATGCCAAGACCATTGCGGGAGGACCAATTCATGGCTGCAATCTCAACGTCACCAACCTGCATGGCCGATCTATATCCAGTCTCCAGATCCTTGAACTGCTCGTGGTGAGGTCTACTCCATGAGAAAATGCAGGAGCTGGAGGTCAAGTGTACTCTGCCAGTGATTGTCTTTCCTTGCGTGATGTCCAGTATCTTTCTCGCAAGGAGGGCCAGGCGATTTGCAGTGCTGCAGTCGTTCATGGTCAGAGCAATCACCGCGCATGATGTCAAAGAAGAAGCCGAGTATTCGCACAGGCCATATTTCTTGACGAGGCGAAGTTGCTGGCCTATGCAGACAAGGCTGACCGATGAGTTCTTTATCAAGAAGGCTTGTATTGCAAGCTTGCTCAGAATCTTCATTCCCATCTCCTTGACAGGATCAGTCATCGGCGGGAGATTCAGGATCGTCTCGTCGCTCTGACCCTTGATGAAGTTGCTCATGAAGCGCCAGTCCTTGGCGGCGTGAAGAGCGAACCACCTCTTGGGGAAGATCTTGAGCTCCTGGGCCACGCCGACCAGCAGCTTCACTGCCTTGTCATGCTGGTGTTGGCGGGTGAGGATGTCGGCCATCGGTATGTAGCATGGGAGTCGTTCCTCCAGCGTCTTCGCTCGTTTCAGGACGAGATTGAACATTGACGTGGCGACATCGTAGTTGCCAAGGGCGGCCTCCGCGCTTCCTCTGGCACGGGACAGGCGGATGAAGATGCCATGGAAGTGCTCGCTTTGGTTGTTGCGAACGAGCCGGAAGCCATGGTAGGCCTTCTCCAGGTAGGATGCGGCCAGGGAGAGCGCGCTCTTGGCCAGTGCGATCTCGCCGACTTGGAGGTTGAGGTTGACGAGGAACAGAGCATCCTTGGTTGGCACACTGTTGAGATGATCAGCCGCGATGAAGAGCAGACCGTCATCGTTCTGGACGATGGGCTTGGCCGCAGCATTGTCGTCCTGAGAGCTGCTGAGCCGATTGTACATGTTGAGGATGCTGCGCCCAATGGCCCTGCGGAGCTTGTCGCGGGACTCTCCTTCTGGGATGACGTTGCGAGCCGCCTGCTGGATGCGATCATGAGCGAAGCGGTAGGTTGCGGCGCCGATGGTGTTGGTCAGCAGCCCTTCGAGAACCGCCTCGTCCAGAAGGAAGGTCAGGTCCTGATCTCCGTCTGGCGCAGAGCCCGAGATCTGCTCGCCGCCCCAGCAGGCGAGATCTCCGTCGCACATGCCGATGAGATCCTTGATCTCGTTCCAGACAGCCCGCAGCGTCGAAAGCTCGAATTGGGACTGGATGTAGGATGCCACTGTGAGCAGCTGCTGCAGGGTCTTGGGGAGGTACTTCATCTTGGAGGTGATGAGATCCTCGATGTTTCCACCAACGGACACGGTCAGGAGCGATCGTTCGTCGTCGTCGATCCCGACGCTGCTGTTGGCGTCAGCGTCAGATCCTGGGCTTGGCCTGGTGTCGTGCCCATCTGCTCCCCATCTCCACGTGCAAAGAATGTCATCGTAGATGATGCGATTTTCTCGCTGCAGCGCCTCCAAGGCTTGGACAATGTAGAATGGGTTGCCCAGTGTCTTGTAGTGTAGCTTGAATGACAAGGACCGGATGATCTTGGTCGGCGAGTCGAGCAGAGATGACATCCATTGGGTGACCTCTGCCAACGTCAGGTTCCGAAGCTTCACCTGGGACATGGTGGGATCGTAGCGCGGCAGTTCCTCGAGCGTGGCAACCATCTGCATGAACGGATTTGAGGGCGGGAGGTTGATGGCGTGCTGGTCTGGGTCGTCTTGTTCATGGAAGCATGCGGAATCATCGATGTCGATGTGATCCTCGTCGTCATGATGACGATTGTCGATCTCATCCTCTCTCACGGTCCCAATGAGCATGAAGTTGGTGATGGATGGGTCCATGAGAAGGCGAGAGAGCAAGGTGAGGGTGGCGGACGAGGCCCACTGCAGGTCATCAAGGAACAGGATGATCGATGGTGCAGCTTCCGCTGTTGCCGTTGTTGCCGCTGTTGTCGTAACTGCAGCGTCTGCCGTAGCGTCTGCTTCAGCGTCTACTTCTGACGAGATGATTTTGATGAGCTGAACGAAGAGGTATTGGACGCTCTTCCATGTGTCGCCAGCATTGGTGGCGATATCTTCGTGATGGTGTCGCGTGGCATCGGTGGGGCGAGCGGCGGCATGGGAAGGCAAGAGTACCGCCAGTGGCGGGATGACCTTGGTGAGCACCTTGCAGTCATCGGTGGACAGTCCAGCCGCGAGCTTGTGCTGAAAGTACTCCATCATGCGTGCCGGGCCTTGTTCCAGCTGCTGGACGAAGCTGGTGATTGCTTGGACAAGGGCGACGTATGGGTTGTTCATGCCGCTGTACTCGTCGAGCTTGCCCCTCAGGATGTACACTTGATCGTCGTGGTGTTCGTGGTGTTCGTGATGCTCATGATGCTGCTCGTTGGCTTTGGCAGCCGCTGTGTCCTCACGACACTGGCTCTGTTTCGGATGCACTCGCAGCTTGATCTTGAGATCGTCAAAAAACTCTTCGAGGAGATTCGACTTGCCTGTTCCACTCACGCCGGATACGAAGACGGCAGGAATCGGGCGATTGGCCTTGGGACGGCGTTGAGGATGGTTCGAGCCGTCGCCAATACCGGCGCTGGCATTGGCTTGTGTTGTTCCTGCTGGCTGAGTGGAAGGCCTGGCTGGGTCTGCAGATTGCGCAGACTTTCCGAGCTTGGATGGGCGTCGTCTTTCCTTGTGCTGCTGCTGCCGAGGCTGCCGTTGTTGTTTGGTGACAATGGTGTCAAATGCGTCGAAGAGGAGCTTGATCTCGGCATGTCTACCGAACATGTCGCCCACCAATCTCTGCTTCATTCCGTCGGTTTGGGATCGGCTTGTTCCTGTCATCATGTTCATGTTCTTGTTGGCGTTGATCGTGTTGGTGGTGCTGCATCACTTGCCGGTGGAAGTTGAGTTTGTGAGCTCGATTTGGACTTGGTCTTTTTCGGATGACGAGGACACATCCCCCTCGTCAGGTCCCACTCGTCTCGTCAGAGCACAAGGTGCCAATTCACATTCCTACGAGTATGCAATCCACTCGCGATCGGCGCGCGTGGATACAAATGTCTGTGACCTGTCTTCATCTTGAGAAATAGGCATGCCCCCCTTGAGGATAAGTTGCGCTTCCATGGGAATTTGTCGGGCTTATCGTCTTCAGCCGTTCCCGCCGCATCTGGGGCCTTCCGGCGCGATGTCTTTTCGGGTCTTCTGTGATTGTCGTCAGGTTTACAATTACTGGTTTCGGAGGAATGGGTGCCGCACGTTGTGGTCTTGCTTTTGCCCAAACGCACACGTCCGCCACTGGAATGAGTCAGCGCGAAAGTCCTTTATTGGATCCAAGCAAACATTGGAGAGATCGTAAATCAAGGAGAGGATCACTCGTCGATTGAATTGGCCCCCAAATGATACTATTCATTCCCCATCGCGTCTGAGATACGCGGCGCCTTTTTCTTTCTTGTGAATAAATGGAGGTGGTACGAGCTCCAGATCGTAGTTGATGCACTCGCGATAACACTAGTTGTGGAGTGTTTTTTGAGTTTTACTCGTGATGAGTCGTGATAAAGTAGACTAAAATAGAGCACACCCAAAACCATCCAAACAACTGCTTATGATGTTATATCTCGACACCATATAGTTTAAAATTTAAAATAGACAGTGCATTCGGACGCTTGGCTATCGCTTATTCTGAATATCGAAGTTAAATTTGTATGAACTTTATTTTTAATGTCGTTTTGGCTTGCTGTCTGTCAGGTGGTGGGTGCGAAAAATTCGGGGTGCCACCATGCTGCCCTACCTTCAGCACCCATGATCATCATTATCATCCCTGGCATTTTCACAATCTGCGCACCACATTGGCTCCGAATACCTCCCATCTATCCACCCCATGAAGCGCTCCAAGTCCGATGTGCATTGCACACCCCAAAGCCTCCCTGCACTGAAACACAGAAATTTCGAACACCCGATTCCGACGTGGATGCTGTTCGGATTTGGATCCGTATCTCATCAATAGGACCCTTGCAGCTCCTCCACATGCCCCTCATGCGTTACCACATTCTCTGGCGACACACTGATGTGTTCAGAATGGGTGGGGCGTTCATACCTCCAAAGGTACATCTCCATGTGCTGATGCCACCATGGAGTTTTTCCGACACCCAAAAAAATCCCTTTTGTGTGCATCCCACCTTGCAGCCTCTTCCAGACAATCCTACTCGGAATCTCCTCCATATACTTGTTCCTGATTTGATTCTGAACACATCTTGAGTGGGTGGCTTGGCGATCTGGGTGACTTGTCAATGGCACCCATCACCAGCAAAGTCACGTGATGTGTCCACTGCCACCCACCAAAAAACTCTTGCCCTCCACTTGTTTCTTGCGGAGGGCACCTTCCAGGCCACCCCCGACCCTCAAACTTCGTGTGCATCTTCATAACATCCTCTTGGATGCATCTTGCCCATCCATGGTCGTTGGAATGGCCTGTGCGTTCCAGGCAGAGACCATATCCAATGAGCAGATGTTCCTCCGAATCGTGTCGTGTGCGCGTAGGCCTGCCACGGTCCCAAATCAACCACTCCGGCATCCCCCTCTCGCTCATCTACCAAACTTTCCATGGCGGTTCCGCCTATGCCCTCAGATCTTGCACTGGACCGCTGGTTGCCGCAGTGCCGATGATTCCGTTCGACGGCGCTTGAGGAGTTTTGTTGTGTTTCTCCATTGTCGTGTTGTTGTGTTGTGTTTGGTGTTCTCAACCAGTTTTTGCTGTTGGGGGCCATGGAGATTAACCACAATTCTACTGAATGTGCCCATCAATGAGAACACTTTTCGAGTCCCGAATTGCGCCTCCATTCCACAACAACAAAACTGACCTCACAAAATGGACAACGGAAACATTGCGCATCTGGGACGACCGGCTGTTGATTCTCTGCTGCTTGTAGCCATTGCTTGTACAACAATGTACAATGACTGTGACCCTCCACATCGGAGAGAGTGGACGATACGATGCACCTTGTGACCATCCAATGTTGCCCATGCCCCTTGTGATGCGCTGCGCTGTGCTGTGCGTTGATGGCTGGTGATGCGATGCGCTGTCTTGCTGTCTTCGTGTTTCTGGTGTGTGTTGCAATGCGCCTTTGAACTACACTGCAGCCTCCATTAACACAGTACACACCATCCTGCAACCACTGAACTCTTCACCTTGCAAGCATGCTGCGCGCTGGTGACTGTGTGAAGGTGGCATCCCACCAGAGCTCAAGCGGCAGGGTCCATGACCTGGGCGTATGTCATGTTGATTTTGCAATGAAGCAGACCACGGACAGCGCTACAGTCAAACGTGATGGGCCTCTTGCACCAGGAGAGGTGGCAATGGTCATGGTGACCCCAGTGATGGGGCAGAGCCGAATGTATGTTGTTCGCGAGGATCTGTGCACACCACACAGCCTCGCTACCTTCGCACGGACTCGCAATGCTGGTGTCCTTCCTAAGCCTTCCCTCCTTTCTCCCCAGCATCACTCCGCCGCTGCCGTGCATGTCAACAACAAGGCTAAGCCCACCACACCATCCCCAACTACCACAGAATCGCAAGAAGCCAAAATCGCCGCTTTTCTCGAGGTCTCGCGGCGTCAGAAAGCAACAGCAATCGCCCAGCTCACGAAGCAGATGAAGAAAGGCGCGAAAACAAAAGGATGGAGGGCGTAGTATTGCTAAGCCTGGTAATCCTAGCAAATGCCTTGACAAAGAAGACAATCGGAACTACACTGTTCTCTATTTCAATTTGGGTGGGATTCCAGCACATGCAGAGTTGGTCGCCCATGCATGGGGTATCCACCGCACCACAGTGGGGCGCAACATTGTGAAATTCCAAACGGAGACGCTCAAATGCAAGAAGCGAAGTGACACAGGCAGCAGCATCTTCACCTGCCCCACCAAACAACGACAGCATTTCACACAGCGTACAGCCTTTGCGAAACAACTACGTCTTAAACATCCAGGCCAACAGTTCGAGAATGACGAAATCGCTTCTGCCTATGCCTCTGCTTTGCCTGACGAACTGGCATCCGCAAAAGCCCTGTCTGAGTTGTGGTTGGAGCGTGGTCCCTTTCCTGCAATTTGAGCTCCAGGATGTGTTGCGACGGTGCAACGGCGCAATCTCGTGGGACAGAATTGCTTGGAAACTGGCAGGCAGCGGAAACCCGCAAGTCGTTGGTCTGAAGAGTATTCGCAACTTTGTCATGGGATTGGAAGGCAGCGAGTACCGTTCTACAACAATACTCCCTATGATCAATGGCACCACTACAGCAAAGCGCAATATTAGCGCACGCTAAATCTCTAACAATAGCGACACCCGTCGACCAATCAGAAATCTCCACTTTTCTTACCTTTTCCGTTCCGAACGGAAATTTTGGTCGAAAATCCGTTGTGTCAAATTTGTGTCGCATTTCGCGTCGCAAGAATCGTTTTCCCTCAATCACAGATCCAAAATGTCGCGGAAATTGATTTCTTGCCAAGATGAGCCAATCTGCCCAATCAGGACAGACTTGGATCTTGAGTGTGACACGTGCGAATCTTGCCATGACCCTCTCAAGTGAATACGATCAATCGTGTGATCGTACTACTAGCAACATCATGAGAAGACGTAATTCACAACACGGGCTATCGCGGTGTTTTGTTCATTGACTTTTGCAACTCTTCTTCACGCAGTAACACGCACATTTGTCGTGTTGTCTCCGTGTTATTTTTACTTGCAATTGCATGAGATCATGTCATGCCTCTCTCATGCTCACAGTTCCAAGAAGACAATCTTGTGAGCTCGACAGCATTCCTACTACCATACGAATAACACAGTAAACAAACACTCTCCTCACCAACAACAACGACTTGATCACTCTACGTTCTTGGTGCGGTATCTTCAAACCCATCTACGATTACGTTCTAACACGCAACATCTGGGCCAAGGACTTCTGTGTGTTCTGGGAATCGGCTCAGCTCTTCAAGAAAGTGCAGGTTGTCCTTGTCCACATGGACGAAAAGTGGTTCTACTCCATTGTCACTCGCAAGCATCTCAAACATGTGCCCCAGATGGGAGTTAAGCCTGTGAAGCATCCTGTGCATCACAAGTGTCACATTGACAAGACCATGGCAATTGCATCAACAGTGTTCGTCCCAACAGACAATTGCTTTGATCGAGGAGGAAAGGCGTATAAGGTCAACTTCGAACATGTTGGGCACATGGTCCCAGTGCAGAAGACTACGTACAAGCGAACTTGGGTCTCGCCAACGGAGTACAGGTACATTCATGATAAGAACAAAATCTCTTGCAAGAAGGGTGAACTGTACTTCCAACCACTGGAGATCACAGGCAGCAAGGAATCAGTTGGTCCTCCTGATAAGCCCAAGCCAAAATACAGCCTCAAGAAATTCTTCCGCGAAAAAGAAATCCCTGCACTGGATTCTCTCGCCAGCAAAATCAAGGCCGAAACGCGCAAGAGCGTGGTGATTCGGTACCAGATGGATGGCGCAGGGCCACACAGAGACACAGAACTACTCAGATTCATCAACGAGGAGTTCGACAGTCGCGGATGGCATCTACGATTGCAACCACCAAATTCTCCCATCACGAATGTGAAAGACGATGCGATATTCCCAGCGATGTCAAAACACGTGTCAGCATATCAAGGTGAGCACCATGGAAGCCAATTGCTTACCACTGACGCATTGTGGAATGCTTGCGAAACCTGTTGGGAGCAATTTGGGCTGGACAAGGTGGTGCGTGCGTATGTTCGCCACCATCAGATCGCCTACGCAATTTGTGCTGTGAAAGGAGGTGACAAATTTGTGACGGAGAACAAGGGACTGAGCATGAACGTGCGGAAACAAACGTTCACTGAATTTGACGAGATCGGCAACAAGATCGGCGTTACCGTGTCTCACACAGACTTCGTGTTGGAGGAGGATGAGGCAACCAACGCAACCACCAAGAAACCAGCTGCAACAGGCAACAAAGGCAAATCAGCTGGCTTCAAATTCGCCAAGCCCGACATCCAAGGTATGTACAATGATGCCCTCAAGGTGATGGCTGTCAGTGGACTGCAGTGCCTGAAAACGAACTTGCCAACAACCAGCAGCCTCATTCCGTTGCTGGAGAAGCAAATCATTGAGACCATCAAATGTGACAAGGAGGCTGAGCAACAGAAGAAAGACAAGGAGAAAAAGAAGACGCCCAGGAAGAGCAAAGCCAAGGTCATTGAGCCTCGCAACAACAACAGCAACACCAAGGCAGCACCCACCATGAACGCATTTGAAGTGACCATGTTCGCTGGCAAGGACGAGCATCACAGCAAAGCAGAGCAGGATACCAACACAGCAGAGATGTAACTGCAAATCGTAGTAGTAGTGATTATATGTGTGAGGTACACCTGTGATTCGAATGGTTGTGTGCGCATCGTCTGCTTGATGGCATGGAGGATTGTGGTGTGGTGTGGTGTGTGATGTTTGTTTTGTGTTTTGTGACGAGTGGTGTGAATTGTGTGACGCGGACCGTTTTTTTGTGTCGTGAATGGTGTGCGTCGTGGAGCCATCGCGTTGTGTCGTGCCGCTCTGGTCGGAAAAATTCCAGCCGAACCACACACAAAAACGCTCCAAGGCCTCAACTGCGTCGATCGGAGCGCCAGCACAATCGGTGTGTGTTGCGCAAACCAATCGAATGGCAAAGGCTCCTCTTTGTTGGTACCACACTCGTACATCTGTACCACATCGTACCATGCCAGTACTCCACTTCCTTTTCATCACACATGTGCAACCCTCGAGATCTTTGCTGCCATCAAGTCCACGCGTCTGTACTTGTCACTGGAGCACCAACGATGCATCCTCTGATCATTCATCTCTGCTCGTGCCCTGCCGACGGCACCGCACTAGCACGATTGTCATGTATTGGTGGAGCAGAGTAGAGTAGAGCAGATCGCAACGAATACACACCATACAATGCTCATATGCTATATTATGCTATGTTGTGATGTGCTAGTGCAGCTCCTATGATATGTTACATACTCGTACACTAAGAGCACAGTCCACTACTCCATGTACTGCTTCGGGCTTGCTAGATGGAGCAGATTGGACTTCCTCTCTTCGGGGTGCGTCGCCATTGGACGCCTCTTCGTTGATTGTCACGTCCTCCTTGCCGTCATGTCCGCATTCGTTCCGCTTGGCCTCCTGTCCTGTTTGTGTTGATCGGATGCTTTGCTCCGTCGCTGCAGAAGGGTCCATCTCTTCGCTGCCATCGTGTGTTGACGAAGACCCCATTACCTGACTGGGATCATCTTGTGATGAACATGATCGAGTCTTTGCGCTGGTCTCGTCTTGCGGAGTGGGCACCGCAGATGCAGATGCCGTCTCCGAAATGATGGTTGTTTGCGAAGACTTCTTGGTGCTGGCATCGGCTTCTTTCGTTTGTGCGTTGTCTCTTGCAAGTCCCATGGTGCTGAGAACCCCAATGGTGGCCAACGATGCAACAGCCAAGGCCAACAGCTGTGATGAGGTGATGCCCGCCTTCTGCTGACCTTTGCTCTCCTCAGACACCACTGCGCCTTGTTTTGCCTGTGAGTTTGTGACTGTGGCCGTCGCGGATTGGGCCAGGTTGTCCACGATTCCATGGGATCCATCTTGTGGCACACAATGACATCGCCGCTCTCACCATCGTACACCTCAAAGCTCGTGCTGTCGTAGTTCACGAGGTTGATGACTGGTGTTGCACCAGCTGGGTTGCTGGTAGACTTGTCGGCGCCAGTGCTGTGTGCTGAATCGCGTGATGCAAGGGCGTCGTCTCCGTCACCAGTCCATGGATCCTCGTACGAATGCTTCTCCTCCATGGAGTCGCTGATAACGATCACGCCATTGGAATGACTCTGCGATGGTCGATTCTGCTGCAAGGCACGGGAAAAACGTTGAAACACGACTTAGAGCGTGTTCGACCACTTCGACGATTTCCTTTGAATCACTGAAGCGATGTTGAAGTTCGACTCAACTGATTGTTGCATTCGTTGCAGAATAACGTTTATAACGTCAATATGTTTAAAAACCGAACTCCAATGACAACAAACTGATTCAATGAAAGTAATGACGTTTCAATGAAAGTAATGACGTTTCAATGAAAGTAATGACGATTCAATGAAAGTAATGACGATTCAATGAAAGTAATAACGATTCAATGAAAGTAATGACGATTCAATGAAAGTAATGACGTTTCAATGAAAGTAATAGCGTTTCAATGAAAGTAATGACGTTTCAATGAAAGTAATGTCGGACCACGACTGAACGACGAAAACACGACTCACACGATTTTGTCGAAACTCGACGCCACACCAACCGTACACGATGAATCAGTTTTGTATCGTTCCAAAACAACAAGAACGTGATGTGCGCGCTGCCTGCATCACTGAATGCAGCGAACGATAACGCTGGTTATACATGTGTTCTTGGTGCAAGTACTACCATTGCATACTTTGCACAATTGGCACATTCTCTATTTGGCATTGCTGTGACACAGCACAACCGCAAAGCCAGAGCAAGAGAGACTGCGATCTATTATATTATATTATATTATAGTATATTATATCATGTTTGTATGGTATGGCAGAGTAGCTCGCGCTAGTATGTACAAGTGCTCCACAACTATCAGTGCTGCATCAGCAGCAGTGCCATCGCTGAAGGTATGCAGAGATTTCCCATAATAAGTACTGGCCATCACTTGTGTTTGGGTATGTCTGTCGCCATCCCTCCAAACTGCCACATCTCCACCACAAGAACTGCACCAGTCTACCTATGCCTCCTGACAATCCATATAGGAGTTGATTGTTGCTTGAACCTGCGGCCGCAGTGAGACCTTGTACATGCAAGCCATGCAGATGAAGCGGAGTACACCGTTGACCTAATCACAATAATAGCTCAAGGATTATACTCAATTCACATGAGAATGCGCCAACTGCGCTTTTCTCCTCCTCCTTTCTACTCTTCCACTCACAAAGAGGGGGTACAGAATCTGGTTGCTGCATTGGTGTGGCCGGTGATGCGGTACTGAAAGTTGTGCAGGATGCAACAGCTGTTGCCATCCAGCTGGTCATCTGTTGGAGCTGACTTGAGTGCCAAAGTGCACAACCATCCATTTACATAGCCCAGTTGATACTTCAACGGTATCACCAAGGAAAGGGGGCAGCTGTACCATCCGCACTGTCCCATCCGATGTCCGCTTGCTGTATGCGGCTGTTGATATTGGAGGGAGAGTCCTGCCAACTGCTGAGCCGTGGCACACCTCTGCTGATCTGTCTTGGCCTCCCCATGATACCAGCGGCGACCAAGGGGTGCATTTTCCAGGCCTTCATTTCTGTCCCATCTCCACAAGAACTTCACTCCACGTGGATTGTATGAGCAGGCCTTGGCATAACCACATGTGATTTGCGTACTTGGTCTTTTTGCATGTTGGGCGCCTGTTGCTGGTCCGTACATGCCACTGTTTCATCCGTTTCCCAGACATAATCTTGCTGTAGACTTTCTTGAAGGTGGTGCATTGTTTGGATGCACTCAACCCGCGCATTGCAGCCACCATGCAACTTGTTCTTGACTGGCTTTGCGAATGAACCGGCTCCAGAGCAACCTATCCATGAATTGACAATTCCAGAGCTGCCCTGGCACGGTCTTGTATGTGATGGTAGATAGCTTTGTGTGCAATGATAGCAGGCAATACTCTCTCCATGCACTGCAGACATACAGGCAATGCTTCCTTGTATCTCCATGCACCACTAGTGCAAACCTGCCAACATGCCCACCAATATGTTCATGTGCACCCAAGGGTCCTTGACGGGCAGCCTCTCATTGTCCTGGTGCCCTTTGCCATGCCATCCAGTAGCTCAAGACTGCAGGTTGCAGGCAATGAAATGAGTAGTGCTCGCTAGATCGCTGTCTGCATCCTCCAGCCTGATAGTGTGCACTGGATCGAGAACCATAAGCGCTGGTGCATTGTCACAGGCAAGCTGGATGTGTCATTTGATCCCATGGACCGGTTGGCATGCTAGATCCACGCAAATATGCTGTAGATACCAGCGAGTTCTGATTGATGCAGTTGCACCAGCTGGCTTCCTCATGGCACCTTGTTCACAAATGTGACTCTGGAGACAGGGTTCAGAAACGGTGGTTGCATTTCTGCAGCTGGAGTGCCGATTCCATTTTGGATGACCCACCCCTGCAGGCCACGCATTTCCTGTTGCCAACACTGGTGATGAAGGCTTCCTCTCCACCAGTGGACACCATTTGTTTGGCCGACCATCATTGGCTGCGCTCGGCGCTGCGGAACAACCAGCTGATGATTGCATTCTTCCTCACTGTTGGCTCGATGCAGTTCAATATGCAGCCTGGGACCAGCTGATCCCCTTGCCAAGTTTCATGAACTGGCAGTGATGGCTTCACAAGGGTGGTGCCTGTCTGGCGATGATACATGCCTCCCCTGATCCCTCTGCTATGCGCCCAATACAATGATCTTTGACCCACTTCCCGGACCATCTGGCCATCTTCCAACAAGAGGTAGCCTGGGTGTCTGGAAAACAGACTGTATCAGGCCCTCAGCCTAGCTTAGATGTTGTTGATCACATTGTTGGCTCCTGGCCAGGAGATGATAACCAACCACCCTAGTTTCCATTGGGATAGCTATCACAATCCGAGCAGCGGCCATTTCAGACTCAAATGTGGTTTGGTGTGCCCTCTGGGATGTAGGACTTGCTGTCATATGGTCATTCCATCTGCATTGAGAAGGTCTGACTTCCATATGACTTGCAGGTGCACCAGGCAATGATTGATCATAGCCTCTTGCTTCTGGGAGTATTCAAATAGGAGGATTGCATCCATAATGAGTTGGTTGTTCTGTCTTGGCGGTTGGAGAGGGGAAGTGGAGAACTACGTACACATGTCAGCCTGTCATGTATTGTCCTTCATCAGGGTAGACACTTTGGTTGTGTGGAGATGCTTCATTCCATTGGGTAGCACGAGCACACCTCTGTCAGCCCTGTCTCAAGCACTGTGGCTTTCACCATGGAGCAGAGAAGCATACGATTGATGGAGTAGTAATCCGTTGCTCTAGTTCGCACATCAACCCACAGCCAAGCACCCGTCGCCCAACTCCCATCACACCATTCTGCCTCGCAGCCAAGTTCTCAAATGGGAGACGGAGAAAAAGAACCAGTCGACGCAATCAACCAAATGGCGAGGACGATCAGCCAAACATGGGTCTTTGTAGCAGCAACAATGCAAGAAGGACAAGTAGAACTCAAAATGGTAACAATACTATAGCAACAGTTGTACTATGT
Source organism: Craspedostauros australis (assembly GCA_026770025.1). Classification (NCBI taxonomy): domain Eukaryota; phylum Bacillariophyta; class Bacillariophyceae; order Mastogloiales; family Achnanthaceae; genus Craspedostauros; species Craspedostauros australis. The sequence continues at coordinate 277,726 of JAMXDE010000055.1, read as the reverse complement.
AAGATATAATATTATACATCTGGAACCCAGCTTCTACTGCTTGTGGTAATGTTATGGATTGTGTCACACAGTAAGGGCAAGCACTTGTTGTGTGCGTGTTTGCATCACGCGCACGATTTTTTGTGTGTGAACGGAGGTCCAAACGTGGATTCGTCCAATCGTGAATCAAAAGACTCCCACAAACATTCGATGTCAGTCGTGACGTTTCAATGAAAGTAATCACGATTCAATGAAAGTAATCACGTTTCAATGAAAGTAATCGGCATTCAATGAAAGTAATCACGTTTCAATGAAAGTAATCGGCATTCAATGATAGTAATCACGATTCAATGAAAGTAATAGCGTTTCAATGAAAGTAATAGCGTTTCAATGAAAGTAATAGCATTTCAATGAAAGTAATGACGTTTCAATGAAAGTAATAAAATCGACGTTACCGCCTATAACGTCTATTTAACTTTCATGGATTGCAACATCGGAGTTGGTCTTGGCTCATCGGTGTCGAGGAGTGTCTCGAACACGGGATTGGTGTGGCGAAGGGCGTTTGTCCGTTCTCCGGACACACTTTCAACGAATTTCCCGTGACTTGCTGGTGATCATCGTTACCCTCGTTGTCACCGGAGCAGTGGTCATCTTTGTCGTCGAGCACAATGATCTCTTCGACATTTCACGAGCGGGAGGCGCTCTCTGCTGGGGTTTTTTGCTCGATGGAATAATTCCCAGGTGACGCACCACCCTGGCTTCCGTGGTCGGTGACATCAATTGGGTCATGTTCAGCCGGAGCACCACCAACATCAGCATTGTCGCAATCCTTTTCTGCATTCATCAACAACTTGGTCATGATCGCTGCGCCGACCCCAAGGACAACTGCTGCACCTGCGGCTACTCCAGTCGAGGCGTTCTTGGTGACATCGTCCAATGACGACTTCGCTGAGCTGATCGACTTGTGGTATGAGTTACGCTCGATGTGACCAGTCGAAACAGTTGCTGATGCTTCTTGAGCGGCGTCGGCAACATCGTTTGTTGAGGCCGCAGACGCGTTGTTGGTGCAGCTGCTATCGACAGGATTCGAGTTGGCGCTTGCGCTCGTCACCACGCTGACTGCAGGGCTGCCATCAGCTGTGACTTTGGCTTTGGCTGTGGTTGTGGTCGTGGTTTTGGCCGCAGCTGCCACAGATGCCGCCGTAACGACTGTTGTGGCCACGCCAATAGCTGCGGTGGTTTTCAATGCGTTGGCGTTGTCGTCCTTGTTGCTGTTGTCATGTTTCCCGAAGCCGCGATCGCTCTGAGTTGTGGATGGCCTCGATTGGTCTTGGTGCCCAACCAGCACCCCAACCTTTTCCGAGCCAGAGTCCAACAGGCTGTTCAAGACGGACTCATTGAACGACGAAGGGCGTTCGTTTTCCGCAGAGCTGGAAGACAACTTCCTGGTGGAAGCTGCACCAGATCTCACCGACCGTTCATTCTCGGAGACGGTGAATTCGGAGGCTGTGGATTGACCGCTGTTCGTTCCTCGCGCAGGCATGAGAACGTCCATGCCCTGGACGACTGGGATGTCATTGGATGAACGTACGGTTTCCACAAGGTGGCCGACTATCCCTGGGTTGGCTGCACCGGCGACTAGTTCTTGCTCTTCAGATCCCAGTTGACATGCGTCATTGCTGGCAGATTCGTCCTTGTTGCTGGTTTCGTATGAACTACCAGCAGCCAGTTTGGCTGCAGCAAGATCCATGATGTCTTCGAGAGGAGCCGGAGGAGGGCTGCTGGTCTCTGTGAGAGGTTCGATGCCTTCTCTCTGCATCTGCAAGTGAATCATTGCTGCAATCTTCGCCTCGTAGTCAGATGATGTCGAAGAAGAGAGGTCAACGGCACGGACCTTGCCATTCTTGACACCTTCGGAACGATTTGTGTAGACATCGCTGGATGCCAGGCTGGATGTTCCACTTGCGCTGCTCTCTGCCGACGGACGCGACTGCTTGCTGCCACCGGCGTTCTGCGTTGTTTCTGTTGCTGGTCCACCGACGGATGATGATCTGTCTCGTGTGTTGGAAGATGATGCAGCTGCTGCTGCCACGGCCGCTGCAGTGCCAATTGCGGCTGCTCCGACCACGGCCCCAGAAATGAAAATACCGTAGCTGGTGCTGCCATTGGAACGGTTGGAGCGTGACTCTCCGTTCGAGTACGTCGAATCGTCGTAGTATACCGATCCGCTTGACAACGTGTCGTTGCACCATGTAGGCCTGTGTGACGAGCTGGCTCCTGTGATCACGCTTGGTCGGCGGTGTTGGTGGAATTGTTGCGTGCTGGACGAGTCTGATTCGTTGAAGCGGACCGACTTTTGCGATCCTTCATCTATGACCGAAACGGCCCGCACTTCGATGTTGTCGGTCTGTTCTCCACTGTCGGTAGCTTGCGTCATGGTCACAGCTGGGGGATCGGCCTTTCGTGCCAATTTCTCGGCCTGCTGTTGATCGTTCGACTGCTGGTCGGCCTCGGACCCAGAAGACAAGGATGCGGAACGCGCTGTTTGTGCCGGTTGCCGCTTATTTGGAGCAAGCACACGGTTCGCAACGTATGCTCCCGCTGGAAGATCGATGCCTGTTGCAGAGGCTGTTGGCGACGCGATTCAGACCTGCATCATGCTGTTGTCGCGTCGCTGGTTGGAGACGCGATCCGTGACGTCCATGGATGTGGTCTGACCATCATGATTGCTGTGAATGCTTCAGATGGTGCTCTTTTCGACGCCGGCACTCGCATTCTTGCTTTGTCCAATCCTGGATGGTGGTTCCTTGCGAAGCAAATTGTTGTAGAACGTTGGCATCGACTGAGAGGCAGCAATTGCACCGAAGGCCGCCACCGCCTGCTTACCACGCATCTTTCTGACCGAAGTAGGTGCAGGGATGACAGATACCGAACCTTCCGCCTCTTCCCTGGTGTTGGAAATCCGGGGTTAGGTATTAGATTAATCTGTTATCAATCTGTACCAATTTAGAACTGTGAGAACAAACTCCTTGACTCTCCAATTCCAGTTCAGCAGCAAGTGTAATCTGTAGCAGTTCACCATGATCATGCACTTGTTCATGGTTGCTTTCATCTGCTTCATCAGCTTGCTCTCATGCTCTCTTCTGCAGGTTCATCATGCATCATCGTGGTGATTGGCATCTTCTACATTCGAGCAGCATCTCTCATAGACGCACAGGTACCTTCAGCATGGGTCTCAGTCTGATCGATCCCACTTGACCTTCGGTTCCTCAGTATTCCACCTGCGCCATCATCACATACTCACCGGTCATGTTCAATGCATGTCGCGTCGTCATTCGTGCTCTTGAGCGGATAGGGGCATCGCCTCCGTTTCGCTTTCTCAGAGAAGCGATCCCTTGTCCGTCGATGCGCGTCGACATGTCTGATACATATCGACAGTTTCGCCCATAGTCTTGGTTCATGTGCGATTACATCCCTAGAGGTCGATCCATAGGTTCGCCCTCATTACAGCGGTGGTACATGGATAGGCTCCATGGTGGGACATGACTGATGTTGATGTCATTCATGAACAGAGGGTTGATGGGGGACAGGCTGCAAGGTGGTCCGAGTGTTACCAACAAAGTTGACCTCGTCGAGTTGTGAAGATATTATTGGGAGGTGCGGCAATCATGGGTATCTTGGTAAAAGCGTACCCCCGATTCCTGACACCCTTCCATTGTCGCGTCGACAATATATCGTTCTTGACTCTGCTCTCTCTTACCCTTCATCACCACCATCCCACTCTCCGTTTCATTAGTCTAATGCTGACCTTGGCTGGATGATATCGCCCTTGTGTCTGTCGTAGATCTCCTTCTTCGTGTTCTTGGTGAACCCGTCTGCGATGTTGTCCTCTGAACGTACGAACCGGGCTCTAGCCTCTCTGTTCGCAATCAGTTCTCGAATGAAGTGATGTCGTATGTCGATGTGTCTGGTTCGGGCGGATGTGGATGGGTTGGAAGCGATGAAGATTGCTCCCACGTTGTCAACCATTACGTCTGCTGGTCTGTGCATCTCCAACCCGATGTCTCTCATCAGTTGGGTGAGGAAGCGGATCTCCTTTCCGGCCTCCGATAGTGCAACGTACTCTGCTTCCGTTGAGCTCAGTGTCACGCTGCGTTGTGCCTTCGATCTCCAGATGATTGGCACTCCTTGTAGTAGCACGATGTGTCCTCCTACGCTGATGCGGTTGTCCTTGTCGCCAGCGAACTCGCTGTCGGTGTATACAACAATCTTCCATGCATCGTTCTCCAATGGATCCGGCTTCACCCTCAGTCCATATTCTCTCGTGTCCGACACGAACTTCATGACCCTTAACATTTCCTTGTATGCTACGGCTGTTGGTCCATCCAATACCTTGGTTAGTTCACGTACTGCGTTGGCGATGTCGGGCCGGGAGTGTTTCACCAAGTATAGCAGCATACCTACTCCACTTCGGTACCTGCTGTGCCGTTCCTTGTCCACCTTGGGCGAGTCGCTGTCCCTTTGGATGCCTTGCCCTGGTGTCCCTGGTGTACCGTACCGCTGTAGCTTCATCACGTCGTCCTTGAATGTATCGGTGATGTTCTTGATGATGTGCGGTTGGTTCACCCAGCAGTTCGTATGATCGTGGTTGAATATGATCTTGCAACTGAGATAGTCTTCGAGATCCTCTTCCACCTTGATTCCGAACCGCTCTGCCTTGATATCCCTCACTAACTTCTTCAGTTCCTGTTCCTCTCCGATGCATAAGCAATCGTCAACGTAGGTTCCGATCAGCAGTAGGCTCCCTTCCTGATTCCGAATCAGAAGGCACGGATCCACAGCGCTCTGTCTAAACCCCAATTTGAGTAGGATGTCGACCAGCTTCTTGTTCCATTGTCTGGCACTCTGCACGAGTCCATAAATCGTCTTCTTGAGTAGCAGGCATTCGTCGGCTTCATGCTTCATACCCTTGGGGCATCGCATGTAGATCTCCTCCTCGAGCTCTCCATGTAAGAATGCTGTCTCAAAGTCGATAATGATGCTGTCCAACTGTAACAACATCTTCATTGTGAGCATAACGCGGTAGGTTGCGTCGTGTATCACTGGTGCGTGGTGTGCTGAGAAGTCAACTCCTGCAATCTGCGAGTATCCGCATGCGACGAGTCTTGCGCGGAACACACCGTTCCTCTTCTCCTTGAACACCCATTTGGTCTTCACGCATCGCCGATCCTTCGGCATTTGGTTCATCTTGATCTTCTCCCATACTCCTCTTCTGGTCATATCGTTGAACTCCTTGTTGATGGCCTCCCGCCATTTCGTTCTCTTCTCAGGATCTGCATGATCCCAGCACTCCTCGAATGTGGTTGGGTCTAGCATCATTGCGACGTTAGCTTGTTCGTACCCCTCTTCGAGTGATCGTTGGTCCAATCCTTGGCTCGCAGTGATGAAGTCGTCGAGTCTCATCTTACCGTGAGTAGTATCTATCATCATACCTGCGACGTCTCTGTTGAATGTTGACCAATTCGTGTGGAAATCCTGTCCTGATGTTGCCAATGGTGTGGAAGTCGTTGTTGGAGTAGTCTCATTCTCTCCTTCATCTGATTCTGACTCTCCACTGGATCCTAGGTCTCGTTCCTCCATTGGAATGGGTGAATTGTTGAACCCCGCGAGAGCCTTCAGCATCCTTGGCATTCCTCTAACAGGTGTTGCGACTGGGACCTCGTCTTGATCGTGTGGTCTCTTCTCGTTGTCCCTTCCGGATTCATCGTCATTATCATCGTACGGATCGTCATCCCCTTGGGTGGGGAGCAAGTCATCTTGCTCTTGAGCAGCGTCTTCTGTATCTACATCAATTCCGGCTCCTCTGCTCTGATCTGCGTCGTCGGTCTCCATTCCCTTGATGGTGTCCTCACGTCGCTCCCAAGTTACTCTATTGTTCGGGGAAGGTATCTCCGATGTAGAGTCGTCATCTTCCAGGTCTATTAGTACTGACCTGTTGGCATTCGCAATACCCTTGAACTGCCCATATGACTGGTTCATCCATGTCACGTCTCTTGTGATTAGGATTCTCGTTGTAGCTAGATTCATCATCCGGTACACACCACTAGCATGCGATTGGCCGTATCCGACGAACATAGCCGGTTTGGATCTGCTGTCCAGCTTCGCCTTGATTGTTCGTCCTCCGATGTGGACCATACCTATTTCCCCAAATGTACGCAGTCCATCTACGTAGGTGGGGATCTGTTCGTTGAACAGGATACACGCTGGTTCTCTTGTCTTTGTTCCGATGATGTTCTCCAATTGCGTGGCTGTGCGAGCTGCTTCTGCCCACAGCTTACTTCGAGAGCTCTTCGGTAGATGCGTCTGATTCAGCATAGCTCTCACCTTTCCGTATAGTACAGCGAATTTTCGCTCCACGCGACCATTTTGTTGGGGAGTGGCCGCGGCGGTGTACTCGAAAGTCGGTCCGAATCCAGCGTTAAGTAGTTGCTTCTCCGTGGAGTAATTTTCTCCCGCGTTGTCACATCTCACATTTTTCACGCTCACTTCCTGATTCGCTTGAAGCCACCGTAATAACCCCACCATCTTGGATCCGACGTCGCTCTTTTCTTTCACAAAGAAACTCCAGCAGTAATCGCTGTAGTCATCGATAACCAGAAGCCAGTATTTGCCTTGGCCGAAACTGTACGTCTGAACACTCGATGTGTCCATGAACAGTCGCTCTCCGGCTTTCTTTGCTCTTGGCTGTAGAGTCTTCGTCAATCCCTTTTGTCGCGATTTGCCGATCGCGCAATCCACACAAGCGTTCAGCTTCCCTGTGACATTCCATCCGTATCGTCCCGCAGTGCGAGAGATGGTGTAAGTGTCAACATGGCCTAACATTTTATGGATTTTGTTGATGTCGATCGGTTTCTTCGTCGACACCCCGACGTTGGCTTGATCGTCGAGTGCAGGAGCGGCTATCATGTTCACGCCACTCACAAATCCGCTGTGCGTCGCCATGATGCGATCGAAGCGAATGCGTTGTCCCTTCTTCTCCAAGGACATGATCACACCTCGGTTGCTAATATCGAAACCGTTTTCGAGAGCCTTGTTGATGCTCAAGAGGTTGACCCATAGCTTAGGCACGTACTTCACCGACTTGAGGAGGATGATTGCGGTATCGCCATTCTTCTGCATGACCTTCATCCGCTTGTCCCCCACCTTGGTTGCCTTGAGGTATCGACCGCTGCCTACCTTGATGGAGTGATTCGCTGTGCGCACGTTGATCATACCCTCGTCGTTGTTCGTGAGGTGACAGGAGGCGCCGGAATCTCCCAACCAGGTGTTGGCCTCGTGGCGGTCGGGTGCGATGGTCGACTTACGCGTATCGACGTCGTCCAAGTCGCCGATCACCATTGCCATTTCGTGGCCGTTGGCATCGCTGTACAGTGGTAGCTCGCAGTGGGTGCGATAATCACGGACGCCATTGATGCTCGGATGGTGCATCCACATCAGCTGCTCCGATGCAGTGCTGCTCATCGCTCCGATCAGCGCCTGTTGAATTGGCTGAAGGCGAACGTTCTCCAGCATTCCGTTCATCCGGTATGCATTCACGCAGATGTCGAGTGCGCCTCGCACTCCGATTTGGTGCATCAAGTAGTACAGGGAGCGTGGCTCCACCCCCGTCAGTCTGAGGGTTGCAATGTCATGTACTGCGTCGATGCAGATGAGGGAGAGTTCGGACCGGACGTCGTTTGGTGAAAGGACGTTGCTCAACGAGCATCGGGCGGTCACGAATAATAATCCGCTCGTCTCTTCTAGCACCTCTCTGCGCACCATCCTTTCGCCTTCGTTTCTAGGCACGGCACCTCTTGGCTCGTTGGCGAGCTGGATGAAGAAGGGTATGTTCGGGCAGTCCACGCACCATGCGTAGAGGGGCCCGCGCTTGAGGCACAACGGACACCATCCGTTGTTCATGTCGCGACGCGATGATTGCTCGATCATGTCGTCGAGTGCGCTTGGACGGGATGGGAGACTATAGACCGGTTCGTTGATGGCGCGGTCGATGTTGTCGTTGTCGACTCCTGTCATCGCCATCTCCGTTACGTCTGCGTCCTCCTCATCTGTTGTTCCCTCGTGGTACTCTGTGACCACTTCGTCGGGATCCTCGGCTTCTGCGTCGGATGAAAAGAGCTCGTCTTTGATCATCTCCTCGTCGTTGATAGGGGGCCCGTAGTAACCGTACTCTCGTGGAGAGTGCTTGGCCATATCTTCGGAAGTCCATGCTCTTTCTGCGTTGGATGTTCCGCTCTCGAAGCTGGCGGTTCCGTCGACGTCGATCGTGACGAACGCCATGTCATCCATCATCACGTCGTCATCATGTGAAAACACACGGTTTTGCATGGTCACATTTCTGTCTTGGTTTGCGAATTTGGTGATTTTGTTGAGTTTTTCGCTGATCACATTTTCTTCTTCGCTTGCGTCTTCGTTGATGAACACACACATCATATCGTCTGATGCGGTGAGTGCGACGTCGTCGACTCCATCCATTCCGTCGGTAGCGACGTTGGCGGAGTCCGCCTCCTTCATGGCGGCTCTGAGCTTGAAGCACTGCACAATCTTGTGCCCCTTCTTGCCGCAGTAGTTGCATTCCCCGTTGAATTTGGGTTTGCCTCCGCCGTTGCCTTGGCCCTTCGACTTGTTCTTGCCGTTGCCCTTCTTGGCTGCGGAGCGACAATCCGCCTTCTTATGGCCGTAGGCGCCACAGTTGCGACAGTTGCCCTTGAAGCTCCCAATGGCTGCGAGTGCCATCTCCTCCTTACTGTTGTTGCCGCCTCGGTTGGAGTTGCCTCCTTTGATGTTGCGGCCGTCGTAGGTGGCGCTCATGGTCTCGCGGATGTCTTCGATCGTCATGGTCTCTTCCTTTCCGAGGAATCTGAGTTCTATGATCTTCACATCCATTTCGTACTCTTTGCCAAGGGCGTTGAGCACGAGCATGTGGTACTGCTGCATATCCATGTTGATACCAGCGTTACCGAGGCGATTGCGCAGCACTTCCATTTCGGTGAGGAACGTGTCTGGGTTCTCGCCCTTCTTCAATCGCATCCCGTTGAGCTGAGCCAACAACTTTGCCTTCATAGGCGCGGTTCGTTGCTCGTAGATGCGCTCAAGAGCCTTCCACGCCTTGCGCGGGTCTCCACTCTCAGTGAGACTGCCCTTAGTCCCCACCACAGCCATGAAGGCGACATCGCCTTCCGTAGTTTCGTGGTTGATAGCCACGGTCAGTTCTTCGAACGCATACTTAGCCAGCATCTTCTTGTATTCTGCCTTTTCCGCACGGGTCAGGGAGGATACTTTCTTAGGTTCACTCGCGCCTTCCTCCGTTTTTGGAACGGGAGCCAAAGGGTCTGAGCTGAACGGTGCTGGCTTCACCACTACGTCATCGAAGTCCATGAGGTAAAAATCCTCGAGCCCCTTGCGCGTGGCGCGGGTGATGAATTTGATACTCCAGCCTTTCCAACTGGAACGCTTGCCGTCGAAGACGACAACGCGATCAGACTTGAAGAGGTGGGAGCTCATGGTCGAAGTAGTGGTGGTGATGTTCGTTGCTGTGTTGGTGGGTGATGGAAACGTTGGATTTCAATCGTAACGTTTCGAAACGTGTTGGAAATCCGGGGTTAGGTATTAGATTAATCTGTTATCAATCTGTACCAATTTAGAACTGTGAGAACAAACTCCTTGACTCTCCAATTCCAGTTCAGCAGCAAGTGTAATCTGTAGCAGTTCACCATGATCATGCACTTGTTCATGGTTGCTTTCATCTGCTTCATCAGCTTGCTCTCATGCTCTCTTCTGCAGGTTCATCATGCATCATCGTGGTGATTGGCATCTTCTACATTCGAGCAGCATCTCTCATAGACGCACAGGTACCTTCAGCATGGGTCTCAGTCTGATCGATCCCACTTGACCTTCGGTTCCTCAGTATTCCACCTGCGCCATCATCACATACTCACCGGTCATGTTCAATGCATGTCGCGTCGTCATTCGTGCTCTTGAGCGGATAGGGGCATCGCCTCCGTTTCGCTTTCTCAGAGAAGCGATCCCTTGTCCGTCGATGCGCGTCGACATGTCTGATACATATCGACAGTTTCGCCCATAGTCTTGGTTCATGTGCGATTACATCCCTAGAGGTCGATCCATAGGTTCGCCCTCATTACAGCGGTGGTACATGGATAGGCTCCATGGTGGGACATGACTGATGTTGATGTCATTCATGAACAGAGGGTTGATGGGGGACAGGCTGCAAGGTGGTCCGAGTGTTACCAACAAAGTTGACCTCGTCGAGTTGTGAAGATATTATTGGGAGGTGCGGCAATCATGGGTATCTTGGTAAAAGCGTACCCCCGATTCCTGACACCCTGGACTGTGCCACAATGGCAGGGCTGCTTCGGGCTTGGTTCTCTTCGACTCGGACGGAGCTCGACGCCACCGAGCATGCGCTGGTTGTGGCATGTTGAGTGGGGTGTGTGGACTTGACTGAAGTTACTCCGCTGCCTGCCGTCGTGGCATCGCGTTGGTCGACGGATGTTGCGGTTGAGCGTCCGTAGTTTCCCCACCCTTCTCTGACTTGGATGCATCATTGCCGGCAGCCTTTCTTCCAAACATCGTCCCTACAAATCCCAACGTCGCGGACGCAAGGCCCGGTTTGGCCCCTTGCTTGCGCTGCTGCTGCTGCGATGGCAAAGATGACACCGTAGCATCGTGTGTGCTCGTTGCTTCGCACAGTCATCATGTTGTCTTGTGGAGGAAGAGCCACACGACGTCTCTTCCTCTGGACCGTCCGGTACTTGGATTAGTCGTGGATAAATAAGACGGTTTATTGTTCGACTCATTAGACTACTACAATATCAGTTTCGTAGGTTCGCGTTTCAATCCTGCGGAAACATGCTTGGAGACTGAATATAACGTTTTGATCAATTTCGTAACGGTTTGAGAGCAGGACAGGCCAGCCAACACGGAACACTTGAGTGTCTTCCTGTCACCGTTCTGAATCAGAATGCTCATTCTGAATTCAGAATCAGAACTTCTGAAGTTCTGAATCCGTTCTGACTCTGTTCTGAATCCATTCTGGGACACCCAGCAAAAAGCAACGGAAACGTATTTCGACTAGTACGACTACTTTGACATCCAAAACCAATTTTGTCACTCAGACACAAGAAGGCCGCAATTGACATTCCACGATTGGCGAAGAACGAATCTCCTTTCGAAGAACTTAGTGAGGAATTCTGTTGGACCTATTTCGGAGAAACAAAACAAGGCATTGATGCCGATGGCCTAATTGATCGAGTCCCGTCTATACCGATGACAAACAGTTTCTAATTCTAAATAAATCGAATGACGGATAAATAAATCGAGTGACGGATAAATAAATCGAATGACGGATATTTAAATCGAATGACGGATATTTAAATCGAATGACGGATAAATAAGTCGCACAAAGTTTGTCACTCGTGACCCAAGAAGACAAGGCCGGCAAGTGATCGAACTAATCAAGTGCACTTGGTCACGCAAGCAAACCACGAAATGGTGGCTCTCCTCGACTCTGCCCTGCTCTGGACGGATCACAACAGAGACGAGTGTGGAGTTGGAGTGTTATTGTCTAATAAACGTTTTATTTTGGTTATAATTGTATAAATGTGAAGCAGACTGTGCAAAGAGTTCGTGGTCAACCTTGAAGAGTTCTGATCTGTTGTCCATTTGGTACTGTATTGGAAGAAGAGGAACGGGAGAGAGCCATTGGAATGGTATGGCTGCCGCTCGTGCCAGCGGCTTTGCTTTGTTGGAAGGAGGAAGCGTGGGGCAGGGGGAATCTCATGGCGATTGTTTGTGGTGAACGGCAGGATTTGTGAGCAATGCACAGAGAAATACAATGCGACTACCCTTCGAACAAAGAGACACCTTCACTGATACCGCAAAACCAAGTGCAGAACAGACGAAATGAGCATGACATTACAGTGGTCTAAAGCGATGTAGGATGCAACACATGCATGTATCAGTGTGTATTGCATTTGTATCGCGTTCGCTACACTACGTTGATACTTGATGTTGTGGAGTGGTTTTGCCTGGCTTGACCATCCGAAACGAGCGCGGGGGCATCATGTGTTGCTCTCATCAAGCCCCGTCTTTGTATTCGTGGTCTGTTGGTCTGTTTTCGTGTCATCAGTGGCGATGTGACGAAAACCTCGTTTAGTCGAACTAGTCCGATAGTGTCAATGGTGTCCCGTGAAGACAATGGATTGATAGCTAATTTAATCGAGTGACGGATAAATAAATCGAATGACGGATATTTAAATCGAATGACGGATAAATAAATCGAATGACGGATATTTAAATCGAATGACGGATAAATAAATCAAATGACGGATATTTAAATCGAATGACGGATAAATAAATCGAATGACGGCTATTAAAATCGAGGGTTCGGTTTTCGCACGACTGGTCGGGATTAAATCAAGGGACAGTATTGCAGAGTCATTTTCGGAGTTTCTCCATGAAATACCCATAAATAAAACTGGAAGCTAAGACCTTCAAAGAGTTCCTGAGAGCGAAAATTTGATTCGAGAACATTCCTCATGTGGGATCTTTTGTCATCGCCAAAACAACGAGTTTTGATTGGCTGGGTCAGTAGCCTCCAAGATAGACTAATTCGACCCATTTTGCCGGGTGTCCCTGAAAGTCTGAATGCTGTCGCGGATGCAAGTCAAGTTCTGCACAAGATTGTCGTTATTTGAAACATGGCGCATAACATCTACTAACGCCTTCGTAACATGACAAGTTGGTAACACAACAGCCGCTTCTTCGTTGTTTGCTTCCAAGCACCCACACGCAAATAATCGATAGCTACTTCATTGTCTCTGTTTCTGTTGCTGCATGCTTGCAACTCTTCACTCATCAGGTTGCAAGTACGTACTCTTCAATTTTCGATGGCTGACAAGATAACATTCCACCAAAGAACAGAATACTGAGTAGAGCAACATGGTAGCCCTCGTCATCACATCAGCTATGACATCTTTTTTGGTGCCAAGATGGTTTGGCTCGTGGTCGTGTTGTTGATGTCGCAGCAAAGCCCCCGCGACGATCACTGGGGGAGACACTCTCGATTCAGAATCAGAATGGAAAAAGTCAGAAGTTCTGAAGTTCTGACTCCGTTCTGAATCGGTTCTGAAAGTCTGAATCCGTTCTGAATCGGAGTCTGATTCTGAATCATTCAGAAACACGCCAGCCGTGCTATCTAACATGGAATAAGACCGACATGCGGAACGTCAATATAACGTCCGTTACTATTCAAATTATTGCTTGAAGACAGAACAGGGTTACGCGGGACTCAATTCGAAACGTCATGAAGTTCTGATGGCGGTCTGTCCGTCGATTTTATCCATGACTAATCCAAGTACCGGACGGTCCTGTTGTGACTCGTTTTTCATGACGTAGAATCCGTTCCCTGTGACGTAGAAGACGGATCAGCGAGAGCAAACACGAAATAGCTCTAAATATCCAATCGCCGTTTCTCCCAAAAGCAACCAAACCAGTGGCAACAAGGGACCAAAACTCCACAACTAGTGTTATCGTTGGTGCATCAACTGCGATTTGCACCTCGTAGTAGTAGTCACATACTACTAGCTTGTCTGCGTTGGGTGGTACGACTGCGACTACTACTACAGGAAGGCCCATACAAGCTAAGTATGGAGAGTTTGGCTATGGTGGATGCTGTTTTGGCCTGTTTTTGTTTGGGACCCACGCAGAAAGCGTACCACGATCTACACAACAGTTTTTGCGATCCAAGCATTTCCAAAAATCGCCAAATTGTTTGGCTACAGCTGGCTCTTCAAGGCACTAGAGTATAATACTATTCTGCGACTCCAGTAGTTCCTAAACTTCTCTCTGCCTCCATCTGAGGCATCTACTCAACAAGACTCCTCATCACACCGACCCATCGCTCAGGACGGAGATATCATCATCGTCGTCCGTGTACGTGTACGTATCTTGCTTCGACGAGACGTCGCCAACTTGCCCTGTTCTGGCGGAACCAGGCATGAGGGGTGTCATCGAAGTGACGATCCCAGTCTCTGCTCCAATGGTATCATCCGATGCTTGCTTCCTGCCGTTGAAGCCGATGGTTGGGATGTGCACTGCTGTGATTTGCTTACCCTTTGACCTCGCGAGCTTCTTGAGGTCAAGGTACTGCAGATGGCGCGACTTGATGTCGTCGACCTTGGCCTTGCAACTCCATTGGTTGTAATGAATGACCGCATCCGTGAAGTACGTGCCGATCATCTCTTCCTCGCCCATTCGGAGAAACGTTTCACCAGCCAGTTCCGAAGCAAGCGCCACGTCGTGGATGCAACCTGCCTTGCTGGCGACAGCGATCGCGAGGTCGTAGGATTGCTTTATTGCGATCGTGTGGCTTGAGGTGACGGCCTTGAGTTGCGCCGTTAGCATGAGACTTTGGTGGAGGCAGTTCGATCCTCTGTGGCGCACCAGACTCTTCAGTTCCCGCGTATTGTGTTGGAGCCTTCTCAGGTGCTTCTTCTTCTTCGTACTTCTGTAATAGCCCGCTGCTGCAAGGCCAACAAACAGCAGACGAGGAACGAATATGCTGTAACACAGTCTGTCCCCATGGACTTTCTCGAACCTTTCAGCGAGCTCGCTGGCGATGGTGTACCGTTGAAAGTAGACGGCCAGACGGAGCCTGATGGAATATCCACCTGTCAAGAAGTAGGCGTCGTTGGAAACTTCAGAGCTCATCGATTGCGAGCCGAAGTTTTGGACCTCGACCCAGTCGATAGGTGCCTCACCAGCCAAGTTTCTCATCACTGGTAGTTGCACCTCAGTGACCCTTTGCATTGATAGGATGTGGTACTGCTTTGTCTGATCGATGATGGCACGCTGCGATTGGATGAGACTGCCGAGGTCCTGCCCAACGGCAATGCCAAGATCGATACGGGCGGACCAATTCATGGCGGCCATCTCAACGTCACCAACCTGCATGGCCGATCTATATCCAGTCTCCAGATCCTTGAATTGCTCGTGGTGAGGTCTACTCCATGAGAAAATGTAGGAGCTGGAGCTCAAGTACGCTCTGCCAGTCATTGTCTTGCCTTGCGTGATGTCCAGTATCTTTCTCGTAAGGAGGGCCATGCGATTTGCAGTGCTGGAATCGTTCATGGTCAGACCAATCACCGCACATGACGTCAAAGCAGTAACAGAGTATTCGCACAGGCCATATTTCTTGACGAGGCGAAGTTGCTGGCCTATGCAGACAAGGATGAGCAATATGTTCTGTGTGATGAAGGCTTGCATTGCAAGCTTGCTCAGAATCTTCATTCCCATCTCCTTGACAGAATCAGTCATCAGCGGGAGATTCAGGATCGTCTCGTCGCTCTGACCCTTGATGAAGTTGTTCATGAAGCGCCAGTCCTTGGCGGCGTGAAGAGCGAACCACCTCTTGGGGAAGATCTTGAGCTCCTGGGCCACGCCGACCAGCAGCTTCACTGCCTTGTCATGCTGGTGTTGGCGGGTGAGGATGTCGGCCATCGGTATGTAGCATGGGAGTCGTTCCTCCAGCGTCTTCGCTCGTTTCAGGACGAGATTGAACATTGACGTGGCGACATCGTAGTTGCCAAGGGCGGCCTCCGCGCTTCCTCTGGCACGGGACAGGCGGATGAAGATGTCATGGAAGTGCTCGCTTTGGTTGTTGCGAACGAGCCGGAAGCCATGGTAGGCCTTCTCCAGGTAGGATGCGGCCAGGGAGAGCGCGCTCTTGGCCAGTGCGATCTCGCCGACTTGGAGGTTGAGGTTGACGAGGAACAGAGCATCCTTGGTTGGCACACTGTTGAGATGATCAGCCGCGATGAAGAGCAGACCGTCATCGTTCTGGACGATGGGCTTGGCCGCAGCATTGTCGTCCTGAGAGCTGCTGAGCCGATCGTACAAGTTGAGGATGCTGCGCCCAATGGCCCTGCGGAGCTTGTCGCGGGACTCTCCTTCTGGGATTACATTGCGAGCCGCCTGCTGGATGCGATCATGAGCGAAGCGGTAGGTTGCGGCGCCGATGGTGTTGGTCAGCAGCCCTTCGAGAACCGCCTCGTCCAGAAGGAAGGTCAGGTCCTGATCTCCATCTGGCGCAGAGCCCGAGATCTGCTCGCCGCCCCAGCAGGCGAGATCTCCGTCGCACATGCCGATGAGATCCTTGATCTCGTTCCAGACAGCCCGCAGCGTCGAAAGCTCGAATTGGGACTGGATGTAGGATGCCACTGTGAGCAGCTGCTGCAGGGTCTTGGGGAGGTACTTCATCTTGGAGGTGATGAGATCCTCGATGTTTCCACCAACGGACACGGTCAGGAGCGATCGTTCGTCGTCGTCGATCCCGACGCTGCTGTTGGCGTCAGCGTCAGATCCTGGGCTTGGCCTGGTGTCGTGCCCATCTGCTCCCCATCTCCACGTGCAAAGAATGTCATCGTAGATGATGCGATTTTCTCGCTGCAGCGCCTCCAAGGCTTGGACAATGTAGAATGGGTTGCCCAGTGTCTTGTAGTGTAGCTTGAATGACAAGGACCGGATGATCTTGGTCGGCGAGTCGAGCAGAGATGACATCCATTGGGTGACCTCTGCCAACGTCATGTTCCGAAGCTTCACCTGGGACATGGTGGGATCGTAGCGCGGCAGTTCCTCGAGCATGGCAACCATCTGCATGAACGGATTTGAGGGCGGGAGGTTGATGGCGTGCTGGTCTGGGTCGTCTTGTTCATGGGAGAATGCGGGATCATCGATGTCGATGTGATCCTCGTCGTCATGATGACGATTGTCGATCTCATCCTCTCTCACGGTCCCAATGAGCATGAAGTTGGTGATGGATGGGTCCATGAGAAGGCGAGAGAGCAAGGTGAGGGTGGCGGACGAGGCCCACTGCAGGTCGTCAAGGAACAGGATGATCGATGGTGCAGCTGCCGTTGTTGCCGTTGTTGTCGCAACTGCAGCGTCTGCCGTAGCGTCTGCTTCAGCGTCTACTTCTGACGAGATGATTTTGATGAGTTGGACGAAGAGGTATTGGACGCTCTTCCATGTGTCGCCAGCATTGGTGGCGATATCTTCGTGATGGTGTCGCGTGGCATCGGTGGGGCGAGCGGCGGCATGGGAAGGCAGGAGTACCGCCAGTGGCGGGATGACCTTGGTGAGCACCTTGCAGTCATCGGTGGACAGTCCAGCCGCGAGCTTGTGCTGAAAGTACTCCATCATGCGTGCCGGGCCTTGTTCCAGCTGCTGGACGAAGCTGGTGATTGCTTGGACAAGGGCGACGTATGGGTTGTTCATGCCGCTGTACTCGTCGAGCTTGCCCCTCAGGATGTACACTTGATTGTCGTGGTGTTCGTGGTGTTCGTGATGCTCATGCTGCTGCTCGTTGGCTTTGGCAGCCGCTGTGTCCTCACGACGCTGGCTCTGTTTCGGATGCACTCGCAGCTTGATCTTGAGATCGTCAAAGAACTCTTCGAGGAGATTCGACTTGCCTGTTCCACTCACGCCGGATACGAAGACAGCAGGAATCGGGCGATTGGTCTTGGGACGGCGTCGAGGATGGTTCGAGCCGTCGTCAATACCGGCGCTGGCATCGGCTTGTGTTGTTCCTGCTGGCTGAGTGGAAGGCCTGGCTGGGTCTGCAGATTGCGCAGACTTTCCGAGCTTGGATGGGCGTCGTCTTTCCTTGTGCTGCTGCTGCTGCTGCTGCCGAGGCTGCCGTTGTTGTTTGGTGACAATGGTGTCAAATGCGTCGAAGAGGAGCTTGATCTCGGCATGTCTACCGAACATGTCGCCCACCAATCTCTGCTGCATTCCGTCGGTTTGGGGTCGGCTTGTTCCTGTCATGATGTTCATGTTCATGTTCATGTTGGTGTTGGTGCTTGATGTGGTGATCGTGCTGATGGTGTTGCATCACTTGCCGATGGAAGTTGAGTTTGTGAGCTCGATTTGGACTTGGTCTTTTTCGGATGACGAGTACGCGTCCCTCGCCATGTCCCACTCACCTCGATCGAGGAAAAGGTACCACTTCACATTCCTACGAGTATGCAACCCGCTCGCGATCGGCGCGCGTGGATACAAATGTCTGTGACCTATCTTCATCTTGAGAAATAGGCATGCCCCCTGGGGATAAGTTTTGCTTTCATGGGAATTTGTCGCGCTTATCGTCTTCAGCCATTCCCGCCGCATCTGGGGCCTTCCGGCGCGATGTCTTTTCGGGTCTTCTGTGATTGTCGTCAGGTAGGTTTACAATTACTGGTTTCGGAGGAATGGGCGCCGCAAGTTCCAGTCTTGCTCTTGCCCAAACGCGCATGTCAGAGCATGAAATGACTCGCGTCCTTCGTCTGTCGCCGGGGGATTGAAGCAAACATTGGAGAGATCGTAAATCAAGGAGAGGATCACTCGTCGATTGAATTGGCCCCCAAATGATACTATTCATTCCCCATCGCGTCTGAGATACGCGGCGCCTTTTTCTCTCTCGTGAATAAATGGAGGTGGTGGGTAACAAGTTGCACTTGGGAAACCGGCGAACAATCACTCCTTCCTTGACGATGATGGTCGTGAATCTGTGCCTTCCAACGACGGTGATGTTGCTGGCGACGATGACAACCATTGCGATGGTTGGATTAATCGGTCTCAAGGAGGTTCTGTTGGCATACGGCCGAAGGCCAGATGAAGCAACAAATGAACCCTTGTTCACAGCCTCAGCAGAGACAACAGAGACATGTCATAATAACTTCACATCACGCACACACAACACACATCCGTATCGTCTCCCGATTATCACAGTTTCAAACACGCCGCGGTTTGAAAGTTCTGCGATGGTCGGAGACACAGAGTTTGTCCATGGATGCATGTTGCGTCGGCATCAGTCACCCTCCTTGCGTCACAGATCTGCGGCGTTGGATTGAGAACATGGCAGCGCGACGAACAGACCAAGACTTCGTTTTCGTTGGCATTGGCGGTACCTCAGAAATCGAGCGACAGAAGATACCTTGTTGGAGATTATTTTCTCATATTGGAAGCTACGTGGATATACATATTATTCTCATTATGTGTTCCTCCAACATGGAACAGTTTGAGTTGTGTTGTGTTCTGTGCCTTCCTTGGTTCCTTCGCAAACGTGTCAGGATGGACAAAATGCGTGGTGAGAAACATCATTCGCGCATTGGCAAAAGAACAAAGACAGAGTATTAGAGCACAGTGCAGTACCCCGTGCTCTCACAAGTTTGCGTTCTGCGATGGGCGAGAACCATCTTCATTGTCACTTTGTGTGATCACGGCTGTTGCCTCTATCAACTCAGAAGCTCGTGAATCTTCCACTGTCTTGTTTTGGTTTGTTTTGGCGGTGTGTGTGCCCAAGAGGCTGGAGAGGCCTTGTGAACTGGACTCTGGTCTTACAACGATGGCACCTTTCTTGAAGAGAGTGCTCTGCCGCGGAGCAGAGTAGGGTCGAGTGCTTTCCCTGCGACTACTTCATTTGTAGTTTGTAGCTGGTGCGAGCTATCCGTGTGCAAGAGGTGGAGCCAAAAATTGGTTCTGAGCCATTGCAACGCACGCAAGAAGAGCGAGCATGGAGAGCACGCACAACAGAGCAAGAGCTGGTGAGAGACTTGCACGAGAGTGCGGCCATTGACTTTCGTGAAGTTGCGCGATGATTTGTTTTATCACTGTGTGCATACCTGTGAAACTTCGCCTGCGTGGCTCAACGATGGTAGAGCGTTCATGTTCTTTGCCGTTGGAGGCTTGCTCTTGATCCTGTGGCAAGGAATGAGAATCCGAATGGTCTTCCGAAAGACGGGGATTCATCCCACCCTGGTTGGTCGTGACGATTGGCGGAGGCGAGACGAGGGGAGCGGTTCATCGACGTCCACCCTTTGTGCCGATTCCGCCTAGCTTTTCCTTTGCAGAGGGGAACAGACCCCCCTGCGATTCCGAGGAACATGTCGGCTCCTGACACCCCGGATAGACAGCGATCCATGCGGTAAGCAGCTTTCATGTTCCTTCCTCGCACACTCGTCCATACTCGCACCCATGACAGACGCCATGACTCGTGACAGTGGCCACAAGAGAGGACGAGCACGCACAAGCGCTCTTGTACTACTACGACTACACGGGCGACCCACTCGCATAAGTGCACTGCTCCTTTGGGACGCTGTTTCTTGCCTCGCTATGACCCGCGGAAGTTGCCTTGAGGACGGATCATCGATGTGCTTGTGGCAACGAGGGACCTCCCAGGCGAATACGAGCTACCTACGACGGTGGAGAAGCAAACCACAACCCAGGCTGCACAGCCACCAGCGCGCACCAACAGTTTCATTTCTGGTGACACGTCCAATCTTCGCCCTCTGACGGAAACACAAACAACGGACAGAGACACACGGGAGAGAGAGGGGCAGCGTTGGCAGTGAATTGTCCACAAATAGAATACTATTATAATATTCTATTATACAATATTCTATTCTATAATAGTAATGTGTTAATAGTCGTACGTCCGGGACAGTTGAGTTGTGCTGATTGTTAGGGGGGAGTGTGGTGGCAATCGAGGTTGTCGTGGGTGTTCCTTGTTGTTTCAGTATGGATGCAGAAACATGTGCCTGTTCCTCCTGTTGGTCTTCGTTGCTTTTCCATCCACACGATTTTGTGCTGTTTGTTTCATTTGTGCACACTCGTTTTCCGTGACTCAGGTCAGGCGTGTTCGTGATTGAAAAGTGGCGCCAGAAGAGTAGTCGCATGATTCAAATACGTTAAGAGACGTTAACTCAACAACATCATTTCGTGTGTGTTGACATGTCCTCTACATTGATGGTGTAGCGTGCTTTTGGGGTCCGACCCATTCGAATAGTGTCAAATTCCGTTCCGCCAACGAACGCGACAAATGGAAACACGGTGAACAACGAACGAAATAGAATCCGCTTGGTCCAATCAGAAAGATTCCATCTTGAAGTCAATCTTTCTTCGCGGGTTGTTGTTGGTGTTGATCGGTTTGGCGTGTGTTGTGCCGTTCTTTGCGTTGTGACGCGATCCGATGAGCGATCTCCATGGCCATGGTGGGTTGACCTGGTGCCTGTGCCAAGCATCCTCACAAACCGCAATCAAGCCAAGTCAACCCAATCCATCCAACAGGTGTGTGTTTTGGTCTCCGTATCGTCCCCATGCTCCAGGGATGCTATCCTCCGTATGGCATGTATGCTTCTGCTGCCTTCCGTTCTGATGCCGATGTGTTGATGCGCGGCTGCGAGAAGAGCACCGGGTCGAAGCGGCGATGTGGACGTGTCGGCGCCGATGAGAACCCGATCTGAAGAGCGACGAACAACGAGATCGTGCATGCAAGGAGATGGAAACGAGACGCATCTCGACCATGCTCTCCGACTTTCCAACAATCACTCCATCACATTCCCACTCACATCCCGCCCTTGCACTAACACTCACATTGGCATCCACAACCGCAACCACATTCACGATCATTCCGACCAACCTCTCAGACCATCACAATGAAGCTCGCCATCGCCGCCCTCCTCGCCGGTTCCGCCGCCGCCTTCGCTCCATCCCAGCAGGCACAGACCTCCACCGCCCTCAACGTCAACGAGCTTGAGATCGGTGTCACCGCTCCACTCGGAGTGTACGACCCACTCGGATGGCTCGAGACCGAGCCAGAGTCCTTCGAGCGCCGTCGTGCCGTCGAGCGCAAGCACGGACGCGTTGCCATGGCCGCCGTTGTCGGAGTCATCGTCCACAACAACCACATCACCTTCGACGGATACCTTTCCCCATCCCAGAACCTCAAGTTCGCCGATGTGCCAACCGGAATTGACGGAATCCGCGCCATCCCAAATGCCGGACTCCTGCAGATCCTCTTCTTCTTCGCCCTCGTCGAGCTCGCATGGATGCCAGCCTCCAAGTACGACGGAGACTACGGCGTTGGCTGGTTCGGAGAGAACCTCAACCCAGAGGAGAAGGCCCGCAAGCTCAACGCCGAGATCAACAACGGACGCGCCGCCATGATGGGAATCCTTGGAAACATGGTCGTCGAGGTCATCACAGGACAGACCATGTACGAGCAGTACGCCGCCGGACACATCTCCCCATTCGGTGATGGTGAGGGTGTCTTCTAAGCAGTCCAAATTGTACAGAATAGTAGAGTATGATACTGCTGAAACGCACTTGCACTGGTGGATGTGATGCGACCTGGTCCGGCTTGGCATGGAGTGGCTTCACGCACAGCTGTGTCTGCACGTGGAGCTGTGCCTGCCCATCAGGAATCGTTAGCCGAGACCACGTTGATGATCGGAGCGATTCATCCATCCCACCAACCCTTTTTTGCCCATTTGCGACATCGGTATACCGCATCAAACACTTGGGCGCAGGCTTCTTCTGGATCGATTCTCAGACCCAGGACAATCTCAGGCCGCTTTCGAAGGTGATGAGTGACTTGGACGGACGAAAGAGGGAAGATAACAGTAATAGATATCTCCTCGTTGATCGCCTGCACAAATAACACTCTTCGTTGCGCAATGTACGTACTCCGCGCGATCGTTTCATCAACGAAGCGTGTGGTGTTCCTGATAAGCGCAATTCTGTGGGGTGATCTTGAGACTGTGGATCATGCGTCAATTGCCTCTGAACAGCACGTGTGACATGATCTCCGTTGGAGCATTGCGCCGATGCATCGATGGACGTAATTACCTATTAGGTTGTACAGAGAGTATGGCACTATTCGTATGGTATGCAGACAATGTCAACCAATGCAACTCATTGAGGCCACGAACAAACGTAGCGGCATCATAGTAGACACTGCCAGATATTAGTACAATACATGAACAAACCTATTATACCATACCATATGCAGTTGTATGATAGTATACAATCTATGCAGGCTCACTGAAAAGAACAGCAAATAGTTGAAAGCAAAAGCGTGTATGCTACTACGCACGCTCGTGGTACGAGCCATGACTGCGAGGCAGAACTCCATGTTAACTCGTCGGATATGATGGTTGCGGTGGACGCTGTCACGGATCGCTTCGTTTGTTGCTGCTACGGTATTGTGAGCAGAGCGTCGTGCAGAAGAGTGGAAATACGAGCTACGAGTACACATGCTGATACAATGCGTGCCCCAGTGTATCGTCTCTTTGCCTGCCAATGGTTGTTCCCGCGAATGCAAACCTCGTTGAGTTTGGAAAGAGCACGAGCGCGGTATCATAGTCGTACGAATAGTTAGTACATGCCCTCATTGCCGAGACGCCACGGTGGCCAGTAGACGAAGACCGCCCTGCCGATGACGTTCTCCTGGGGCAGGAATCCCCAGATGTGGCCATCGAGGCTGTGGTTGCGGTTGTCACCGAGGACGAGCACGGCACCCTCGGGTACGACGACAGGTCCGAACTCGTACTCCGCATCTTCCGCCGTGTATGGTTCATTCTGCAGATCGCCGTTGATGTACAGCTTGCCCTTCTTCACTTCCACTTGATCGCCCTGAGGATTGTGTGTGATGGTTGTTGCGATATGCATGTATACATGCATGGTCGGCATGGTTGATACATCATGAAGGACAAACGCATCGAATATGTTTGTCGCGTCGAGGAATGTTGTGTCGGAGAGAGGGACAGAGAGAGAAAGGATGAGATCGACAACAGAGAATTGAGAATGATGATGGTGCCAAGGCACAATGGAATAGAGCAGACGGAGGTCTCTGAGACGAAGGCAGGAAGATGACCGGGGAGGAGGTTGTTTGCAATCGTTCCAGCGCGCATGTTATAGGGTGCATGTTCCAGTTCTGTGCTAGATACGGGTGGACACGCGTGGACACATCACATCGTATCACGTCACATCACGTGATGCCACGCCATATCCTCGCTTCAATCTTCAATGATGCGATGCCATGCCATGCGATGCTATGAATGAAGACATCACCCCTCACCAAAACAACACGCATCGACCACCAATCAACACTGGCAAACCTGACCCAATGCTCCAGCATGGAACACCGCAGAATGGAATAGGATATTGCGGCTGGCAATGCGTAGCACCCACCTCGATAGCGACAATGCGCTTGATAAGAGCCTCCTTGGCCCTCTTCGGATCCTGGCCGTAGTCGTTGACGATGACCTCCCGGAACGTGGCTGGCGGATTGAAGACCACCACCTCCCTTCTGTAGAGCGGTTTGATGCGCTTCGTGACCTTCTCCACCGCAAGCTGATCACCGACGTCAAAGGTGGGGTACATGGAGAGGCTGGGGATGAATCTGGGTTCGATGATGGTGAATCGCAGCAGCAAGGCCAACGCCAGACTGGTGAAGTAGGTCTTGATGTCCTCCTTGCCTTCATCGGACTTCAACCATCTCTGGATGCCCGAGAGGATGCCATCCTCACCGTTGGCCCTGTTGTTGTTGCTGTTTCTGCTGGCCGATGAGTCTTCCTCGTCGCCCCACTGATCGTCAGTGGATCCAAATAATCTGCTGTTGGGGAAGCCAGCCGCCGCCGTCGTCGTTGCAGGATACGTCCGAGTGCTGGTGTACAAATCCTTCTGTGGGTCCAAACATCTTTCCGAACGGGACGCCGATCGCGAATCTTGAACGGCCACCGACTTGACGATGCTCTGGAGCTGGAACGCTGATGTGCCTGGTGCCGATGCCAACGCCGCTGTGACGCAGACGAAGGCGATCAACCTGCAAGGCATCGACGCTGAGGACTGAGTGATCATCTTGTGCGAAAGTCAGAGTCAGTTTGTCGCCTCTGCTCTTCTTGTTCTTTTCTTTTTCTCCCTGTCGCCGTTCCTCTCTCACTTGGATCTTCAAGAACTCGCCTTCCGATGTAGAAAAACCAATCAGCACTCAACACTTCGGAATCCAATGTCGTCAAAGTACAGCCTGCGAGATGGTCTGCGTGATGGACGATGGACGATGAGGCGAGTTGGTCGGCTGTGATGATGATGATGATGATGTCAGTCGCTACTATATTCCACTGAACTGCCATGCGTTGGTGTGATAGGAGATACTTGTCGTATTGATGCACAGAGGTAGCATGCAGTAAATGCTTCAATGCATTCAGATGCAGGTATTGGTTTGGTAGTCGCGGTTGTACCATACTACTACAACTAACTCGCGCTCTGCCGACAGCACACAAAGAAACGACGAGATCCTGACTCTGCGACAACAACGCACCGAAACATCGCAAAACAGCTCGCTCCTCCATCCGATGTCTCGGTCAGCCTGTTTCGTGTCAACCTCCAATTGCACAAGTCTGTGTTCGCATTCACACGTCACACAACCATTCCCGCTACAGACACTTCAATCACGAAACATGTTTGATCAACTTAATCGAATAGATCCCATTGACCGGAATGACATCTTCCGATCTTCCTGTTTCAAGTTCAACCAGAACAGCGCGCACAACACAGGCGGCGTCCACGGAAATGTTCCACCGTGGTTGTGGAAGGTGGAAGAAGGTGCGTCAAAGTCGAGGTATCTTTGCGCAATCTGCAGCTTTCGTCATCCTGCGTGTTGTTTTCACACGAGATCGCCGTTTGCGATGACTTTGCAACAAGGCGTTGTGTGGTGTTGCGTGTGGCGAAAGACGCAGTGGACTCGTTGTTGTGTGTGTTGCCACCCCACCATCTGGCCGCATCTGGTGTGATGGAGCTCGCCCGAGAGGCTCCATCTTCAACGTATCCGCAGTGACCTTGTTCAAACGCAGTCGAACGGTGCAATGCCAGGTTCTGGTACAACACCGTGACCTCACGCATTCGACGCGACACCCGACACAACAGTGCTCAATCTGGATCGCGCCGCAACAACCACACCAACAACAACCCACACACCAGTCTCGTCACACTTGCACAACCCAACCAACCACTCCAACCACGAAAAGGTCACAAATCCCAACACGAAAACACCCCGACAACCCAACCAATCGCCATCATGAAGACCGCCGTTCTCGCCACCCTCGTTGCCTCTGCTGCTGCGTTCGCACCAGCCGCCAAGCAGGCCCGCACCTCCGTCGCTGTCCAGGAGTCCAAGGAGGACCTCGTCGCCATGGCCAAGAAGCTCAACCCAATCGTTGGCTTCTACGATCCGCTCAACCTCGCTGAGGCTGAGTTCTGGGGTGCCAGCAACGAGGCCACCATCGGCTTCTTGCGTCATGCTGAGATCAAGTAAGCAACCCATTCCAATCGTCTACTATTATACATACGTGTAGCATCATGCTGTCCAATGCGCGATCAATTCAGCAGTCGAACAAGAGAGTGATAGAGAGCGACATGCGAACAGAAGAGCTGGAACCGTCATTCAATGTGCGCAAAGCTCGAACGGTGAAGAATGAGACACGCCCTGATGAATCGATTGATTCATGTGTCCATTCACACGTTTCCCCAGCCTACGACCTCGAGTGCAGACTCGCGTGCTGCTGTCTCATGGATGAATGTGCATGATGCGAAGGCACACCAACGTTGTTTGCTCAAGTCTCGTCGATGCGATCCACCAATCAGCCATGTGCTGCCTCATCAATTCAGATGACTGCGCAAGCTCGATCATTCATGCATGCATTCACCAGTCATTCACCGGCATGTAGCTCACTCAACCTCTTCGCTGTTCTTTCACACTTCACTTTCCATCATTTGCGGCACCATCGCTCATCCATCCACCACAAACTGACACCGAACATTGGACAATAACCAACGAATCAAACAATCGACGATGATACAGGCACGGACGCGTCGCCATGGCCGCCTTCGTCGGATACATCATCCACGCCAACGGAATCAAGTTCCCATGGGCCATGCAGATGGACGGAACCCAGTTCCCAACCGAGACCAACCCACCAGCCCTCTGGGACACCATCCCTGATGACGCCAAGTGGCAGATCTTCGGCCTCATCGGCTTCCTCGAGTTCTGGAGCGAGCTCTCCACACCAACCCACAAGCACTACATGGCCGGTGGAAAGCCAGGTGACTTCCCAGACTTCACCTTCGGATCGGAGGGACTCCCACACCCAGTCCCATTCAACCTCTACGACCCATTCAAGTTCAGCAAGAACATGAGCGAGGAGCAGAAGGAGCGCCGCCTGCTGGCCGAGATCAACAACGGACGCCTTGCGCAGCTCGGAATCTTCGGATTCCTCTGCGAGCAGACCATCCCAGGATCTGTCCCAGTCCTGTCCGGAGTCGTCCAGCCATACGCCGGCGAGACCATGGCACCATTCGCCACCAACTACCTCGGACAGCCATTCGGCATGTAAATGTGCTCTGCTACAAGCCCATTGCCTCGCCCACCAACTGACTGAACGACCAACCCACTGATGAATGAATGGATGGAGGAAGAACTGATCGTGAGGACAGCGCAATTGCAATACAACTCCTCCGGCTGCCTCCATCGTCAACCAGATCGTGCATCGCTGGCTCGATTCATCTGCCGCACCGACAAATGAACTGACCAACACGCAGCAGCAACGACAAACAAACAACCACCACTCCCTGAACATACCCCCGGCGCATCAGCAGCAGCATCGCAAGGTGCTGTTGATCACCGCCTTCTTTTGTGTTTGCACACATTTCCATCGTGAGAAATATGCATTCACGTTTACATGCCCGACCAATTGATACCCATGCTAATTCGCAGCGTTGGTGATCGATTGCGCAGTGCCACCACACGCATCATCGAACGAACCACTACGACAAGTAAGATAGTCCCATAGACGACGCACTGCAAAGTTGCAGCATTTCAAACAAAACAACAGCAATGACCTTGTCTTACTTACACCAGTTTCCGGCGATGTGCATCTGTAGATGTAGTGGAGACTGTTATTACCTCCCATCACAGATAGATGCGTTGCCATCCACTATTGTTGCAAAACTGGATGCTTTGTACCCATGTCACATGCTCGGAAGAAATCGGTGCAATATCTTCAACTGCATCGCGCATCATCTCTTCATCGTTGATGCATCATCAGGAACGGAGGTTGCGCTTTGCTTCATTGTTGTTTCCTTTGTCATCTTCATGGTCTGTATCACCCCGTGGACGTTTGACGCCTCCAGCCCCGTCGCCAACAGTGTCCGCGGATTTGGTGACTCAATCGCCACCATAATAATCGTGGTGCTCAAGATGTTCCCCGGCCTTACGGACTTCGCTGCGGCGATCTTCTATCGATTCGGTCAGGTCAGTTCAGATCAGGTCGGTGAGGATACTTGTGTCAGGACGACCAACTGCAAATGGAATGTGCGGAAATGGGTTTCCGTGATTCCACACAATGTTCTCCTCTCAACCAGCAACAACGTGAGGTCGATATCTTCCGAAGAGACGGTCAAGCTGCTCATTGCTCACTCTCTCCCTGCTTCCTTCCATCTTTGTGACATTGACCCTGCCGCCGGAGTAGTCTTTTGGCTTGGATGCAAATGGTGTGCCGCTCAGTCCTACCAGCTCCAGCCCCGCCGGGAAACTTTCTTTGCCCAACGAAGGTGACGTACCCATCTGCCAGATGGCTGGCGCCTTCAGCAACCCCCATGATGGGCATGTTGACGTGATTTTCATCTCTGTTCTTCCTCAGTTGCTTGGGGGCAAGTGAGTGACCATGGTCCAGTTGCAGCATGACGCAATCAATTTTTGCCGTTTTGGAAGGCTCGATATCCACCAGGGTCTACACCGTTCAAATACTCTACTTCAGTCTGACCTTCACCATACGTCATGGTGGTTGCAACATCGTACCACAGATGCGTTGGATGTTCGGTGCTGTCATCTTGCGTAGATTCATCATGCTAGTGTGAAAGAACACGTTGGTCGCCCCCTCTTCGAAGCGTGAAGCCACTGGGCACACACCTTCCAAGTCTCTCAATGCATCCCCAACAATGTTACCCACAACACGTGGGGTGGTATCACCGGCCTGCTGGATGTATTCGTACGTGTGTGTGTGTGTGTCCACGCCATCCTGTGCTGCGCTGCAGAGTTGAAGACCAATACCCAACTTCAGAAGGGTGGTCATGACGTCAACTCGTTTGGGTTCTGGAGATGCACCACCTTGGTTGTTGCCATTCGTGGGTGGGTGTTGAATGAACCCTTCTGCAGTTATCGCCACAACTGATGAATCAGCGATGGCAGCTCCAACCATCAGCGGGGATGCTTGAGGCGTGGACGCTGGACGTTGGATGCGTCGTCGTCCCCCATTTCCTCCAGAAGCATCGTCGGAATGCTGTCCAACTTTCTCGCTTAGCAGTTCTTGATATCGTCATTCCTGCCACCACTGCGGGTCTTCTCCGCTGCGTCGCCCTTCGAGACGACTGCCTACTCGGAGACGCATACGTTCGTACGGATACTGAGCGAAGACCAACATGACGACGGTCTTTCTCTCTCTGTCTCTCTTGGGTAACACCCTTGATGTTGCTCTATGTTGCTTGATGCCGAGTGCGCTTTGTGTGTGCTGTGTGTGATGTGCGGGATGCGTGTGATGCGTGTGTTCTTGTTTTTGCTGAAAGGAGAACTTCACGATCGTGGATGATTTCAGAAGCGATCGTTTTAGTCGATGCACGTGGCGAACCGGCGAACTGGCGAACAAAAGTGTTCGGAATCATCATGGTCGGTGCGTGCGCCTCACAAATTGGGACACGTCGGGTTGTGGGCAACACGCGCATCGACAAACATGCTCACGAGCATCACGCGGTTGAAGGAAATCAAAAAGGTATCATTTCTGGACTCCAAAACGTGAAAGCGCCGACACGTATCCGTCCACATTAATCTTCCGTCTCCGTGGCAGAGGATTCTGGCAAGTGCAACAAGGGGTATGTGGGTGTGTGGTATAACCATGGCATACGATGGCATACCATGGCATGGCGCGTTTGTTGTTGGAGCCAAGACGATACGCACTCGGTTTTCCTTCGCCCAAGGACGAAATGTCGTGACCAATTCAACTCACAATTTCACAACAACTTGCGCTTCATCAGCAACAAGCACATCAGCAAGTACAGCAGTCCGACAACAACCAAAGCTTCTGCACTCCATTCATCCACAATGAAGACCGCCATCCTCACATCCCTCATCGGCGCCGCCGCCGCCTTCGCACCAGCATCCAAGTCAGCACGCGCTTCCGTTGCGGTGCAGGAGAGCAAGGCCGATCTTGAGGTCCTTGCAAAGAAACTCAACCCGGTCGTTGGATACTTCGATCCATGGGAGTTGGGTGATGCTGAAATCTATGACTACAGCAACGAGGAGACGATTGGCTTCTTGCGTCATGCGGAGATCAAGTGAGTGAATTGCATTCCTGCCGCCCTGTTCATTACGTGCCCTCTTGCGTTCCGCCCGATTTCTTCGCTCGACTCGACTCCAGCCGAAAACAAGTCAAGGTGCTATTCATGAAATGCTGATGGCTCACTTACCCGTTGTCGCCATTGTTTTCATTGTCAATTCATCGAATAATTTATCAAACAAACCAAAACTAAACCACACAGGCATGGACGCGTCGCCATGGCCGGCTTCGTCGGTTACATCGCCCATGCCAATGGAATCAAGTTCCCATGGGCCATGGAGATGGACGGAACCCAGTTCCCATCCGAGACTAGCCCACCGGCGTTGTGGGATTCCCTCAGCCCGGTCGCCAGGGTGCAGATCATCTTCTTCATCGGATTCCTCGAAGTGTGGAGTGAGATCCCGTCAGAAAACCACAAGCACTACATGAAGGGTGGCAAGCCGGGCGCCTTCCCCGACTTTCGATTCGGTGACGATGCCATCCCGCACCCAGTTCCATTCAATCTCTACGATCCATTCCGATTCAACAAGAACATGAAGGACGATGTCAAAGAGCGTCGTCTTCTCGCAGAAATCAACAACGGACGCCTTGCCATGATCGGTCTCCTCGGTTTCCTCGCAGAGCAAGCAGTCCCAGGATCCGTCCCACTCCTCAAGGGCCTGGTTCCCGCCTACGACGGTGAGGTCATGGCACCATTCGCCTAGGGCGGAGAAAGAATCGCGTGGTTCGTTCATCGCTTCACGGGATGAGACGACGGCAGTCAATCCATCATGGCTCATCATGAACCATGATGGCAGATCAATTCAATGCCTTCCTTGGTTGTGGAAGACAGTGCGTTCTTGCATTGGAAAACATACACACCTAAAAACGAGTTGATCAACACAATCCCGCTTTCATCTGCGGTCTTTGATATTTGTTGGCCCCCCGCTACTGTTAGTAGCAACGAGTGCTCTCTACAGTAGAGCGGAATCGAGCGTTGTGTGGCTGATGGTGCTGCATGCGGTTGATTCATCACGGTTTCGCGATGGGTGGATGCTAGCGCCAACGAATGCTGACAGCAACATCGTGGTTTGTTCGCGCCGTAGAATAGCAGCATGTACAAG
Organism: Craspedostauros australis; assembly: GCA_026770025.1. Taxonomy (NCBI): domain Eukaryota; phylum Bacillariophyta; class Bacillariophyceae; order Mastogloiales; family Achnanthaceae; genus Craspedostauros; species Craspedostauros australis. The sequence goes on along the minus strand of JAMXDE010000055.1, from coordinate 246,366 downwards.
TTGACGCTTGACTCGTACGACGATTTGGAGCGAAATCGTCAGACAAGCCACGATCAAGCGGCCTCTCGATGGATGCGAGCCATACGTACGTAATCGGAGCCGGTGGCACATCTCCAGGTTTTCCAAAGCTCCCCGGCGAGGACACCCAGAGTCCACTGAGGTCGTTCATCGTTGCACTGAAGCTTCATCTTGGAAATCGCTGTACTCTGCGGCCTATTCCACGATTGTATCCCACCACAAGATTTGATAATGGGCACCTATCCTTAACTCGAATCACTATCGCTACCACTATCATCGCTGCCCGAATCGCTGTCGTCATCATCTTGCTGAGGCATCATATCCTGATCCATTTCCGTCGCCTCCGTTTCGTCTTCGGCCGCAATGTCCTCCGGCCTTCGCAGCTGCACGATGCCAAATCGATTTCTGCCATTTGATGCTCGGTTCCAACGTCCCATGCGGTGCTCTTGTCCAGTGGCCACGACGCAGAATCTGGCCTTGGGTCCGACGGCTACGCTGTTGACATAGCCGTTGATTGGGATCGTCTGCTCCAGCGGCTGCAGGTCACGGGTGCTGAGCGTGCTTCCGGTGGAGACCTGCGAGAAATGGAGAAGCAAAGCGCAAAGTTGGAGTGCATTTGCAATGACGGTGAGTGGACTGTTACTCTGAATCGATGAACACGTTCGGGTACACTAACAAGCGAACCTCACGCATTCGAGCATCTATCACATCCCTCTTTGCATTGCCAATTTCAATAGCACCGACAGCACCAAGAGCAACAACAATGGCAATGATAACTGAAGCAGCATCACGCACCTTCCAGAATCTCAAGAATCCGTCATTCGAACCAGTGACCGCCAAGTCCCCGCCCTTCATGCAGCCGATGGAGACGATACCTCGTCCGATGTTGAGAGAAGGATCCTGGATGCCGTGCGCAAAGGGTATGGACTTGATGGCCTTCTTCTTCTCAGTGTACCACAATCCCAACGTTCCATCTTCATGCCCCGTGAGGTAGAAATCATCCTTGAGGGTGGTGATGCAATCCGCAGAGGCGATCTTGGCGCCGCCACGAAAGATGAGATGCGTGTCCTCCGCGAGCTTCCATCCGCGGGCCGTACGATCCCGGCCCACTGATATGGGACGCTCCTTGCGGTGACAGTCAATGCCAGTGATGCCGAACTGATGGCCGTACAGCGTCTCCAGGTATATCATTTCATTGAGATTGTAGTGACTGACATTTGCCGATGGCCAATATGGTGTTGATAGAATGCATCCATTCATCCATTCACGCATGGACACGTGCGATTTGTGCAGTGTCATCGTGATGCATGGTATTGATTGCATGTTGAAGTTGTGCATATCCACAGAATACATGATTGGATGTTTCGTGAAGCGAAGTAACGATGAGCAAAGTAGTCATGACGCGAATTTTTCATTGATGACGACACACAGGGCTGTGATGCAACAACCCTCCACCTTTACGTCCATCGTTGTGCCCGAACATTGATGGATGCGTGGATCCATTTGTGATTACACCCCACTGCTCACGAATATTGCATCCTGGACACTGCCGATTGCACACACTCACCGTAAACATCGATCTTCACTGCCCGAAAAGAGCTGCAATGAATTGGTTCGGAAGGCCAATGCTGTGATGGCACCCTTGTGCCCCCGGAAGGTCTTGACTATGTCCCTAGCAGAAGAGCGAACATCATAAATGGTGACCTCGGCATTCTTGCGTCCGCAGGCAACAAACCGGCCATCATCGGAATAGGCCAGCGACAGCACCTCTCCGAGATTGCGATCCAATTGGGACTCCTTGTCTCGTTTCCATGATTTGGACAAGTAGGACAGCTTCTTGGACGTCTCCACGTCCCACAGAATGACGGAATGATCCTTGCTGCCGGACACAGCGCGTTCCCCGTTAGCTTGCAGGGCGACGCTCGTCGCCGTGAGGTCGTGACCGCGAAATAGTTGAACGTAGTCGGTCTGCGCATCCGCCTGCTGGGCATTTGCGTTCATGGTGCGGATGGATCGCTCCACCTTGTCCGCGACGGGACGCTCGTACGCTCCTTCGCGTTGCAGACGCTGCTTCTGCAATCGGTATCCCACGCGATCATGCTGCTTCATGGCGGCCGCCACCTCATCATCCTCGTCGTCGTTGTCGCCGTCACTATCATCGCTGTCATCGTCATCGTCATCCGAATCGGAAGCATCTTGGATGCGTTGAAGGTACTGCTTGGCCATGCGGACCTTCTTGGCATCCAGCGTCTCCTCCTCTTCGAGGCTGTCGCTGTCGCTGCTGCGCTCATCCTCGCTGGCCGAATCAATGTGCTCATCGTCGTCATCGTCGTCCCTGCCGTTGTATCCCAGGTCCACAGTCCTGCTGCGTTTGTTGGAAGGACCGCCAGACGCGGAGACGCCGTTGGCCTTCCTTCGAAAGCGGGACATGGTCCTTGAGCGTAAGTTTGAGCGTAAATGTGGGTTTCAGTGTGGGCGTTGGCGTGCGCGCGACCCTGGTTCGGAAGGCAACGATGTGCAGGTGGATCAAATGTCTTGAATCTCTGGAGAGAGAGAGAGCGAGAGAGCGAAAGCGATGGTGACAGATGGACACGGAAGTAGAGCAGGCCGAAGATGGCGATGTGTTGTGATGTAACGAAGATGCAGTGCCTCCGACACAATAGAATGGTCGATGATGCCAACTGATGTGTTGGTCGTTGGTTGTGGTTGTTGCGGAGGAATCATGAAGCAGAAATTGTTGGTTTCGCAGCTGAAGCGGTTCGCGCGTCTGTACGTTATTCGTGATCTGGAGGTGACGGGATTCACGAAATCCTGTTGAAGAAAAAGTCCACGTTTGACGAGAACAGCACACGTTTCATCACGCTCCAGAACATTGATTGGATTACTTCGACCATTCGAGAAAAGGAAGCGAACAAGCTCGGCGATTTTTATTGGACCAGCGCACTTGAGGCCATCTTTCGAGAAAAGCAGAACTCTCGTGTCGGCCAGCACAGCACACGAAAGACACGATCAAGCGAAAAGAAGCGGATGTTCAACCACGTTGCTGGTCCTGCGTTGGTGGGTTGTTCGTTGCTCGCTGCTTGTGTTGGTGTCACAAAACCAGACGCCAATTTGCAGATCAGATCAGGCTTGTTGTTGTTGATTGTGTTCATTGCTGCCGACAACCCAAGGACCGTATCCAATCCAACTTCGCACCAAGGATCCTTGCGGTATCGTACTTTCTCATTATATTCTATTACAAGCAATCGCACAGCGCAACTGGAACCAACAGCGCAAGAGAAGCACGTCGATTACGTGGAACAAGAGGGAAGCGCACTTGGAAGCGAGACCAGCTCAGAAAATGATGATGACGCCAACAAGCATGAGGGGGAGGTTGAGAGTGAGGTGGAGACCACGTCCAAGACCGACGCTTGCGTCGCGACGGACTTTCCAGCTGGCCTCCGTTGCCTTGATGATCCTAAGCTATGGGAATCATGACAAACCATCTGGCAACCTCTCTGATGTTGTTGGCATTGCTTTCGTCGCAGCATTTCCGCTCTCATCTTCAACAAGAATTCACAGCCAAAGCCGCTCAGCTTTTGTTTCAACCAGAGAAACTCAGCCTGCGCTGTTCATGCACAATGATGAGCATGACCATGCGCATGCGCATGAGGATGAAGATGAAAATCATCACCGGCAGCAACAGCAGCAACCGCAACAGCAACAACCCGAGGAGGATACGAATTTGCGACCGAGCAAACGAAGACATGAACAATGGCTCGCAGAAACGACAGCCAGTCTCATTGATCTGACGGACGAAGAACTCAACACCAATGGAAAGCACCATCAGCTGATTTCCATGTTCAGCGCGTGGGAAAAGATGAAGCGATTCAATCCAAAATCGCCGCTGCAGATGGAACGCATTCTGCAAAGGCTCATCCGGGTGGGCCAGCCAGTCACCATCACCCTCTACAACCAGCTCCTCGACACGTGGGCATGTGCTGCGCATTTCAGAACGCATGATCCAATGGCAGCATCGCAACGTGCGCGTGAGATCCTTGTCATGTTGCAGCAAACATACGAGCAACAGCGGCAGCACCTCGCCCAAACTGAATACGATGAATCAGCGCAGGATGCTCGTTGTGACAAGTCATTCATCCTGCAACCCAACGCCAAGTCGTTCGACTGTGTCTTCCATGTTGTCAACAAGGTGGAGGGCATCGCCATGGCACGCAGAGTGCTCCATTGGATGGAGTACCTCGATCGTGTTGACAGGAACGATCATGCCAAACCCAAGCTCAAGCATTACATCCTGCTGCTCAATGGCATCGCCAAGGGAAAGCACAACACTGGCAAGTCCGCGGAGGGTCTGCTCAGGCACATGGAGGTCTTCGGTGTTCAGCCGGACACCCTGTGCTACAACCTCGCCATCAAGGCATGGACGAAGAACAGCGGCAGCAGCAACAATATCGGTAGGCAGAGCGGTCGTCAGGCAGCGGAGCAGGTCGACATGATACTCGATACCATGGCGGCGCCCAAGGACATCATCACCTACTCCTCCGCCATTTCGGCCTGGGCCACCTCAGGCATGCAGGCGCATGCCGTCTCGCGCGTGGAGGAGATCCTGCGTCGCATCGAGCAGGATCCGAACGTTCAGCCCAACACTATCGTCCTCAATTCGGTCATGTCGGCGTGGGTCAAGTCCAAAAACCCGGGTGCCATCCAACGCACCGAGGAGCTCCTCCTCCACATGGTTCAAAATGAGCAGAACGCGCCATCGCAACGCAAACGTCACCAAAGACACCAAAACAGCCAACAACAACACAATCATCATCATCAGCATCAGCATCAGCAGCAGCACAAGTCGCGACAACAATCGAACCCGCGGAAGCAACCGCGACGCAACGGGTACAGGAGTGACAAGTCCAGCCAGGATCATGAAACGCTTGCGGTGCCCGATCTAATATCCTACAACACCCACCTGCACGCTCTCAATTTACATGCCCACACGATCCCTGACGCTGCGGAACGTGCCCATCGTATCTTGCGTGCCATGGAACAACGGCACACCAAAGAGCGCACGCTGCGTTTCGGTCCCAACCGCTTTTCCTACAATCTCGTCATCGATGCGTACGCCAAGCAATCGTCATGGAAGGCGGTGCAAGTTCTGCGAGATCTCATTCGTCATGACACTCTGCAACCGGACACATCGTCATTCAACCATGCATTCTCTGCCCTGTCCACCTCCATGCAGCCGGGATCAGCTCAACTCGCGGAGCAGCTCTTGGAATACATGGAGAACGCATACGAAGGCGGCGTCCATCCAAAGGCACGTCCAGATCCCCTCACCTACATCTCCATCATCACGGCCTGGAAGAACTCGGATGACGAGAATGCGGCGGAGCAAGCTCACGCCATGCTGCAGCGCATGAAGGCACCCAGTCGCAACGCCTACAACTGTGTCATCGAGTGTTGGTCCAACGGACGTGGCACGTACGGTGCCAGACAAGCCGAGGCCCTATTGCAGGACATGGAGGAGAGTGGGATATCACCAAACAGCTCCACCTACAATGCCATCCTCAAGTGCTGGGCCAACAGCGGCACTCTATGCTGTGGTAACAAGGCGGAGATCTACCTCGATCGCATGTGGGAGCTGTATCGCTCCGGGCAAAACCACATTCGCCCCAACGTCATCACGTACAACACGGTAAGTTCAAGTAACCTGGAGTACTTCGCGATCACAACAATCGTGCTTGCGGTTGTGGTTATCGCAGTGCCCCACAAAACAGGCACATACGTTCCTCGCAATTCAACTCACAACCAAGGTGATACCATTCACCCACTTCACTCTCACTGCCACCATTTCACATCATAGGTCATCAAGGCCATCTCGCAAAGCAAGAGTGAGGCGAAGCCACAGAAAGCCTTGAGGTTGCTGCGCCGTATGGACAAGCTGTACCAAGGCGGGTACAAGGAGGCACGCCCAGATCAGGCCACCTTCACCTCCGTCTTGCGAAGTTGCGCATTCCCGCCGGACCAGGACAAGAGGATCCGTCGCAAGGCGCTGGACACCGCCATGTTCACGATGGAGGAACTTCGGTCGTCTCGGTACGGAGCACCAACCCACATCACGTACGGCACATTCCTGAAAACCGCGAGATCTCTATTGGATGACGACGAAACGACACGACGCCATGTCATCAGGAAGACATTCCAGCAAGCCTGCAAGGACGGCCAGGTCGGTGAGATGATGCTCGCGCAGCTGGGCGATGCGGCGCCGGAAGATCTCTACCAAGAACTCCTGGCAGAAGTTGACGCTGATGTTGGCATTGAAAAGGGTGCGGTCAAGGTGGAGGATTTGCCATGGGCATGGCGCAAGAATCTGCGCACGCACACCAAGGAGGCCGATGTCTTTGCGACGCGACGCAGGGCAAGAGGCGAGAACTGAGATTGCGTCTGCTCTCGCGGCCCAATGCGTTGTTGCAATTGTTTGGTGGCATCCACCTTGTTCATCACCGAGGCAACGATACACCAACAACGCCGATCCTCCCGTGCTGAATATACTACTTCTACCACAGCTACCAATACCATGTACGATACTGTAACAATAGATCAAACGCACATAAATGGTCCATACAATACGGTGGAGGTGGTGCAAGGGTCATAATTTCAGAACGAGTTCTGCGCAAATTTCGTGTAGTCTGTAGTCCCACAGGATCCAATTGCTTTGAGTCCATTTTGTCGATGAATCACAGGACTCGTCATCGTGACTTGAGATCGGGGTGGTCATGTGCAATGACTCCTACGCTTCACCGGTGTAGTGGACACGTACGTGAGCATGTGTCAGCAACAGAATTCTTTCAGAGCAGGAGAGAACACACAATTTTGAGGACCACAGCTGGAAGCAGCACCAGCAACAACAATAGAAGCCACTAATGCTAGATAGGATTGTCTTCTGTGTGTCTTGAGGTCTCTCCTTTGCAGCACCTACCAACTTGCAAGCGTCTGAATTCATTCTGTGTTCTTGTCCTCTTGCGTTTTGTGTGGTTGAAGATAGATTTCAGAATGATTCAGACGACTCACTCAGAACAAATGAATCGGAGAACCGAGTTTGGAGAACACCCACGCGAAACGTGTCTCGAATTCCATGTGACGAAAGTGGAGTGGACGAGACACGATGGTGGTGATGGATCTTGCCTCAGACAAGGCACACAAAACCCCACCCTCTCTCGCTCTTGCTCTCTCATTCTCTCTCTTTGGAGTAGAGGCAACAACTCCAGCGAGTTCATCATCAAACAATGCTTGCCATGAAGCCGTGCATTCCGAAATCCACGCTGCCGAAAATGGACCAGAGCAACCACCACCAAGGGGGAAGGCAAAGACATCCACAGAAAAAGAGATAGTGCAGCAAAGCCTGAGTGTTCTGCGAGTCTACTCCGTGTGGTTGGCGCTGCACAAAGACGCACAAACGCATTCAAACAGAAATGAAGTCGAGGAGACCAAGAACAACAAGCCGTTGGTGTGAACGTGCCTGCCAATCATTCTCTCGAGACTTTCCTCGCTCCGCACTCGCAGACTCATCCAAGAGAGCACAGCCATTGTCATCATAATTATCATCACAATCACAATCACAATCATCATCAACAACATCGACGTCGACATACCCACAACACTCAACATTCAACCATCAGAACCAGCCACGCCTTCGCTAGACCCCATAGTCCCCGTATTGGTTATTGGTTGGCTGAGGAGTCCTCGTGGAGCAGTGAAGAAAGCACACACACGCATACACAGCCTCATACACACCGATTCATCGCAGGTAGCGAACAGGGCTGCTGCCACTGCACAACACGATAGCATACAACAGCACACGGTCTGAAGAGATTCGAAGGCATCCGAAGAAATCAAAGCTGAACGGAACCTGACTGGAGTCCTCACGAAGGCAGAACAACACAAGACAAGGTGAGCAGAATCAAACATTGTTGTTGCTATTGATAGCATCAACACTCATAACAACACCAGAACTCCACGGTTTCTTGTTGCTGTCGCCCTTTCGCCTCCAATCACTTCCGCCGAACGACTGTCAACAGCAAGATGAGCGACGACGCGCCGACTGAAGCTGATCAGGACATACTTGAAGATCTCAACTCAATCTTCAACAATGTACCTTTCTGGGCCTACGACTCGAGCGAAGAAGCCGAAGAATTGAAGCAACGTCTGAAGGAAGACGTCCAACGAGGCCTGCAGGAGGCAGGCGAGTCTGACAGTGCTAAGATCGTCAAATACCAACTTGGGCAGAAGACTTTGAAAGAAAAATATTGCAGAGACGACATTCTTGCGCAGGTCCGTAAAAGTGTCAACATCCCAGCTTTGAAAGGAACCCTCCGCCAATTCACCAAGGATTTGGGTCCAACCTTGACCGAACAATGGCTCTCGGCTTGGCTTCGTGTCAAGAATGCAATCCCCAAGTGCATCCTCGACGCTGTGCGGCAATCCAACAACGATCTCAAACTCGCCGATCCTACTCACCCACGCCGATCAGTTCTCAACCTGTTGGCGAAGATCCGCGGTAAAAACGCCAATGGCTTTCGTGGTCTGGAGTACGCCTCGAACATCGCCTGCAAAACAGCTACCGGCCACGCACACTACATCGGCAAGGCCAACTTTCGACATGGAGGAAATATCGGTATGGTCCCCAAACAAGTCCTCATCAACGCGCCGATCCGACAAGGATACCTCCACGACGACCGGGTTCATGTGTACCACGAAGAGAGTGGTAGCGGCAAGACCGTTGAGCTTGCAGCGAGCGCATTCACCAGAGACGCTCTGTTCACCATCATGCTCGACACCGACGATGTGGAACTTCTCGATTCATGGAATGATGATGAAGTCAAGGACGACCGAATGAACAAATCCTGGACGAAGCTCACAAGTGAAGTCAAATCGGTCCTCACGGCAGACGAAACAAGTCTCGACAGGCTTGTCAACTTCCTGAAAGTGTTGGATGGTAAGATGCAAGAGAAGACCACACTTTTCATCGTCGTTGGGATTGACGAAGCAAGCAAGTCCCCAAACTTCGTCCGGGCCATCATCCAGAGCCACAGAGACTTTGGAACGGTGCTGGGGAAGTTCATCCAGTACAGATGCACTAAAGAGTTGATGGAGAAAGACATCCTCCCTCTATCAGGAGCACCACAAGGCTCTTCGAATGCAAGCAAACCGAGCCTGTCCTTTCAGGAGTCCAACAACAAGCTGACAGACTTGGAACGAAGCGGACACCTCTGTCCTCTCAATCACATTGACATCAAAGTCCTATTCTCTGTGGCAGGCACTGGTGCCGCCCAACCACCGACGGGATCAATCCCCAAGAGCTTCACTCACCTCAATACTTCTGCAAAGGTGAACCCCGCAGACGCCTACTACATTCTTCGCAGCGAATACACGCAAGGCGGCAAGCCTACCATCATACCAGAGTACAAAGAGGTTAAGAAGTTCCCTCTTCTCAAGGCCATCGTTGATTCCAACGCCCGGATGAGCTCGATCTACATGCGAGTGTCAAACGAGCGACAAGCGTCCAACCAAGGAACCGGAAAGAAGTCAAGTGAGAATGAATACGAGCAGAATGCCATCCTTTCCGAAACCTTCAAAGTCTTCCTGAAAAGCAATGGCATGAAAACTCTGGTGCACAATCCGTACCTTGCGCGGCTCACAGCATCCCAGGCTTTGGCAGTTCTTCTTTTCCAACAGGATCAAGATTTCAGCAAATCGCTCACCAATGATCAACTGAACAACATGGATTACGGGATCACCTTCAAACGCTTCAAGGGTGACGCGGGCGATGCCATCATGCATCGGTTGGTCGTCACGTATGGCTTAGTCACTGCAAGGCCACTCAGAGATCATGGTAGCTTCAAGCCGCAGGCAAGTCCATTCGCGCTCAGCGATGCCATGCAGCTCCTTTGCCTTTGGCTCATTCAAGGCGGTGAAGCAATTGCGGCTGAGAAATCGTTTCTGGGAACAACCTCAGCAAGCTTTGAGACTCTCACTGCGTTGCTGGCCGGGGCCGCCATCGCTGCGTCCTCCGTCGTGAAGAAGGATAAGCACGGGCGCGTCGTTGCTGCTCCCGCCAATGGTCCCAATCCAAACACGGTTGGGCAGCAGGAAGCAGACATCTTTGCTGCTCTGCGCAAGGTCGGCATGAGAATCGAAAAATGGGTGACGACCAACAACAACATGTTTTCCCACTACGCATGCGGAACGACCAGCAAAGACTCAGTTGTGGAAAACGGCCCCGGCCATCTCTTTTGGTCTCTCAAGGGTACCCACCCGGCACTACTTCCAAGAGACCTCGGGATTGCTCGGGTGCACTTCCACAAGTCAATAATGACTTGCGTCGAGACCGAAGCGGACAAGCAGCGCATCATGGATGCTGCTGCAAACAAGCCGGGCGCTGTATTTGGCAAAATGGACGAATGTCACTTTGATCAAAACAGAGACTCGCGTTCGAGTCCGCTCAAGGACATTGATTCAGATACGACATGGACAGAGTTGGCGTCCGATGGTTCAATTTTCGTCGATCACGACTTACTCCACCAACTCAGTGTGCTCTGGGAGGTCGAACAACAATGCAATGACCAGCAAGACCACAAGCAGAAAGCCCCCACTGTGCCCCAAGGCACCCGTCGCATTGCCGCGGCGGGAATCAACAACTCCACCAATACATCTCACAAAGCACCCGACGAAGACGCGAAACCGGCCGCCGCCGCCGCTTCCGCCAACGCATCTCAAGGCACAACCACAGACGTCGTGAAAAAGACGGGCGTCGTGGAACTTATCTTCAACCTGCCACTCATCCACGTGGCAGAAGGTAGCAGTGAAATCGCAGATGCCTATATCACCTTCCTTGCCCAGCAGACGGACAACACAGGTAAGAAGCTCTACGGTTTGCGAACAATCTGTATCCAAGCCAAAGATTACTCCGAGGATACAAGCTCAGACATGAACGACAACAAGAAAAATGCTTCCGCAGTGGCGAACCCCGGGCTGCGTGATCTCTTTGGCAAAGACCTGATATACACCGTTGCAGGCACGAAAAGCACAGTTGCTTGGAACTACGGCGGAAAAATTCCATACGTTCCTTTCGTGGTGGACAAGTCCACCATCCTGGAGAATCAGATGGACGAAATGAACAAGCACCGTACTAATACCGCAAAACCTGGCGCGCACGCTGTAATCTTCAGCGGACGGGGACAACACAGGAAGCCAGCCAAAAGGAACTCGAGCACGTCGATCGCCTCAAGACAGAGCAAGAGGAACAAGAATAATCCTAAATATTCTCGATAGATGACATCAACGATGAGAGAACTGCGGGTATTCTGCCATGAAGCAACAACCAGGCAGCCTGACCAAGATGCCAAATGCCGCATGCCTCGCGAAGGTCTCGTTCGTCGCCGACGCCAACCAAAGGAGCACACCGAAAAGGGGTTCGGTGTTTCCAATCTATGCATACATCCGTCCACGCATCCATGCATCCATGCACGCATCCTTCAGAACATCTGGTGGTTCTGACGAATTCCGCAACGACACTCATGTCGGTACCGATGCATGGCCCTTCGGAAAGAAAGTCTGCATCGCAGTCTTACCAATATTACACGTAAAGAAAATCACTAGTACCAGATACACGAATACATGCGTCACGACGAGTACAAGTGCGACCGCGAATGCTACGACCGTCTTGACACCTGATGATTACGGTTGTCAGAATGGGTGTTGCTCTCCCGATGCTTCGATCGACATGTTGCGTAGTGGTTCTCCATGTCGCTATTCTGACAAGCACGAGCATTCTTAGAATGTGGAAGCAGAGGCACTCCATTCATAATCGTACGAGCAGATGGAATAGATATCGATAGCATTATCGTCATCATGGTAATCATCATGGTGCGTGTAGTCGTAGTCATTGTCAAAGTGGGCAAGTAACTCTGATGGACGCATTGGCCCGTACTGCATGTTCAGGTTGGAGCTCCGTGTCCGTACACGCAATTGCGAGAGTTGTTGGAGAGGCGACGTCACGGGCAGAGTACTGCCGTCACGAGTGCTCAAGCATCTCAAAGGCACTGCCCACCCGTCCACCGCACCATCTGACGAGCGCTGAGCTTTGGTAATGTTGACAACGCTGCAGACTGCACACAAGACCGCATCATGGACTCTGTCGCAATTTGCAACAGAGCAAAGACCAACGCAAAGACCAATACCAACGTCCACACTCGTATGTACAGAGTAAACATGCTGGGCAAACACGCGGCGAACATACCACTATTCTTCACGGTTGCCCTTCGCAGCCTGCTCCCGCAAGCACAAGCACGGACCGAGGTGATGCCCGTCCTTCGAGCTGTCACTCTCGAGTACTATCGGTCGGCAAATACTCGCATGGGACGTTACGCCAAGCGAGCTGCGATCATCGACCGCCTGACTAATCTGGGAAAGGCCAAAACAGACACTCGAACACACAACAGATCTTCACCATGATGCAACGGGAAGTCCTTGGAATGGATAGTCATCGTGCCAAAGAGGACGAGCATGAGTATGAACACGACCACATGCTCACTCACATGGATGAACAGCGACTGCAGAATCCACAATAGACTGCGCAGCGTGATTGATCATGATCGATGATGAGCAATAGATGATCGACGATAGACGATACAATGGGTGCGGTTCTCCTTGATAGCGATGTCCAACAACCAAAAACCGCAACACTATTTGCAGCAGCAACAACGGAATGGAGGGACGGAAGGAGGCACTCGGATCAGTGGATTCCCATCATGTCTCATTCACACCCGTCAGCGCGTTGATGAGAATGAGCCGTGGAACGTCGCGTCTTCCATGAATAGATAGCCATTGTATGCTTCGTCGAGAGAGCTTCTTCAACTGCTACTTTGGTCACGACGTGCAGTTGGGTACTCCGCATCGAAGAGCATGCAACGGCCACGGGCGAATTGATCGCGGCGGTACTCACTGTGAAGATCAGATCCGTCATTGGAGGGAAGGTGACCTGCTCATCGTGGAGTGGAACAGAGTAGATGGATGTGATAGCCGTGTCGGCGACGAGTGACTTCTTGTGCTCTGCACAATGCTGCTCCGTTGATTATGGAGGAAGTGGCGACAATCAGGACAGCCATGGAATACCTCCACGGAATGCTTTCGTTGAATTCATCCACACGCCCATGATATCGCTACCGACGTTGCTCCTGCTCCTGCTGCTGTTGATATTGATGCTGCTGGCGGGGTTCTTGAGACAGCGGCGAACGATGAGAACATCAAGTCACATCCACTGGCACAGATCAGCTGCGGCATGCTCCATGCGTTTCGCACTGTCGTTCCACATGTTGTTCCGCGATGCGTTCAACCTTGCTGCGGGTATCCTCTCTTCTCCATTCCCAAGTCTCGTGGACAAGAAGTGGCCGTCGTGGCTGCTTTCTCTCCTTCGTCTTCTATCCACTATGAACGAGTGCGACTGTGCCTTCCGAGATCTCGCTACCAATCAGGCATGGTGTGTTGATCAATGCCATCGTGGGTGTTGCCGGGAATGCCCCATCATTCGGGTGGTGGTCGATGGTGGGTGTGTTCCTGTCCGTAGGTACAGTACGTTCCACCAATAGATCCGTCCTATGCAGTGCCGTGCGATGATCAGCTGCATGCTTTCATTTTGGTCAAGTCTCTCGGTGTCCGCGAGCAGAGAGGGGTGAAGTGCGCTGCCGCACCACCGCCCTATGTATGAAGTCCTTCGTCTGACGTTGGACTTGACTAGCAGCTTCTTTGGAGAGTGCCTCACTCTACTAGACTATTTAGATTTTTGCCTTCATATCTGTACCCTTCACGTATTGCATGGCCAACAGGCAGCTCTGGATGTCATAGCAACGAATCCAAACGATTTTCTGGGGCCGCCACCCCATCACCGAAGACCAGCTTGAGGATGAGCTGACAGAGCCCAAACGAAAGACCCACCAGGTTCGGGAAGTAGACGTTGACATCGTTCATATCGAACCATCCCAGGACGCTCCACAGGAAGCAGTTGATGATGGTGGCGATGGTGAATGGCAACGGCAAGCTCTTGGCGGAACGATCCCGAATGGCCGACCGCAGGACGATCAGCGGCGAACCAAAGAGGATCATGCAAAACAACACAGCGATGTTGCCGACGACGGTGGAAGGGTCTTGGATCGGCAGCACATACGCGATGGCCAAGGTTGCCAGGATGATCCCTGTGATGCCGCGGTAGTGATCTCTTGTGGCGTCCGGGATCATTTTCTTGGGTATCCATTTGATGTACTGCGTGAAATAGTATGTTCCGAGGACCATTCCGAGGATGTTGGTGCTCCAAATCTTGGACTCGCTCTTGAGGACGCCGTATGCCACCCAGAGGAAGGAGCTGGCGATCATGGTGGTGTAGGGCAGCAAAGGAAGGCTGCCGATCGACTTGTCTTTTGCTATTTGATTGATCGTTGGCATTGGCTGGAGGATTGTGTGGTTTGGTATTGCACAGTGTGGCATCGCATGACATCATGTGGCATTGTATGACATGGTCCCGCAGTATGTGACATAATGTCCCATGGCGTTCGAGAACACCAAGGAAGGGAAGGAGCGCCGACAAAATATGTGAGTGTGCAAGCGTGCGCGTGAATTGAACTGTCATAGGACATCATCATTGTTCCCAAGCCCGTGATGCAGATGAAGCTCGTGAGCCGGCTGTCGTGCTTGGCATCAATGATGACACCAGCACTGATTGATGATCCTCGTGCTGTCCACAACGACCTGGTCATTGCATCGCTTGACATGGCTGTTCGACAGCACATCAATCCTTTCATCTGCCTCCGTATCCACCTCCGCATCCAGTAGAGTACGAAATTCATCCGGAAGCCAATCAAGTAGGGCAAAAATACAGCAACATTCCACTCACTGCCATGAACACAACGCTCGCGGAAAAGGGTGCCAAGCTGCCGCAAACCGACACCCAGAGAGGCAGGGCTGCTGGAGCAGCTGCCGGTGTGATAACCATCTTGCCGATTGCACGTGTGTCTGTCTCGCTGTCACGCTGCTTTCTATTGTGTGCGCAGTTGCGTGTGCTTGTATGTCCCAGGATGCGCGCTCAGGAATCGTACTCGCACGAGACTGATCTCTCCTTTGAAGTCTGGAGATGATCGATTCTTTCCTGAAGAGGAGGACTCGTACAATAGATATCAGGTGTGGTGATCCTCACTCTCTCTCTCTCTCTCTCTCTCTCTCGATGTGCCTGTTGGCGATGGTATCAGCAAGAGTTATATTAACACGGAGAGGTGTGCAAGAGTGCTTCGCTTGTTGTCGCAGCGGGTATCTGTCTCACAAGCAATGATGTTGTTGTCGATGACGATGACGATGAAAGCTGGCAGATTCTCAATGTCGGAAGGCCTTCTCTTTGCGAGGCATGTGCTCGTTGCGGGAACCGCACGCAACTGCCGATCACCAAGGGAGATCGCGATCGCAAGCCAAAGAGATGGCTACTACGATGAGATACGACGAGTGATTGTGGTGAATGCCGAGAGCAAGGATGATTGATGTGGAGAACGGATGATGGACACTCAGTGGCTGCCAGAATAGTATTGTATTAGTCGTATTGCTGGGGAAGTGAGACGATCCTTCTCTTCACCTTCTGCATGTCACGGTAACAGCTTTCGCAGTGTTGCCTCTCAAGGGCGCGCCCGACATCGCGCGCCGTGATGCGCACAAGGACGACAAAATTGTGAGTGATGAGTTGGGTCGTTCGAGTCCATCCTGCATCCAGTCGTATTTGGACTCTGTTGACCCGATTGATCAGCACGATCAAAGTGAAGACAAAGTTCTTCCGTTTTGGTGTCACGGTGTTTGTTCGTGTCGACAATGGCGCGGAGCAAATGACGGCACGAGACGGCCACAACATCGCCACAAAACAAAGACAGACAGAGTGCGAACAACGGCTTCCACAACACTTTGCACAACGCAGCTACAAAACGATTCAGCAGCACCAAGGTCGTTTTGTGACCGTCGAATTCTCATCTGCCCGACCATCCCTGGACACGCACACGGCATCGATCGGCAGCATGGGTCCTGTAGGAAACGGGGCGCCGAATGGCGGGAGGCAGAACCACCAGAATCCGCAGCAGTACGTTCCACAGAACTACCGTTCGCAGCAGCAGACTTCGCCGCAGCATCAGTTTCAGAATGCCTTCAATCCTCCTCCGTCTTCAGCTTCCTCGTCGGCGTCGGCGTCGGCGTCAGGAAAGTCCTCTTCGCAGCAGCAGAAGCAGCAAAAGCAGGCGAGGCAGAAGCAGCAGAAGCGGAGCCAGCAGAAGCAGAGAAGCCAACAGCAACAACAGCAGCAGAAGCAGCAGATGATGCACCAGATGCAGCTGCAGCAAACGTACATGCAGCAGATGCAGCAGCAGTCCAACCATCCAAATGGAGGACAGATGTCACCGTCCGGAAATTCCTTCGGCGGGACCATGCCCCGATCCCACATGCAGATGGCATCCCCGTCCTCTAGGGGATCCATGTTGCCGCCCACGCACAACATCTCGCCCATCAAGCAGAGCGGGAACCGGTCGCAGGCATACTCCAAGTCTTCCGCCTCGTCGAAGACCAGCAAGGGCACATCGGCGGGGGCGTCGTCGTCGTCATCAGCTGGCCATGGTGTCTCTGCGACGACATCCAAATCAAGCAAGTCAGCAAAGGCGTCGTCGAAGTCATCGTCCAAAGCATCCTCCAAAGCATCTTCGAAAGCATCAGGTGCTGGCGGAACATCTGCGAGGGGGTCGTCTTCTGCATCAGCAAAATCGTCGAGCGGTCCCAATTCCAAAACGGCGTCGTCTGGTAACTCCAGAGCTTCCACCTCGTCCGGCAACCGCCAGTCCGTATCCTCCCTCAACGTCCCCAATGTCGGGGCTGCTGCGGCCGTGCAGTACGCGCAACAACGGCAGCTGCTCGCGCACTGCGACTGGAGGGATAAGACGCTGTGGGCCACGCGGCAGCTCCTGGGTGGAAATTCGATCAATGGATTCCTTCGTGCGACCGCCACGGCACAGAGGATCAAGAAGCAGAGGGCGCGTCAGCTGGCGTTGACGACCAAGAAGTCGACGGCGGCGGCCGCGGCAGCTGCTGCTGCCA
The DNA here is from genome assembly GCA_026770025.1 of Craspedostauros australis. NCBI lineage: Eukaryota > Bacillariophyta > Bacillariophyceae > Mastogloiales > Achnanthaceae > Craspedostauros > Craspedostauros australis. The sequence continues at coordinate 229,194 of JAMXDE010000055.1, read as the reverse complement.
ACGCGCCTGCTGGAGGCAAGCCTGGGGTGGGACCGACACCAAAAGCCGCATCTGCGTCCGGCCCAAATGTAGGCAAGGAGGTTAACAAGGAGGCGACTAAAGACAAAGAGAAAGAAAAAGATAAAGAGAAGGATAAGGATAAGAGCAAGGCATTCAATCAGGCAGAGGAGGAGCAGCTCAAGAAGGACGTCATGAATCCCAGGACGGCCAAGAAGATCAAGACAGAGATGGAAGCGGGGGTGCATTACTGCGTCACGTTGCAGAACATTATTCGCGGGATCATCGTCGAGCTGGATCCTCGCCACGCGCCCTACTTGCCACCTGCATTGAAGCAGGATCCATCCACGGCTGCAACGCCCGGGTCGTCAAAACAGAGGGCGTCGAGCAACGCGCATGCGGGTCATCAGTACGGCAGCAAGCCGCACGCCATGATGCACTCTGGTTTTGCGGCGTCGTCTGGCAACGGAAGTTCCACGCCATCAGCACCATTCACACCGCAGGGCCAGCCCAGACCGATGCAGACACAGTCGCAGTCGCCGGTCACTTCATCATCATCATCACCGCATCCCACGTCAGTACAATCCTTTCAACCTCCGCACCACCCCATGGCATCGCACTCTCAGGGAAAGGGCGCAGCAATGAACGCAGCCAAGTCCCAGTCGGAGCGTGCGAGATCATCCTCCACCGCCACAGCATCGTCTTCGTCGTCCGCCCAAAAGAGTTCGGCAGCCTCCAAGAAGACATCCTCGAAGTACAGCAATCCGTACGGTTCCACTCTCCGCAAATCGCGCAAGAAAAAGCTACCGCCCTCTGGTGAGCCACCCATTCGGCTGTCCGAATTCGACGCCTCCGGCAAGCGGCTGTACAGCAAACGCGACCACCTCTTCCGCATCGTCGACGTGCTGCGTTTCCGTGGCTTGCGAAAGGGTGATCTAGTGGCTGCGCGAACCACCAGCCGCGATCTATGGATCCACGCCCGCGTTATGAAGGATTACCCTGGTGTGCAGGTGCAGCCTCTCGACTTTCTGCAGCTGTCGCAGGTCAAGCGGGACAAGCTTTTCAAGGAGAAGGTGCTGGTCAAGGACGTAGAGGATTCCAGCGGCGGGGGGACGCAGGTCAGCCGCAATTTGGTGCTGCCCTTGCCACGATCAACTTCAGAAGCAGCAGAGTGGTTGGCAAGGTAAGTGTGATGTTTGGTGCTCTATGCTCGTGCTTGGTGGCTGTTCAGCCATGAGTATCATCAGTGAAGGCACGCAACACATGATGGCAGAGTAAACCAAGATTTTCTGCCCTACTGTTGCTGCGGCTGTGGGGAAGCGTTGATGAGGGCAACAACATCTGCATGCTGAAACAACATGACCTCATCCGCCGCACTTTCATTTTTCACATGCTTTCTCTGTTCCACGTCCGCTTCCGCCATGTGCCACTTGTGTAATTACAAACAATAGGTGCAAGAAAGGCACGCGGCTGTATGCCATGTATCCCAACACCACATCGTTGTATCCAGCGACAGTGATCGACAGCACGACATTCTGCAAAGGAGAGGATGACATTGTGGTCGTGGAATTCGATGGCGAAGAGGTGGACCACACAGGATCTGTGCCCCACCGCCACATCCCCGCAAGGGAGACGACGATCGTTCCGAAAGAGTTCCCGGCATCCCAGAAGGTGCCGATCAGCAATTCCAGCAAGCCCACGGTCGGTGGCAAACGGAAGACGCCGGACCCCGCACCATCGCCGCCGTCGCCGCCACTGAGCAATCCAGGCACGCCCGGCAGCCCTGGTAACGGCAGTGCGAAACGCGCCAGGACGAATTCGGATGACGCGCTGACGATGATGCTTTCGCAGCTGTCTGATGGTGGATTGGACAGCTTCGACGCGCTGGATCTTGATTTCACCAATCCGGACGATGATCCGCTGGAAGATGCATTCTTGGAAGATCACGTCGGTGGGTTCTTGTAGCGTGAAACCACGTCACCGGGTAAAGCCCGCAACGCACGAGGACTCGCATTCTCTTCAATCCAATTCTAACAAATTAGACAGATCGTTGCGGGAAGATGGTTCTGCTCTCTGGAGTATTTGTGAAGTATGACCACGGGTACGAGTACTGTTCCTGTTCCGTGAGAAAAGAGCGTTGAAATCTACGACTGCCGTTGCTGAACTCTCGGGAGACAGCACGCTGCTAATACTTTACTCAATGTGAGAGGCCCTGCTCTGAACTTTGCTCTAATATAACATCATAACTGACCGCATTTCTCTCGAGTATATTAGATTAGGGCAGAGTGGAGTACGTTCAAGACAGAGAGAGAGAGATGAGAGCACTCCAAATTGAATCACCACCGCACCGTGTGGAAGAACAAGAGCACGAAGGCCATCGCGACGATACATTTTGCCATGTAGTGCTTGGATCGCTTGGTCCGATCGGCCGCATCGACCAGGTTCTCCTGCCCCTTGTCGATGTTCTGCTTGGTCTCGGCGGATGATTCCTGGATCTGCCAGATATCCTCCTGCTGTTCGCTGACGAGACTGGCGAACTGTCCGATGAGCGTTGTGATTTCGATCATGCGGGTCTCGACCTGCTGCACGCTGTCGAGGTCATTCTGCGCTGTAACGGTGAGCAAGGCCGCTTCTTGCGCGAGCTGCTCTTCGAAGTGTTGCTTGGATTCCTCCTGCGTGTACTCATAATAGTTTTGCTGTTGCTGTGGCCGACGACTCTGCGTGTTGGTTGAGACCGATGATGACGGTGTTGCTCCAGACGATAACAGGGGCTTGGCCTTCAAGGACAGCTGCTGTGGTCGGGAATCAGCATTCGAGGCACCTTCGTCAATCGTGGAGAATCCGAACGGCTCCACCTTGGCATCCTCCCGTGCCACCTGATGTTGCCTTCGTTCCACGATCTCTGACAGAACCGTCGGCACCGGAAGATCTGATATAGACTCCCCAGCATCATTCTGCGGCGCGCAGTACATGGCCGCAAACTCATCATCCGCAGCAGCGAAATCCTCCTCCTCGGCAAGCGTCCCCTGCGGCAGGAACCTCTGATCCTGAACGGCTCCAGCATCTTCCTCAAAGAACCTCAGCATGCGCGATTGCTGATCGACGACCTTCGAGGATTGGTAGAGGGTGCATTGATAGGGATTCTGCCAGATTTCCACAGCAGCACGCGCACGTTGCTTCTGCAAGATCGCGAAGGGTTCTGCGATGTTCTCCTTGAGTTCCGTGAGCAGGAACTGAACGACGCCGTTGCGATGTCCCATGAGGTCCTTTGAGACGGCTGCAGTTGATATTGTGTTTGACGTGGACAATGTTGCGGTCGTCGAATCAATCATCTTGCGCAAGGTCTCCAACTCGCTGGCCGTGATGGCCGTGAAGGAGGAGATGGTGGATTGGATCAGGGATGCCTCCTCCTGTCGCATCTGCACGGAAATATAGGACGACTTCTTGCTGCGAATCCACGCAGTCATGCGGCGCAGATCGGATTGGATGCGCAGAGCGTGTTGCATCCAAGGGTCATCGGACTGTCGCACTTGCTGCTGCTGCTTTGATTCGTCGCCGTCTTCTTCATCATCGACCAAGTCGACGATCTCCACGATGGAAGAGTCATGGAGGACATCAGCATCCGCAGCTGAATCCGCGCTGGCATCCTTGCCCTCCGAATCACCAAAGTCATCCACCCAATCAAAGCCCAGAACAAGGGAACAGCACTTCTGCCAATCCTCTTTGCGGTTGTGCGATGCGTGGCAGGCAGAGTCGCTGATACCTGAGATCATTGTCATTGCCATTGTCATTGTCATTGTAGCATAGCAGTTGAGTTGAGTGTACCTATGGACCACACTTGCACAAGTGCGACTTTGGGTGTTGTGGACAAACAGGAGAACAGAAAGGAGAATGTCTGGCATGTGCGCTCACTCAGCGCTTCCTGTCGTTCCACACAAAAACACGACTTTCGTCGTAGACATTCCATTGAGTGTAGTCGTAGAGATCATCATCCAACTCCGTTGAATGGTGTAGTCGAAGCGTACCATACTCTACTCTGTGCAATCTATTAGAGAATACTTGACTGGACAGATACTGGCGAGCCATTAGATAAGAGCGCTCTTCTTCATTTGGGTAGAGTCCATGGGCTACTCTATAATATTATGGTTGCGAGTACTTAATTGTTTGACTGATGCGTCGAGGTTGCATCTGCATTTGCCTGTGAGTTTACTTTTTCGGGTCGAAGACGATGTTGTTCTTGAATTCTGGCATGTCACTCTTGATTATCGCCAGCTGGTCGGCCCAATCGGCGGCACCCTGGACCTCGACGGTGCGGTCATTTCTGGCCTGGCTCTTGGCGCCCTCCTGCTCCTTGCTGAGGATGGTGAGGGAGACCTTCTTTCCGTCGATGCTCTTCAATCGGATCTGCACCTTGTCGTCGACGTTGACGACGTCGGTGACATCGCGGATGCGCTCCTCGGAAAGGGAGGAGATGTGGCAGAGACCGTCGATCTCTCCCTCGACCTCGCTGTTGAGGGTGCTGGCGTCGATGCGGATGAAGGCTCCGAAGTCGATGGTGCTGACGACGGTACCCTCGACGAAGGTATTGTCATCCCAACCCTTCTCGACGAGTCCGGCGATGGCTGCGCTGTCGTTGCGGCGGTTCTGTCTCTGCGGGCGCTGACGCTGGCCCTGGTTCTTGGCCTCCTCCTCGGAGATGAGGCTGAGGGCGATCTGGTTCTTGTCGGTGTCGATGGTGAGGATGCGGACCTCGAGCTCCTGTCCCTCCTTGACGATGTCACCCACGCTGGCGACGTATCCGGAGGCGAGCTGGGAGATGTGGAGGAGACCGTCGGAGGCTGCGCCGATGTCGACGAAGGCACCGTAGGAGGCGACGGAACGGACCTTACCGGAGACGGTGGTGCCGGCCTCGAATTCGGTGAGTGGCTTTCCCTTCGGCGCGCGCTTCTTCTTGAGCTGCTGGCGGGCTGGTCTGTCGACGTTGTGGGCCTCCTGGTCGGACTCGACTCCGTCCATGGCCTCAACCTCGGCTGGGACGGCGTCGTCCTCGGTGGCCTCGGCGGATTCCTCGACGGCGGAGAAGAGGGCTGCACTAGATCCGGCGCAAGAATTGCAGTTGCATCCTGAGTAATGTCCTCCAGTGAAAGAGACAACCGAGTTGGTGACCGGAGTTCTGCTCACGGCGAATGCGCGGCGTCCTGTGATTGGATATTCGTCGTATGGTGCGTCGTCATGACATGGCGTTGGGTAATATTGCATTCATTGTGTTGCGTCGTGTGCGAAGATGATGTTTGCATTTTGATGTTGCATGTTGAGATTGCATGTTGATGGATGATTACGTGGGTACGTGGTTGCATAGTCGTATGGTAACATTGTTGCATTGTCGCAGATGTAAATGGTGGATTTGTTGATTGGTTCATTGGGTGGGTAGTTGCGTCATCGTGCGAAGTTGTTGTTTTTCGAGATTGGTGGATTAGACATTCAGTCGGCATCATGGAGCAGTATTGCATTGGTCGATATGAAGCGGAATGGAATTGATTGATTGGATTGCGTCGGTGGGTTGATGCCAAGTGCATGGGTCGCGATGAATTGTGATGGAACGAATGGAAGCAGTGGCAGAGTTGTGGTTGCGAAGTATTTCGTCATCGCATGATGTGTGAAATGATTCCCATGAGAAACGAGAAAACACAGTTGAAGGTTGCAATGATGGGTGCAATGATGGATGCCCACGGAATCATGATTGCCACGGTCGTGATCATAGCCATCGTTATGGCGCAGGTCGTCAATTCGTTCGTTGCGTTCGAGTTGGTGGAGTTCGTTGATGTGCCATCGCACAGTATCCAGTGTTTAGTATCCAGTGTTTAGTATTCAGTGTTTAACATCCAGTTTGTGTCATGTGAATGAATCGCAACGTTCGAAAGCAAGGCATGTTGAGAAAGCTGTGTGAGGAAGAGGCTCGTTCGCATCATGTCGATCATCTGTCGATCATCCGTTGGAGTATTTGGATGCCAGACCGATCGGTCTCCTCCACAGGTCCGATGTTGTCATGCTTTGATGGCTCCTCCATGCTCACGCCCAGATACACCATGAGCGATGATATCAGCGGATGGTTCGAGCATGAGCACGAGCCAGTATCTGTCCAAGATGGAAACCCATCACGTCATGTCGCACATCTCCAGAATAGCTTGCTGATGATCATGGACAGGAGACCACTCGAGATCCATTCGCACAAGCCTTCCAGAAGGTTGGTCGTATGCAAAGTGTTGGTGCTGTGGTCGTAGTTCGTACCTGCGGTGGAGAAGGCAGAGGCTCCTCCGATGGTGAGGATGACGGCAGCGACGGCTGTTGTGGAGAACTTCATGATGTCTATTGGGATTTGATGTTGATGGAGGAGTGTTGAGGTTGTGGCTGCACGCAGAGTGGTGAATGCTGTCGCTGATGTTGCTGATGCCGCTGATGTTGCTGAGGATGGTGGTGATGGCAGTTGCGATGATTGTTGGTGTGGATGGCAGATCAGAACGGCTCCGGAGATACCCAGACTCGCCGCTCACCCCTGATGTCACGACAGGTGGAGAGAGGGTTCCAATTCCCATCTCTCACCAACACCAAATTGGAGTCAGAACAGACAACACACAACAACACACAGACGAAGAACCGCCATCGCTTGATGGCAATCTGCTGGTCTTCACAGATAGGCGAAAAGCGTCTGTCCTTCCATCACGCACGGCGAACTGACGTACTTTGCCAATCAAATTGTACGAGGTTTCTGCCGTTGTTGACTCATCTGACTCACACATCAACGCGGGCAAAATGGGTGGTTCGCGTCGCCATCTGCCAACACGGCTGTCTGTTGCTTTCTTTCCTTTCTGTGCTTGTGCGGTGTTGTTCGTTTTGCTTGGATTTGTTGGTTGGCGGATGGACTCTAATTTGTGGCCATCGTATTGGTCGTTGTTGTCGCAGTTGTTGATGAGAACAACCTTTCCGGAGACTTGAGACTCGAAAGGCCATCGCGGGAGAAGACCAATCACCACCTCGCCCGCAACACTGCTGCCATCACCATTGTCACCATCACCATTGCCATCAGCACAACTCAACAGTTCTGTGATCCTCCTGCTCGACTCCACACGTTATATACCTCCAGACAAGCACCATGTTCCGAACAATCTTCCTGATCGCCCTCCTCATCGCGGCAGCCTCCGCCTTCGCCCCGGCCACATTCGGTGTCCGTGACACCAACACGTACGTCAATGTTATCGTCAATGTTAGCATCAATGTTAGCGTCAATGTTAGCATCAACATCGTTGACTGGCACGGTGATGTCTGTGATAGGACGTCCTCTGAAAGGCAGTGGGCCATCACTCCATCACATCAACTAAATGCTGACCATGCTCTTCTTTCTATTATATTATCTTCCCTCCACCACATCCATGCACGCATGTTCCACACACGTAACACCACAGCGTCTGCTTCGCCAAGCACGTCAATGACAAGGCCGCGAAATGGGCCAAGTCCAAGAGACCACGCAAGTCTCGCCCATCCGACATCAACAGAAAGCCAATCATCTACGAGCTCACATCCATCGAGAAGCCACCGGAGTACATCATCTCCGATGAGCCAGCTGTCAAGGCGGATTAGACTGGACTACGTACGTACGCACGATGCCATAGAATGCTCCACTCTGCAATACCATGGTGTAGTCACACTATTGTGGCGCAACTGTAAACGAATAGGGTAAACGCAATCATCAAACGCACGAAACAAACCAACACTGCGTAAAGTAGTGCACTCTACTCTCTCTCTCTCTTTCTAGATCAGTTGGCCTTCAAGCGCACTTGCTCTCCGCTCCCTTCTCTCGAGAGAAAGAATATTCGAAGTTCCTATTGCAGAAGAGTTGTTTGAAGGCTGCTCTACTCGCGGTTGCTTTACCAGATCTTATCATTCCATCACCATCGCCACCCTTATCAATGATTCTTCGCCTTCTCCAGCAACTCCGGAATGTCCACCGAGAAGACACGGTCCATCTCCTTCACCAGCTTCTTGTCCAGCTTGGGGAATTCGCTCAGATCCTTGATCTCCAACAGGGCCTGCTTGAAGGGACCGATGGGCGGAAAGTCACCTTTCGGCAATCCGTACCGCCGCGCCGCGGCCGTGAACTCCGATTCCAACCGCCCGATCAACCGACGTTGCTTCTCCTTCCTTCCGAACGTGTACGGCAGCTGCTTGCGCAGGTAATGAATGATGTAGGCGTGCACCTTCACGCTGCGGGCGCGCTTCACCAGCTCGTTGATGCGACGCATCACGGCCTGCTGCGGCAACCGCATCACATCCTGCAGCAGATCCATCTCCTCGTTCTGCAGCAGCTCGGCCTGCTCCGTGCACTGCAGCGGGGCGTCCCAGAACGATCCCATGTACACGCGGCACACCTCGGGGGTGTTCATCACCTTGCCCAGCGACCACATCAGCGCGCCGTACACGCGCATCAGCTGCTGCGTGGAGATGCTGTCGGCTTTGTTCAGCACGATGCGGACCTTGTCCAGGTGCGGGATGAACAGCTCCATCACGCGCTTCAGCTCGTCTGAGATGTCCAGCTTGTTCGCGTCGAACATTATCACCACGAGATCGGCGCGTTCGCCGAACCATTTCATCACGCCGTCGTAGTCGTAGTTTCGGGAGCGCTGCTTCTGTCCGGACAGGATGCCCGGCGTGTCCACTAGCGTGATGTTGTGCAGGATGGGCATGTCCAGCTCCACGCCTTCGAACCGGGACAGAAAGTTGTTGCCGAATGGGCCCAACCCCGTGAAGGGACGATCCAGCTGGGAGCACAGCGCCGCCCCTGGCACGATCTTGTCGCTGTGGCCCCACAGCACGGACGTGAACCGGTCCGTCGTTGGTTCTGGCCCCACACGGATGCCGGGAAAGTCTCGTCCGATCAGGTACCGAATAAACGAGGTCTTTCCGACGCTGCTCAATAAGTTGTAGGGATGGATGGTGGCGGTGAGGTGGTTAGTGTCGAATATAGTATTGCACGTGTGCATGTATGTGGGGTGCAATCACAACAGTCATGATTGCATTGGCGTCAACAGCAAGCAGCGCCACTGACACTGACACAGATATCGCTATCATCGTAGCTATAGCCATTATGACGGCCATCATCACGGCCATCAACACACACGCACACACAAGTTACAAACACACCCACCTGTACTGCCCCAACAATAGAACCATCGGCGGCGCGACGAAATCACTCGACGACAAAGGCGGACTGTGAAAGTGGCCGTACTTGGACGACTTCTCCAACGGCAGGATCTTCTTCTTGTACAGCTTGGCGAGTCCCTTGAGAATGTACTCCTTGTCGAAGTCGGTCATGTCCATGGCGGCATCCTTCGTCGAGCCCGCATTCTCCGCCCAATCCATCCCGGACGATGCAGCCGCATCTTCGTCCATCTGAGATGTGGGCGGGAACGGAGGCTGATCGTGATGATGGTGAGGAGGAGGTGGCGCATCATCGTCATACATCATGCCATGCTGATCGTAACTGCCCGGTGGCGGTGGCGGAGGGCTGTCGTAGTATTGCGATTGCGATTGCGACGACTGCGGATGTGGTGGGGGCTGTTGCTGACTGTATCCGCCATGATGCTGCTGCGGGTGCTGCTGTTGCGGTTGTTGCTGACCGTACTGTGGCAACGGTGGCGGGCCCATGTCATTGGAGTAGTGCGGAGCATCATGGTCGTCGCCGTCATCCCCGTACGGGAGATCATGGGGTGGCATCCCGTTGCCGTAATTGGGATTGCCACGAGCATTCGTGTACCTCTGATCATCGTGATCCGATGGTGGACCGCCAGGACCGTTCGAAGACCCTCCTCTCAATCTGCGGAACCATCCATTCAGCGCACTCAGACCATGCAATCCGTGATGGCTCTGGTGTTGCTGATGTTGATGCTGGTGGTGGTGTCTGGCATCGCCCCTTTGCGCGCCGAGTGCCACGACCAGAGCGACATAAAGAAGGATCTTGGATTGCGACATCGCTCTGGATCTTGTGCTTCCAGAGTTGCACATCATCTCTTCTTCGTCTTCTTCTGTTGTCGACCCAGATGGATAGTGAAGATCCTTCTTTTTCAAGAAGATAGGCACAGATTCTCTGTGTTGGGGAGAGTAATACGAGCTACGTTGATTCCTTCCCTTCCTGGGCCAGATGGTGCACGCGGATGATGGAAGCCAGGATCACCCCTGCGCAATTCCAAGTATGGTACGGCTAGTCGTAGGTATTCTATGCACTTGCGATAATAAGATTCCTCCAGACACTCTCTGGATCAAGTGTCAACCCTCTCTTGATCTGTTTTGTGGATGGATTGCGACTTTGATGATGCGCAAAATGGTGACCCATCAATGACGAAACGTGTGGGATTGGTCGCTGGCCGTTTCGTTTTGAGACGTCGCAATCCCATCGTTTGAATCGGATGATTCGTTCCTCCACGCGTCTTTTCTCGATGTCTGTCGTACCATCCATGTTTCCCGCCAAATGACTCAAATTGCGGGAGCCATGTACTCGTCGTGCGTAGACCAAATCGATCTACGCAAACAAGTCCATCAATCAATCCACTACAATCACAGCATGTTCCTCTCAATCATTCCAAATTGCGATGCTCCTCCAATCCAACAATGCAATGAAGATCAGGATGGTTTGCGACTGACACTTTCGTTGAATGCCTGAGCAATATTCTTTGACAGAGATCGGATCATACCAAAACCAACAACAAGCCATCCACAAGGACGCTCAGCGCTTCAGTTTCATGAAGTTAGAATACATACGAGTGCGAGTATGTATAATAGTATTGTCGAATTCTCTCACGTTTCTGTTGCTGTGATTGTACTTGGGATTCTTTGATTGGCAGCTCTCACAACCATCGGTGTCGTCAACTGCTGCTGCTGCTGCTGCTGTTCCTCCAGAGGTTTCACACATCATCGTTCTGCGCCTCCCTCTGCTTCTGTTTGTGTTTCTGCTCCTGATCCAACTTCTCACCAAAACACCTTGACGTAGACAACGAAGATGAGGACGCCGAAACCAAGGACCATGGGTGCGAATTGTTGCACCCTCGCCTGCCATGTCAATTTGCGCGCACCCCATTTGAATCCGCTGGACTGCTTGAGCAGATCCTTGCTGATGTTCTGCACGTTGTCCAGCTTCTCTCCACGATCCAGAATGTCGTTGATGTTCTTCTTCATGATGTTCTGGATCTCGTTCAGGTCGTCGCTGAGCTTTGATTTCTGCTGCCGTTCGTCCTGAAATTCGCGTTGCTTGCGCTGCACGACGGGATCGTAGTGGATGAACCGGAATGGCCGCTCCGTTGTGTCAATCTCCGCGCGCCACTGTGAATCAAGAGAGTGTAAAATGTGGAGCGGGAATGGTCGTGAACACGAACACGGCAATTGAAGACAGGGTAATTGAAGACATGGTGAGCATTGTGGGAGAATGGAATGGAATTGAATTAAGCATGAATCACATGCGTAGTAAGCAATGCAAAGAGAAATGTTAGATTGCAAGCACCTGGTTGCTCAGGCAGGGAGAATGAAAGACTCAGGCACAACACAACGATTGTTGCATTCGATTGTGCCTACACAGTCGCCTTCGCATGCACGCACACTTGCATACCCCCGGAACTCACAGCGTTTCCAAATTCACCGACGAGCTCGTTGAGGATGAGGTCCGCCACTTCGTCCATATACAGAAAGGAAAGCCGCTTTGGATAGCGAGATTCCGTCATCACCAGAAAGCACAGTGTGTCGCGGGACATGTAGTAGAACACTCGGTCGCCAGACACGATGGACATCTTGTTGGGAGTTCTGCAGCAATCATGAACATGTTGTGCGTGGATTGTGCATGCATGCATGCGGATGTGCATTTGTTGTCGTTTCGTCATGATGATGATGATGATGATGATGATAATGATGAAATGGAAAGGCAGGAGAGTTGGGTGAAAGGAGATGGATCAAGGCGTGTGTTAGTGCATCCATCCAGTCACCACAAGACTGGCAACCCCAGAAGCAATGGCATCTGCCGCAATCGCACAGCCTTGATTGGCCAGACGTGGTATGGAGCATCAGCATCAGCACCAGCACCAGCAAAGGGCCAGTACCAATGCCGGTGCTCCACAATGCAGACTGGTCATTGCAGTGACTTCAAACTGAGACGTAAAGTGCACATCCCACCAGGACGTACCCATGTGTCAACTTCCTCAGGATTTCCTTGGCTTCCTTCTGATGAGCGTTGGTGACCGCGTAGCCAGGCGAGGGAGTCTGCGTTGCCACCAACGGGAGGCCGTCGCTCAGTCTCGCGACTTGGGTCATCAACGGAGGCATGATTTCTCAATGTGTTCTTCGAATTGTCGTTGCAGCGGCAATTGTATTAGTATGTATTATATAATATTATATAATACTTGGGATCGTGCTTGTGGCGCAGAAGACTCGGTATGCGATGCTTGATGGAGGCAGTTCGCGGGATGTGTTCAATGCGTCATGAATGAGATGGAGCGCACCCACACAGCAGCAACAGCAACAACAACAGCAACGACAACAGTGGTGGTGTTGCGCAACAGGCGAAGATTCACATGGCGTCTCGGCTGTTGTTGGTATTTTGGTCATTGTGTGACTCAGCTTTGTCATCTCGCAACGGGACTCGGCATCCCAATACGACTGCTGCAATGGACCCTTTCCTTTCGCTGTACTTGCCTCCCTCGGCCACCCATTTGTATGTCCATCATCTATAATACTTTCAATAAGCATGGTATATTCCCTTAACAACCTTCCTATGCATTCTGATGTAATAGAGCAGAGTCGAGTCGAGCAGAATGGAGCATGGTATCATGCTTCGATTGATGTCCATTTTCTCAAGCCACAGGCACAAACTTGTGCTCAAATGTACCCTCGCAGCGAACACCAGCATTAACATCACCATTACCATCACCATCACCATCGCTGCCGTTCGTCCCATGGCTTCCCCCAACATCAACGATTCGTATGCCCTGCACGTTCGGCTCCGCTGCATCTTCCGACGAGCTTGTGCTCTTCAACAAGACGGACAATGAACCCGTGACGATCATGTCCATCCCGAATGAGGTCTTGGCAACCCAGTTCTGATGAAAGTGACCGCAGAAAGCTGCCTTCACCTTGTGCTTGCGGAACAGATCCATGTACACCATGCGATGTCGTTTCGGCATGACGAAGTAGCTGTCGGGGATGTCCCAGAACTCCGTCTTGCTTCCGGGGGCAGGGATTCGGGAATGTCCGGTGAGATCCTTGGTTTCATCCTCGTCCTCATGAAACAGGAACCACGGATGGTGGCTGAATACGAAGATGTGACGCGCATTCTTCTCGGTGGCATACGCCAAGCGCTCCTGCAACCACTTGAGCTGATCCTGATACAGATCTTCCGCTTGCGAATGGTTGGCTATCAGCGTCGAATTCAGCGCGATGTTGTAGGTGCCATTGGCCCAGAATGCGAGGTAGTCATCACCGAAGGCATTGCTGAATCTGGTGATGCTGTCCTTGGTGGGAGTATTGCCAACGTCATGATTGCCACATAAACACACCTGTAGAGCAGAGGAGTTTGAAGCAGGAATCGAAATCGAAATCGAAAGGACAAAGCGTCGTTGGTTGAGCAAGTACAATATGAGTGCAGACGAGCATTGAAGAGCCTCACATCGGCTGTTGGTGAAATGGGTTGGAAGGCCACGAGTCTCCTGGCTTGCACCGACCACACCGGAATCAACAGCTCTCATTCCATAGCATCCCACCCTGAAGCATTGTATCGAACGAGCATGACGTTGCAACATGTGAATATGCGAGTGCACATACACATATGCACACGCATATGCACACACACATATGCACACACGCATATGCATATGCATATGCCAGACTACTCTACGCGCTCACCAATACAATGTCATCGTTCAATTCCGTCCAAGTCTCCTTCAGATCTTGTTGCTGCGTCTTCTGTATATCATCGCACTGCTGCTGCGTGTAGGTGTCATCGTTGGCATAATAGCTGCGATCCATGTGCACAAGATCGCCGCAGATGCAGCAGAATGACGGCGCCGGATCCAGCTGATTGATGCATCGCACGGCACGTCGCGAGTACTCCAGCTCCGAGGACCAATCCGCATTGTTTGTGCGCATCCCCAGCTGCGTATCCGCGCAGACGACGAAGCGATGGTGCTGCCGCTTTTCGTTGGCATCGTCATCCGCATCGGTCGGTGGTTGCAGAAGCTTCGGATGGATCAGTCTGCGATCACGCTGGGTGCTGGCGAAGCGATTCATCGTCGGCGATCTTTGAAATGGCAGGAGTGGATCGTACCCCGTGTCGTTGTCGTTGTTGTCGTTGTCGTTGTTGTTGTCAATGGCGGTGGCGACGACGATGACGATACTGGAGATCGTTGATGGGGTCGACGGTGCGCAAATGATGAGTGCAAGGATACATCGGTAGATCATCCTGTTCCTCCTCTTCCTTGTCTTCTTCGCCGCTCGTCGACCATGACACACACGACGATTGTCGGAAGGAGAATCATGAAGAACAACCATGAAGGGAACAACGAAGATTCGTGTTCAATCGTGAGAAAGTCAGTCCAAACACGCACATGCTGCTTTCTCCATCCATTGACCACTTCGACCATCTGACATCATTGAAGCCATCGCGTTAACGGCTGTTAACCGTACTTATCGCCAACACCCAGTCAGCACGTCTCGCGTGATGGATCCATGATTGGAACTGAAATTGAGAATGCGAATGTGTGTGTTTCTTGTGTTGGATGGAGGGATGTCTGGCTGGACTGAAACTGATGCCAACAGAGACAGACAGAGAGAGAGAGTGACCATGTGAATCGGAGCGTTGATGTTCAGTGAGGCCAATACTATACTCGATACTGGGAACGATCCTTTCTGTTTGTGGAGAGTGTTCTGTGCGGAGGGGAGGTCGTGCGAGCAATCTAACACGGCAAAGGAAAGGCAAACGCAAAGGCAAACGCAAAGGCAACGTCTTGATCTTATCGGTTGAAGTGTACTCTGCTGAGGCGAAGGAAGTGGTGATCAAAGAAGAAGGGGCAAAGGCGGAGCTTGAGAACACCGTGAACTCATGCGCCTTGTTCTGGTCAACAGCAGCAACAGCAGTAACAGCAGTAGCAGAAGCAACAGCAGTAGCAGGGAGAAAGGCAGCACATGGTCACGTTGACGCGCAGACAGAGGAGGAAAAGGAGGAGGAAGAGATCATTGCGTTGAGGGCGATCTCCACAGAACACATCGATTGATCATCCACATCGCCGCGCTTTGGTTGATACGCTGTCCATCATTGGTGGTACAAGGCGACAAGGCATGCCGCAGTCCTCGTTGCGGCTGTTCAGTACGTGCACAGCACACGCGTGGAGCAGGTGGACTTCTGGACTGACGCGCGCACATGCCAACACGATACTTGTGCGATTGCAGAACTAGTCGTACCATACCATTCCATACTCGTCCACCTACTCGCACTCGTCCTCGGACAACACAGATACAGCTACAGATACAGCTACCATAGGCAGTACTGTCACCACTTGACTTGAGTTCATTTGATTGGCTTGGCTTGGCTTGACTTGGGTTGGGTTGGGTTTCACTTGATTCAAGTCGACGGCATCAACACGATCACCGCAATCGTTTCAACCGACGCGCTGGAGTACGAGTCGACTGCATACTGTGTGGTACTCTGGAGAGTGCAGCAGTTGCATTCATCGAATACGACATCCACAGACACACACACACACACACACACACAGAGAGAGAGAAGGATTGAGCGCACATAACTTCGGCTGGATACGAACATAATTTCCAGCATCCACACTTTTGCACAACACCGGCGCATCTGTAACAGGAACAGCCACAGCTGACATACCCCACGCAATTTGCCAACATGTCTGGGATGCGCCACATCAACGACTTCGGTACCGTCGGTGCCGACTTGGAGGCTCGCGAGACGAAGCGTCTGCACTTGGAACAAACGATCCAGCGGTTGCGCACTACCCTCAAGACGAGGTTGCAAGCAGATAAGGATCATGGCCAACGAGCCCGTACGCTTCCAACAATGCGCACTGGTGTTGCGACGGCGTATCAATCCCAAACGAAGATGCAGACGACCGCAACGACGTCCGCTCTGGCGACGAGCACCATACTGCTGTTCAACGAAACATGCAAGGAAACACGCAATGATCGAGACTGCAGCACCACAGAGGCATCTCCTCATGATGACCACACTTCCAACACTTCCACGATCCCGTCCGACACCATCGTCAGCAGCAGGGGCACAGATCAAAGCGTTTGCGAAGACTTGGAACTCCTCAAGCAACGGTTGAAGCTCGTCAAGACGCGGATGGGTGGTCTGACAACGACGTCGTCACAAGGTTCACCATCCCCAGAGCATCGCTCTCTTCAGCAATATCAGGAGCGGCAACACCAGCAACGGCGACAGCAGCAGCAGCACAATCAGCAACAACTACTACCATCGCAGCAATTGCAGCACCGGCGCCTCTCGCCACCACGGATTGCATCCAGAGCATTTCCCAACACCTCACCCAACACACCGCAGCTGCAGGTGGAGCTGTACGAAGCGAGACAGTTGCTATGCCACAGCCAAAAGACGTACGCGGAAGAAATCAGGACGCTGCGCAAGGCTGCGATGGAGCAGCTGGATCATCTGGAGGGCCGGTTGGAAGTCAAGGATGAGCAGGTCGAGTTCTACGAGTTCAAGCTGCGCAACCGCGAACGCGAATTGGATACGATGAGGGAAGAGCTGCAATCCAAGGCCCGCAGGGTCACGGAGCTCGAGGTGGAATTGGAGACGCACAACTTGCGGTACCTCTCAGAACGCAACAACGCTCGGATTCTGGAGTACGTCAATTTTGAAGACGCGTCGGACGGAGAGGTCGCGTCATCGCGTTCCGTCAGCAACCGCATCACCCAGACCTACATCAAGAAGCTGCAAGCGGATCTGGACGAGATGGAGCGCAAGTACGTCCGCGAGAAGGTGGACGGCGCAGTGCGCGTGGCCACGCTGGAAACGCAGGCCGCCAACTACGAGACCAAGGTACAGTCGTTGCAGCAGCATTTGGACGCGTATCGGCGCTACGACGAACACGGTCAGTATCAGACGGATATTCATCTCCGCGATTACCGCAACAAGGTGCTTCCCAGCACCATCCAAGCCCCCGACCCACCTCTGGATCACCTATCGGCCAATCGAGCACTGCTTCCCAGAACACCGCAGCCATATGCGGTCCCTCACAACAGCAGCATCAATAGTACAAGCGCCAGTGCCAGTGGCAGCATCAGTATTGAGAATGAAAACGACGAGCATGCGTTGATGCAGCCCTCCACGATCCTTCCCAGCCTGAACTACATCAAGCAACGTTTGGAGCTGCTGGAGATGGAGAACATCAACTACCGCGGACGCGTGAAGGAGCTCAAGACGGCGCTGGAAGATCAGCGACGGACATCACGTGAGTACAAATCCACAGTGGAGCGAGACCTCGCAGTTTCGCAACGGGAGAACAAGGCCCTGGAGGCACAGATCCAGGCGATGGAAACGGACCTGAGCTTCGCGTACGGTGAGATCGACAGCGTGGAAGTCGAGCGGCGGTGCGCGCGATTGGACAAGCAGATCGGGGAGAGCACGGCGGATATCCTGAGCCTGGAAGACCAGCTGTTTGCCAGGGACGATCAGATTGCCAACCTCCGTTGTCAGCTGATCGATCGCAAGGTGGCAGGGGTGAACACGGACATGGACGTGGACGTGGAAATGGAAATGGCCATCGAAGCGTCTTCAAGCGCAGACGCAACGGATACGAAGACAGCGAGCCCGAAGCCGCAGCATGACGATCACGCATCAGGTGGAACGTCGGACGAAACCGTATCCTCGTACATATTGGAGATGCAGGGTCAGCTGCGGGATTGCCGCAAGGATCTATCATCCAAGGAGACCGAGCTCTCCAAGCTGCGGGCGTACTACGCCAGCAGGGTCGCCGATTTGCAGATATCGTCCGCAACGACTGTCAATCGGAAGCTGGGATTGGCCCTGTCGAAGCAACCGGATGATGCCATGTTCTTTTTATGAAGACGTCACGACCGCGGCGCTCGATTCGCTTGCTGGCGAGGCGAAGCGAGGTGGATTAGGGGGGATGTTTTGGATGCGGTTGGGCATTCACAGCATCAGTACGTAGGGGGAGAGACAGGGATAGAGAGACCGAGAAGCACAGAAATAGGAACAACACCATACTCGTCCGAATAGTAATACTATACACATACGACTACAAGCGCCATTCATGCATTCAACAACAAGCCATGGCTGCTGTCGTGTGGACCCGAAGCACTGAAACATCTGCATGAACTTCGTGCACATGGCAGCATCAGCCCAATGGTCGGCGGATTCGTGATGCCATGTACTTTCGTCGCATTCCAACGTGCATCATGTTCGATAGGTGTTCGAGTAGAGCAGAATGCCACTCTATCATTATAATTGTGTGCTGGAGTGGGATGCAGTATTGCTATGTAGAGTCCTGCTCTTATATATTCTATTGTATTCTGGGTTCATCCATTCCTTGTTGACATCCGTTCCCCTGCTCTCTTTCTCCACCAGTGCTCGTAATACGTCCTCCAGATTGTCTGGCTTTAGCACCGGCATGCTACCTACATGCTCCGACTCAGTTGATTGATCGCTTCCTCCTTGACGAGCTCTGTGCGATGCTGGATCTCCAGCGCCTGCGCATGTGCCACGCCTCCCACCATCATGCGGTTGTATCGCTGGCGGAAGTCCCTCCGCTCCACCAGCCCGCGCAATGCGAAGTAGTATTTGGCGTACAGGCTGTTGTGGAAGTAAATTGACGAACATGATGCGGGTGTATGAGTATGCCAAACGCACGTACGTACGTAAGAGAGAAAGATAGACAGACAGAGAGAGCGTGTGAGACATCACGTGAGGTCAGATGCGGTGTATGACTCGTATCATTGACGGTGCGCAAAGAATTGGCCCGCCTCTTCTATTCCATTCCACCATGCGCAAATGAATAAATACGGAACAGCGCAATGCAACACACAACCTCCCAACCTCCCAATTAACCAACTCACCTGCTTCGGATATGCAAATCCCATTTGACCATGCGAAGGAAGTTGAGCTCGAGCTTGTTGATGGCATCGACTGAGAATTGCGGATAGACGCTGGCGAATTCGACGTTCCAGGAACTGAGATCCTGCCAGACCTTGGATGCCAGGAGGAGGCCGCACATGAAGATGGGACGCCACGTGCTGGCCAGCAACGGGACCTTGGCAACCTCCATGAGGCGCTCGACGTAGATGAGGCAGATGATGGAGCATTCGGACGAGAGCTGGACGGAATCGAAGAGCTGGTGCGCGAATTCGTAAATCTCTCTCTCGGATGGAATCTCGTGCTTGACCTTGATCTTGCGGAGGCCGTAGACCATGCCTGCTCGTGCCATGGGGATGCGCACGATGGTGCATTTGTAGGTCGGGGTGCGGTAATTGTCCTCGCAGAACAGCTCCCGCATGGAGTGCTTGAAGAGGCTGCTGGACTTGTTGCCCAGAATTCGTTCCCTGCCGGATTCGAAGCGATGCTCTATCTTGGCAATATGCTGGTGGATGATCATGGCCACGCGCTTCAAGGCGTCGCGAAAGTTGGGCCGTTGCAATGTTCCCAACGAATCGGTGTTCTGGTGCGTTCCGGACCGCATCTCCGCTGGCTTGTACTCGATCTTCTTGCGGCCCATGCGAGGCGTGTAGGCGTCGGAGGACGGTCGGAATATGTTGGAGCTCTTCTTGCGGCCGTGTGGGTTCTGCGACTTGTGTATGGCGGATGTTTCAGGTCGCGCATCCTGTTTCCGCTGGACCTCGGGAGCAATGGCATGATCACGATCAGCCTGCTGCTTGTGCGCGTTGCTTACGAACCTGGCGTTCGCCTTGAGGTTTGATTTGAGCTGTGCTGGTGTGATGGTCGTTGCTGCTGCGCCTGCCATACTTGATGATGTCCGGGATTGCGCGGCCGCAGTGTTGGAGGATGTGGCGCTGGCAAACTGATCGAGGAGATGTTTCTGGGGTTCTTTTTGCTGCTGCTGAGCGTCCTGGACCTGCCTTGGCGCAAGCAGCGAACGGTTGCTGAATTCTCGTATCTGCCTCTTCTTAATGCGTTCCTTGAGACTGCCGAACGATGATGGATTCTCCAGCGAACCGATCGCGCTGTAGAAGTTAATCTGCTTCTTTTTCTTTCCACCTCCTGCATGCTGCTTTTTGCCCGTCGCGGTTGCAGTTGCAGCTGTTGTGGTGGTTGCTGTTGTTGCTAGATTGCTGTCATCGACGATGCCCCTGACGACAGCGTTGTTGTCATTGGCATCGACATTGACAGTGGCAGGGTCTGACGGAACTGGTTGCGGTGCCGTGGAGTGACGTTTGTGCAAACAGTGCTGTTGCGAGTGGTACTCCGACGATGTTTCGAGAGGGCGAGGTTGGGAATTGTGGTTGACGTTGTGAAGTGCCACGGATGATGGCGAAGTAGAATCACATTCATTGGGCTGTTGCTGCTCTGTGATGAAGCAACTTTCATCGGTGACGTCTTCGGACGTGTCGACGGGTATGTCCGGGAGTGACACAGATGATTGCGCAACGGTGAGGCGAGGTGCCGTATGTGATTGTGGCGCAGCTGACGATGCCGGGTCGGTACTGGTACCTGTGTCATGAGCGCAAGGACCAGCACCAAAATAATTGGATTTGGCAAAGGAGGACGCCAAGCTATCGACGGTTGGCTGCAACATGCTAGGTGATGCTGGACGTGCCGGTGTGTTGTCGATCGCCATGTGCATATTCTGCTGTAATTGTTGCTGATTCTGCTGTTTGTGTTGTTGTTGATCATGTAGTCGCAGGTGTATTCTGCTGCTGCTGCCATCATCTTTATGTCTTGCAACAGCAGGCAGATGGACAGCTGCACCACGAGGCCATTTCGATTCCTGTGCATGATCGTACTTGTAGTCCCCCAAAGCCAGGTTACCAAACACGCTGGGAGGTCGCATAACTTGCGGCGGCGCGACTGAGGCACGCGAAATTGATGGGTTCGCGTCGGTGATTGCACTTGCATCCGCATCTGTGTTCCTGCCCGCAGCTGCAGTTTCGTTCTGTTTTCGTAGCAGGATCATTGGTGTGGCTGCAATTGTTCCAACTGGACGAATCGGCGACTTGATGGTTGGATCTCTATTTGGTGTGGTCGCTGTTGTCGTCGCTGTAGTTGTCGTTGCTGTTGCGGTCTGGATGGGCGACACGGCCGTGTTGGAAGGTGCGGCCAACAACCGTGGTGGCAGAGCAGTGGTCAGAGCAGTTGCTTGTGAAGACGACTGTGGTGCCATCAGAGCTGGCGCAGCATCTGGACGAGAAGGCTTGGTGGATGCGGACTGAGTCATCTTGGACTGCGCCATCTTGGGCTGTGGTGCGTAGGCTGGAGTCGATGTTGTCCTCGCCTGCATCAGCAGATGCAAGTTCGATGATCGCTGCCGCTCACTAGACGGAGCGCTGTAGTGGGCGACCTGGGCCATCTTGAACATGTGAACAATGGTGGCTTGTCTGTTCTGTTCTGCTCAGTGTCGAATGAGCTGAGTTGAATTGCGTTCCTGTGCTGCGCTGGGAGGGTTCTGTTGCGATTGACTTTACTGATGTTGTATTCTGTATCGTTGTACCTGTACGACTTGCGTTGTTCCACAGTGCCACCTTGCTCCGTTTCTCCAAACAAACAAAGAGTGAGAGAGCAAGCGAGGGATGGTGTGCGGGGCGGTTTCGTGTGTTTGCTCCAGGTACACAATGCCTTTCAAACAGACGGAGCCATCTGCATTCACAAATCGAGAATCCTGGTGTGGTGGTCGCGTGCAGGGGTAGTCGTGTCTTGTGCTGGGAGTGTACTGGCGCAGATGCCTGTGGTGATGCTGCTGTGTTGTTCTCTTTTGCAATCTGTATTTGTATACACGTTGTATACGCGTTGTGCGCACGTCCTCCACACGTCTTGTTGTGATGTCTGATTGTTCCGTATTTGGGTCGTCACTTTTTGTTGTGTCTTCGTGTCGTTGCTTCGTCTGGAAAGTACGGAAGATAGGTGACACCCTCGTGGATGTCAACTGCTCTGGAATCGGTGGGGACAGCGTTGGGAGGTATTATTTGGTAGAATGGATTGTATAATGTGGGGCAGGTGAAGTGTGGTGTGCCAATACGAGTATCGCAGGAGTTGTGAATCGGAGCTTTCCACGATACTTGTACTCGACGAGCTGTGAGCTATGAATGTTGAATCTCGGCCAATTTAGGTTGGATGGGATTGGCTGTCTCTTCGCGCCTTCGCCGATGCTGGTCAGAATTGTATTATATAATATAATACTCGATCGCACACTCTGACGCCCCACTAGTATGGTATAGTAGGTTGTAGAATAGAGTTGAATAGAGTAGAGTTGTCCGCAGAGCAGAAAGCAGAGAGTATTGGTATTGGACAATGCCAACACTCGTACAACTTCCAGAGACCAGGCTTTGTGCAGTTCGTATCGTCTCTCGGTCTTGTCCTTCCCTTTCCCACTCTGAGAAAGTCGCTGGTTGCTCAGGCACAACAAACGGCCTCTGTGTGCGGAATGCGATGTGGTGGGCGCGGTGGCAGGCAAAAAGGGAGAAACACTCCGGGATCAGATCTCTTTGATACTCTTTTTACGCCGATGCTTCACGATTGGAAGTGAAGAACGGTACTCCGTTGCTTGTGCGCAGCAGAGGAATCGAATTGGTTGGTGGGCGGGTGTCTTCTGGTGGGAATCTGTCTGTCGTCGCTGTGCTATCGGAAGTGAGGACTGGAGGGAAGTGTGGTTGCGACGTCGATCACCAGGTTGGCTGTGGATTACTCTCCTCTCCTCCACTGTGCTCTGCTCTATTCTATTGTTAGAAGAGTGGTCTCCGTTGCATCGTTGTCCAATCCCTTTGCTGATCCTCTTGCGTTTGGTCTTGGGCTGTTGGTCTTGGTTGATGCCGTTGGCTTTGGTTTTTGGCCTGGTTGGGGTTTGTGTTGTTTGTCTTGTTTGTCTTGTGGCTCGTGACGTCCTCCGACAGCACGGGGTTCGCCTGCGTTGGCTTCGTTTTTCGCCTTTGCGCGCTGTTTTCTGTTCTTTCAGCCTTGAAGCTGGCTGGGTTGCTGGTGTGCTGTTTGGGCAAACATGTGCTGGCATCGTTTGGCTTCTTTTCCATGCTCTTGTGCGTCATCGGTGGTTGAGAAGTGCCGTTGTCGTCCTCATTCACGAACGTTTGAATCCTGGAGACATGGAATAAGCGTCGCAAAGCCGGCATTTATGCGCGGTGATGTCACCAAATAAGTCACGGTGACGGCACAAATAGTCGCCCTGTCACATTCTTATTTATGGCGCCTTGTTCTTCCCTGTCACATTCGGCATCTTTTCTCTTTCTTTGCAGTTTCATGTTTTGATTCAGGAACGTCTGCCAAATATTTTCCACAACAGGCCAAACACGGCGACGCGATTGTGACTCGTGGTTGCGCACCAACCACAACAACGCGAAAACACAGACACACGTACGCGCATCCATCAACCAAGAGCGAAAAAGCCCACGGAACCCTGGTGACGCGCGGCGCATTTTCAACCAGGTGCTGAATCTTTCGCGTTGATTCTTCCGTCACATGGGTCAGATTCGGCCTCAAGGCAACATTCACCCGACGACATCCACCATTCATCACCACAAACTATACCTTTGGTCATAGCTCGTCCGCGTGTCCGCAGAGTACGTTTGGATCGATTCCTCCGCTCCAACGAAGACTATTTGCGCAGAGGAGCACATCTGTCTTTTTGTTCCGTTCTTGGTTGGTTGTTTCGCCAGCGCAAGAACATCCGTGCTCCTATCACCGACAGAGTACTGAACTCCTACTTCGCCTCCTGCACAGCACTTTTCAGTATCTGAGTATCATTATATTGCAATATGACCATCCAACGAGTATCCACTCCATTTCGCAACAGCACCTTCCATCATCATACTATTCTACTACGGGCCAGAGGCATCTCTCTGCCCGCCGCTGATTCCACGAAACATCTCACGAACGCAACCATGGCCTCCTCAGTTCTTTCCACCAACTCAGCCATCCAACCAAAACATCCAACATGGCATGATTATCACCACGAGAGTGCACAGACACAGACCCACGCTCCCATCATGTCCATCGAAGGAGCCTCCTCTCTTGCGATGTCGAGATCTTGTCGGCATCGGCCTGTTCCCTACCGAGTTTTGCGCTTCGATGATTCGTGCTATCCGACTAACTCGATCATAATGAGGAATTTGTCATTCCGATTTCTCTCTCAAATGTCGCCCCGCGCGCGCCAGTCGACCCATTCGTGTGACAGCGATCGCCCAAACCAAGCAACATCACAAATCGAGAGCAAAAACAGTGGAACGAGTGCACGGAAACAAAACGTCTCCCACCGACAACAACAACGACGATGACGACGTGCAATGCAATGCAAAGCGATGGAATGCAATGCAATTGAGGAGACTGGAGTGGCACAGCAACTACAACAACTTGATGACAGCAAGCTGCTTCGAAGCATCACAGCCATCGATCAACGCTATTGTGCTCAACATCGATACCCGAGTTGAAATCAATCCACAATGAGCTTCCTCTTCGGCAAAGGCAACAGCAGCAAGGGCAACGATGCCAGCACCGCGACGACAAGCAACGCACATGCCAATGCCGGAAAGACTACCAGCGGCAACTACAACAGCAACAATGGCACCGGCACTGGCACCGGCACTGGCAATTCAGATGATCCAACCGCAACGCTGAATGCGGCGGCCACATTGGCAGGCACAGTGTTCACGCCGGAGAATGTCTCGCGTGCAGCAAGAGCCGCCCAGGAACGGGCGCAGGAGATTCAGAAGCAGGCGCAGGATGGCAACATCTCGTTGCGCGCCGTGGCCTTCTTGGGAGGCATCCTGCTCATGATGGTGTCGCTGCGAGACTGTTTGGGAAAGATCCTGTCCTTCCAGTTGGTCGGCGCGGTGCTGGAGCTATTCACATTCTTCCTGTCAATCATCGTCATTCTGCTGGAGGCCAAGACGACTCTCTTGCCAGGGGCATGGGTGGACCGCATCCACAAGTACGCCCTCTTCCTCAAGTACATGTGGGGACGTGGATCGCTTTACTTCATGGCGGGCGCATTGCAGCTGTCTCACTTTCAAGATATCCTGGATCTCATCGCCGGTGCCTGGATGTGCGTCGTCGGCGCCATGATGGTCTTCGTGGGGCAGCAGACAGCGCAAAAGCTGCAAACAATGCGAAAGCAGCTCTACACCGAGCACGACCTCAAGCAGATATTCTCGCAGGCCAATGTGGATGGCGTCGGTTTGAATGTCGCGCAATTCCGTGATCTCACGGTGAAGCTCGGTCTGGATCTGACGCGAAGGGAGACAGAGAGCGCGCTGCTGCACATGAAGAAGGACAACAGCAAGGATCGGCTGTCGTATGAGGAGTTTCTGGAGTGGTGGACGCAATCGTCTGATGCGACGGAGTCCATGGCAGACAGCCCCTTGCTGTTCGTGTGAATGTATGGTGCATACGCGTGAGGGTAAATGAGGAAGCTTCTCTTGCTCCAGCAACGTCAGCCAATCTCAGCCTGTGTGCTTTGCTCCATCAACACCAGTAGAAGTTTACATTATATATATTGGTTGATACAATTTAGATTTATCAACAAACTCGTGCCTTTCAATTGTTCCATTTTCTTCTATGTCCTGCCTACTATATTGTTGTGGTCGTGGTGTCTTTGTCTCTATCGTTGGCTGTGTATGAACTGTTGTATTTTGCGCATTGGTGCAATTGTCCTTGTATTCCCGTGTGCTTCCACTTGCACAAGCCCTTCTCTCGGTCTGCCGTCGTTGCTTCGCATACTTGCTTTTTACATTCTATTCCTCTCAAGCAAATGTGATCGCGACCATTGATGACAACACGGTGCCTGCCATCAATCCCATAGCGGAAATGGATGCAGCACTGGAATCATCTGTGTTTGTACTCGCGGTCAATGTCGTACCTGCGCCCGCCTCATTGGACGATTCCAGCATCTGCATCAACTGAACAGTTCCGTCGTCGTCGAAACCGCCGTTTGGTGTTGTTGGGCATCCGGTGTCGGAGCAGCACCCGCATGCGTCATTTGGCAGCGACTTGCCCGACGGGATGCAGACGGAACCACTCATGAGGACGTCGCCAGTTTGCGGGTTGAAGAATGGGCGGCACACGAATTGGCCCTGTTCGCCGGAATGGAGATCGCAGGACACGATATCATCATCGACGCAGGTCGAGTTCGCGAATTGGTCTTCGATGCGTACTGGGCAATCATCTCCGCAGCACCCGCAGGTATCCGATTCCCACGTGGCATCTGCTGCGACGCAGACGGACATGGTGTGAGATTCGCCTGTGAGCGGGTCGAAGGTTTCGCGGCACATGAACAATCCCTGCGTGGCCTCCATGTCGTCGTCATCATCGCTGTCGCTGCCGTCGTCACTCGCACTTTGGCTCTCGCTGGCGCTGCCATCACTGCCGCTGTCATCGCTGTCATCACTGCCGCTGACGCTTCTGCTCTCGCTTCTGCGCCTGTGGTTCTTGTTGCCTCCGTGGCGCTTTGGTAATGTGCAAGTGATGACCTCTTCCACAGCGCACGTAGCATTCACCAATGCAGGTTTCTCAAAGTCGTCGGCATCGTCGGAACCTTCATCCGAATCGACGGGACATGTGCCGTTGCAGCATCCGCACACATCACCCTCCAAGCCGCGAGTGTCATGAATCTCAATGGTCTTGTTGATTGCATCACCGCTGAATGGATTGAACACCTCACGACAGACGACATCGAGATCTCTGTCGCGACTGGCGCTATGACGGGATCGACGAGAGCCTTCATCCGAATCTCCGCGTCGCTGGAGATGGCGGCTTGGCAGACCGTCGCACGTGCTGTCGATAAAGTCCGGTTGGATGGGACAATCATCGCCGCAGCACCCGCACGCGTCCATATCCCACGCCGCATCGGCAGGAATGCAGACGGGCATGGTTTGGTTGGCGCCCGTGATGGGATGGAACTCGGTGCGACACACGAAGACACCTTGCGCATTGCCGTGGTAGAGGTTGCAGGCGAGCGGCGCGTCGCAGGTGATGTTGGCGAGATCCAAGTTGGGGAAGTCGATGCCATGCTTCCCGAAGAAGGATGCGCCGCGGCCGTGCGTGTGTCCATCGATGTAGAACAAATCGTGGATACCATCATCGCTGGTGCGTCCGGCAGTCACCTCGTGGGTGGCATGCAGAAGCAGGGCCGCAGAGAAGGTTGCTGCAATGGCGATCTTCATGGTGGAGTTTGGCAGAGTACTTGTAGGATGATTGAGGTGCTGAATGGATGAGAGAGATGCTGTTTCCTTGCTGATGTGTTTGTATTGGTTGTGATGAAGCTGAATTTATGAGATCGGGATGGATGTCGGTTCCATCAGGAAGCATTGGGATTACTCTGCTCCACTGTGATCTGTTCCATCCACAGCCGCACTCCATGATCATTTCCATCATGGCTTAATGTGTATGGTATGAGTTCGTCGGAGCATGTGCATGCGTGTGCGTGTGCATATGCATGAATGTGTGATTGCACAACGCAAAATGTGAGCTCCAGTTTTGAACGATTGATTTGACACGACTTCCAGCTCCGATTAAGGGAGCGGATCTCTTCTCTTCCATTCGGTCTTGTTGCACTATTGATGTGGTGTGGGACAGGCTTTGCCGACAATGGAATACGACCTATGGTGTGCACTCATCGATCCTCGAATAACGTATCCTCCACCAGTTCCCGTATCGAGACAAACAGGAATGAAGTTGGAGTTGGAGAATCGCGGTATCACATCACATCGTGTGACATGGCATGACATGGCATGCCACAACATGAGATGCATGTACGGCTGAGTGTTGCTGATCTCAGCATCCGAATACGGGTATGGTTTGGCTCGGAGCACCATCGAGAGTAGAGGACTCAACTCTCCTCTACTTTACTCTCCGACCAAGTATCTTTTGTGATGACTGGTGGAGAGGATCTCCATCGTACGCACGACTGTGTGAGGACGGGTGAGAGTGTAAATCCAGAAATTGTGACGGATGTTCGCTGGTTGCCAAAGTGGGTTTGCCACACGCATTCTCTTTGTGCGAAAATCGGGTTTCTTGTCTTTCACAGTTGGTCGTGTTTTGCAATTCGCACGATCAATTCTGCGGTAGTATCTCTAGTCTACTCATTTAGAATGCAGTTTGGTCGAAGATGTCGAATGGTGAATAGAGGAAGAACTAACAGAGTACTTCGAAAGAAAAGACGGCACAAAAAGCGCAAACGCCAAACAATGAAAAACAAACACCCGTCCGTTTCAGGGAAACAACTCGCCGAAAGATCTCGCACAGGAGTGACAAAAGACCCGTTGCGCATTTATGGCGTGTTCGTTGGGTGCGCGCATCTGCTCGTTGTTGTGCCGTTGAAATTCACAGCAGCGTGCTGTTCATCGCGGTACACACCAGCATTCTCGGTTGATCCACCAGGAGCTATTCTGTGCCTCTGTGGTACCCATACTGTCATCATACGCACCATTCGCAACAGTGACAAAGAAGCATTGCAACCGAGAACAGAATCGCATCCTCGGACGCTGCATTCACAGAATACGCAGATCCGTATAATAGATCCATCGGTCCATCCACCATCTGCGGAAGTGAGCATTGCTCCATTGCTCCATT
Organism: Craspedostauros australis; assembly: GCA_026770025.1. Taxonomy (NCBI): domain Eukaryota; phylum Bacillariophyta; class Bacillariophyceae; order Mastogloiales; family Achnanthaceae; genus Craspedostauros; species Craspedostauros australis. The sequence continues at coordinate 200,369 of JAMXDE010000055.1, read as the reverse complement.
GATCCATTGATTCATTGAGAATCGAGCATTGGGAAAGTCATCTTGCTGACTTTGCGGACATAGATCATATCATAGTCGCAAGCGCAGCTCGCATCACCACCAACACCACGATGACGAGCAAGAACCTGAGCCTGTCGGGGCCCATGCGCCTGATGGCCACTCTCTTCGCCATCTGCGTGGCTTCCATGGCGACCGCGACAGTCAGCGCGATGGGATCAGCCTACATGTATGGCGCCAACTTCGAACCGACGATCTTCGAGCATGACCCCAAGGCAAGCAAGGGCATGTTCATGGACTCCAACAAGCCGCGCATCGTGGAGTTCTACAGTCCCTCCTGCGTAAGTTATGCATCATCATATGACATTATACACTGTGTTTGTGCCAGCTTCTGTCGTTGCGATCCGTTGTATCATACTATTACTATTGTTGTATACTATCCCATGCTATACCATACCATATTAGTATGACGCACATTGTACTGTACTATACTGTACTATATTCGGACAAGCGCTGCACCGTCATGATCTTCGCATGATCCGCATCCATCCAACGAACGTCTATCAACATATATAATATCAACGCTGCGTTCTCACAATTCCCTATCTCTCTTTCTTTCTTGCTCGGTCTCCTGTTCGGTCTCCTGTCTCTATGCTACCGGACGCTCATGTCATCGCATTGCGTGGCACTTCAATGGCACTCCATCTCATTGAATCCATATACTCCAGGGCGCTTGCCAAACATTCAAGCCAACCTTCGTCAACCTCGCCAAGGAGATCACATCGGCATACAACGACGTGGAGGTCTACGCTGTCTCGTGCGAGCACCACACCGACGTCTGCAGGGATTACAAGGTTCCGTCCTATCCCAGTCTGCTCGGATTCCAGGCCGGGCACAGCGAGCCCGTGCGTTTCCAAAGATCGCGCAACCCCCTGTCGAATGGATACTCCGTCTCGGAGATTGCGGAGAGGCTCGAGCTCACCGCCAACGCAGAAAAGGCATCCGCAGCACGTCGTCTCGATGAAGACAACAGCAATGAGAACGGCGAAAAGAAAAGCGCCAAGCCAGGAAAGGACAAGTCCGATGAGGAAGACGAAGATGAAGACAGGGACGAAAAGAAAGGCGCCAAGCCAGGAAAGGACAAATCCGAGGAGGAAGATGAAGACAAAGATAAAGATGCTGATGCTGATGCAGATGCTGACAAAGATGACGAAGGAGATTCGGAGGAGGCAAAATCAGAGGAAGCAGAGGAAGAAGAGGATTCAGAAGAAAAGGAGGCCGTCAAGAAGCACGAGGAACATAAACCCCACGAACACAAGCACCACGAGCATAAACCCCACGAACACAAGCATCACGAGCATAAACACCACGAACACAAGGGCGTCGCTGCTGCTGCCGCTGCTCATGGCTCATCCCACCACAACCATGCCGCCGCAACCTGGGCGGAGTCCAAAAAAGAACGCGATATCCGAAAGAAAAATGGCTTCGAGAGGGCCAGGCAGAAGAAGCTGGAGATGCAACAAGCCCGGCGTGATGGAAAGGCCCGCAACGACAAGACGACGAAGCAAAAGGACGTCGATCGCTTCGAGGACCTGCTCAAGAAACGCCGTGAGATGGTCAAGCGGCGCAACGAGGCTGGAGACCTGTCCAGATTGCACAACGGTGAAGCGCATTTTGACCTCCGCGTTGGCAAGGCCGCGCAAGCGCGAGAGAGGCGTGTGACGGCGAAGCCGGAAGAACAGACCAAGGGAATGAAGGTCTTCGATCCCACAACCGAGGAGTACCGAAAGCGCAGGGAGGAGCTGGCGAAGCGTTTCGTGGCGTCAGCGCAGAAGAAGGAGGGCGGCATCTTCAAGAAGAAACCGGACGCAGGCGAGCTCAGGGAGCGCTTCCGACTTGCCCAGCAGCAGAGAAAGTCCACATTCCAGAAGGACGTCAAGAAGGGCGGCATCGTCAGCCGCGCAGTGGATCATGTGCCCGTCGCCAACCGAATCGTCCGCCTCACGGGGGAAGAAGCGCTCATCTTGGACTCCACGCTCTCCTTCTATCAAGGTCTGCAAATGTACGTGTTCAAAACCAACGCTCCCTTGTCGTCGGACCAGCAGAACGTCTTGAAGAGGTGGCTGGAGTTCCTCAGCGTCTCGCTGCCACCGGAATGGGCGCTGCACAGACTCATCGACACGCTGCTGCGGGACATCAGCAAGATCTCACAGAGCCCTGCGGCATTGCAGGCTGTTCTGCGCACGTACGAGCTCAAGCGGACCGCTTACAGCCACTCCTGCAGGACCAACGGCCAGGAGAGCAGATTTGCTTGCGGATTCTGGAAGCTGCTGCACACGGCGACGATCGGCGTCGCGGAACAGCGCGGCGGGCTCAATCTGCTCGATGCCGAACTCGTGGGTCCGGGCACAGAGACCTTCTCACCGGTCGAGGCATCCAACGTCATCCGGGATTACATGGACACCTTCTATCCGTGCAAGGACTGCAGCGAGCACTTCGTCAAGACCTTCGACGACTGCGACATGAATCGTCGCTGCGACCGCCTGTCCGAAGAATACGAAGACGCCAGCGTGGCGGACTGGAAGGAGCTGGCGCTGTGGCTCTGGGAATTCCACAACGACGTCTCCGTCCGTGTCCTCAACGAGAAGATGAGTCACAGCAAGCAGGGTTCCGCAACCGAGGAAGTGGAGATGAAGAAGGCGATCGAGGTCCTCTGGCCATCCCTGAACCAATGCATGGCGTGCCTCGACGAGGATGGAACCTGGAATGAGGCCGAGGTGTTCGTGTACCTGGAGCATACCTACTGGGCCGAGGCCCACATCGATCCCATCAAGGACAGGCTCCTTGCCTTCGACGATGACTCCACGAACAACATCCTCGGGACGCTGGTCATGATTATCTTCGTCATCCTCTTGGTCGTCTACAGACTGGTGGGAAGCCGAAGTGCAGCAATTCAAAAGTCCGTGGTCGTCGCACGAAGCCTCGTGGCCAACGCAACGCGATCCGCTACAGGCCGTGCCAAGGAACGGTCCGCCTAATCGTGTTGGCGACGAATCAATCAATCAATTGGTTGATTGGTTGGTTAGTTAGTTGAGTAGCCTGGGCAAAGGAACAAGGAACAGCTGGGTGAAATAGTATGAAATGAAACAGCATGGACTGAATAAACAGATCAGAACGACGATTAAGCAAACGATTGCACAAGTACTGTGCAGCGGAGCATTATCGTCGTCGTATGGTATTGTGATGTGTGCTACGTGCCCTTCAGCTTTGCGTCTCTCCGTTGCCATGGCCATGCAAACGACCTATGCGTTAGAAAGAGTACGCCTACATACTCTGCTTGCGTTACTCTCTCATGCCCGTACAAGTATACTACGTACAACAGTACCCTCCTCTGCTCTCCCATGTTCTTCGTGTGGGTGTTGGTCATGTGGAAACCATGAGATATGTGTTGGAAACATCGAACCGACATTCACGCCACACCGATACAATCGACTACAACGACAAACACGTAGTTGAGTACTTCCCACAACTACTAGTACGACTATGCAAGGTGCGAGAGACCAAAGATACCCCACAAGTCACCAAACTCCACAAATCATTGTCGATCCAGAAAGATCATCCAATGACAATAAACGGGGTCTAGAGAGAGAGAGTGGATGCGCAACATCCCTCGATCATCATGACGACATCTCTGCCAACATGCCTCAATCTCAATGACCGCAAGAGAGCGACAACAGCGAAACCCACCGCTGCATCAACAATAACAGCAACAACAGCAGTAGCAGCAGTTACAACAATAACAACGAGGATCAGGCTCCTTCTCGTGCTGCTGCTCTGCGTCGTCCTCCACCAGCCAACGCAGCATGGCTATGCGCACGCAGCGTCCGAGGATGGCGATGATCTGCCCAATCCAGACCTCCCGTACTTCTACCTCGGCAATCCAAACGCAAAGTCGATCAAGGAGTTCGCGGTCTTTGGCGAGAACGCGGCCAAGAATGACTGGCCGAGCTTCCTTTACGATGCCAACGTTGATGCATATCGTCTAGTGGAGTTCTACGCTCATTGGTGTCCGGTGAGTGCTATTATACGGTACTATACAATACCATACAACTATAATATGATATGATATGGAGCAGTGCATCACGAACTTGCGTAATGCCTCTCCATTATGGAATAGAGCACATCCGGATGCATTAGTTCGTTCTTTGAATATGAAGCAATGCTCACACATGATGCTAGCACATTGATGCATGATGGACCGCTCAGTTCAATCAACCATCCATGCATCTATCCATCTTTCTCATTCGTCCGAATGCATGTCTCCACCCATTCCACTCTCCATCACTCGACCCATGATGTTCATCCTGTCACTGGTCGCCGCTCCCCCTCGCTGTTGCATCCTCTACCATGCTCCAACATCCTCTACCATGATCCACCACATGCACACATCATATCACATGCAGCACTGCCAAAAGTTCCGTCCCAACTTCATCGCGATCTCCAAGACGATAGAACAGATGGCGCAGAAGTACGACGTCGACCTTCGCATATACGCCGTGTCATGCACGCCGCACAAACACCTGTGCCGGCACCAGAACATCACGGGTTATCCCAGGATCAAGCTCTTTCCACCACACTCCACCACCGGCAAGTTCATCAACCACTACGAGCTGCATCCCTTCCACGTCCTGCGCATGGTCGGCGTCAACCTCGATGATGAGATGGAGCACCAGATATCGGACGAGCTCGAGGCCCTGCAGGATCAGGAGCAGCTGAAGGACAGGAAGAAGCATGGCAACGCGTTGCTGGCATCATCGCCGACGGAACGGTACTACCTGCCGCGCACCAAGGCCGACATCTACAACGACGCTTACCTCAGCTTCGACTACGCCATGCGCAACGGCATCTTCAGCACCAACAGCAACGCTGATCACGGCCTCTTCAACCGCACCAAGGAGGTCTTCTCCAAATGGATCATCCAGGCGCAGGGCAGCCTGCCACCGACGTGGGGACTGCAGAACATGGTCTCTGACATCAAGGACAACCTCGACTTCGCCGTCGAGAGCGAGGAGAACCTCCTCAGCATCGTCGACAAGTACCCGCCCAAGCGCAAGCAATGGAGCAAGGCCTGTTCGCGCGGGGATCCCTACGCCGGCTACACCTGCGGCCTGTGGCAGCTCTTCCATATCATGTCCATCGGCATGGTCGTCTTCAACAAGAACATCGTCGGCGACGACGATTGGATGTTCTTCCGCCCCGAGGAGTTCGGCGACACGCTGCGGGATTACATCGAGCTCTTCTTCGGTTGCGAGGTGTGCCGCATCAACTTCGTGCATGCGTACGATAGCTGCGGGTTGGATCGTTGCAACCGTCTCATCGAGAACGTGGGCAACTCGCTGGATTGGGAGGAATTCCCGCTGTGGCTCTTCGAAACGCACAACGCCGTCAACACGAGGCTGCTGCATGAACGAGCCGAGAGGGAGCATCGCTCCGTGACGGGCGAAGAAGAGATCAGCGTTCTGTGGCCATCGCGGCTGGATTGCGCGGCATGCTGGCATCCCGACGGGCGGTGGGATCCCGAAATGATCGTCAAGTACCTGCGCATGACCTACTGGCCGGATGATGACCTGACGACGCAGCTGAGGAGGGAACTGCGAGAAGGCGGCATCGAAGCCGAGAAGGAGTTCCAGGCCGACGAGGAGAGGCGATTTCTGCTGCACGTCGGCGTTGCCATCGTGACCAGCGCATTCGTTGTCGCTGTTTATTGGTACAGGAAGAAGGCCCATCTGAAACGCACAGGTCGTCACAAGAAGGTGGAGGTTTAGAGAAGGCATATGCCACAAGGCGTTGTTCGATAATGCAAGCTTGTACAGTAGAGCGAGTGCAGCACCAATCCACATGTGATTCCTGATGTTGATACGTCTGGATGGACCATGTGAGTACCATCCTCATCCAATGAGGCACGACGGGACAGGACGGGACGATTAACGATGAGAATGGACAGGACAACGAAACGAAGAGATGAATCGTGGGAGCTGCGGCGATCGCACGTTTATTGTATATAATACTCAAAGAGAACAGTTGATTTGAAGAGGGTAACGTTCGTAACGGTCATGACACAGCGCCAGCCAGGTCATTTGGTGTTCTTGGGATGGAGTTGAGCGATGTGTTCATCACGTTTCGGCCTCGCATTGGCGACAAGACGGTGTTCGTTCATGGAACGGCTCACTCAAGGCGATCCATGCGCAACACACCAAGTCCTATGTCGTACCATACCATTCAATACCATCCTCATCCTACTTCGCAACACCCCCCAACATCAGCAACAAGTTGAATGGGAAAGATGAGCAAAACTTGACTGGATACTATTGTACGCATTGCTTTATGCTTGATATGTATGGTGTGAGCATAGCCACGAGCATTCAACTCTTTCTTCCCCTTTTTTCGTTTTCTCTGTGATCACACATCCGTGCTTGTTTCGATGGTTAAATACATGCAGACTGTGGTATGCTGTGCCGTGCGCATGCTTTGTGTTTTGATTCATCGCCTGGATCTTCCATTTCATGCACTTCTTAATTCATCCATCCTTTCGTCCACCGGGCTGCACCCGTCGCGTGGGATACCAAGAGATTAAGACATGCGGCGACGCTTGGCCTCCTGTTGCAGCTGGTGCATGGTCAAGGCATCCAGCATGGCTGCGTTTGGCATCTGCCCAGCCTGCTGCTGCTGTTGTTGCTGGAATTGGTGCATGAGGGCGGCCCGCGGATCGATGTTTGGCATGGCGTTTGCTGCCGCCGCAGCAGCTGCTGCAGCCTTGAGTTGTGCATTGTGCTGCAAGGTGCGCTTGAGGGATCGCGCAGGCGCCGATCCGCTGGTGGTTCCGTGGAGACGGTCCCAAATGCGGGCGAAGAAGGCCTTCTGGCTGCCGAATTTCATCTTGGCGCGCTCCTCGTCATGCGTCGTGCGCAGCTTCTCCAGGGTCCCGCGAACCTCCTGCGGGCACTTTCTGCAGCGCATCATGTGGTTGTGAAGCACGTTGAGGGTCTTGGACGTGTCCGACAGCGTCTTGATGCTGGAGGGAAAGAAGCGACCCGAACCGAAACCGCCGAAGCAGTGACGGCAGGCGAGGCCAGGGAAGCCCTGCGGCAATCCCTTGCGCTTGCCCAACCGATCTGCTTCTGTGAACTTGCACGGCTGCATCTGGCTGAGTAGGTGGAAGGAGAACGAGGTGGCGTAGGGCTCGTCCTCTCCTGTGATGAGCGGTGCGGATTGCGTCATGTTGCGCTCTGTCTGCGGGATGCTGGAATCGGAGTCAGCCGCGGCTGCTTGGGACGACGATGCATTGCCGCCCTTGCCCCTGTTTGCTGGCACGTTGGTGATGGCGTTGCTGTTGGATGAGAAGAAATCGTTGGAGTTGCGTCTGACAGCATCGAAGTTCTCGATGGACGCCTGCTGCTTGGAGAGGTTTGGTATTTGCGGAGGCGTGCATGCCGAGAAGCGGATGCCGCTGGCGGTGTCCACGAGTCCAAGGCTGCGTGCCGAGTCCACCCAGTATCTCTTGGAGGTTCCGGACCTGGCATCGTCAGCCTTGAGGGTTTCGTACCGTTGCATGATGTCTTCCGGCACCGACGAGCAGCAGTGCAAATGTCTTTGCAACAGGTTCATGGTGGCGTTGTAGATGCTGGCAATGCTCGTTGCTGTGGGGCACAGGAGAGTATGGTGCAATGCCATGTGTTTGTGTGTGTGTTTGGTTACGATGTGTTGGCAGGCGCGAAGAGGCAGAAAGGTTGTTGGTGTTGGTGAGTGTGATGGTACGAGTAGGAAAGCAAAGAAGTACCCCTGATAACACATGACAATACATGCAGACACAGTACGAGTATTGCATGTATCGCAATGCATGGTGGTCCGGCTGAAGACGATAAGGACTTACGGTAGTAGACACTTCCTCGCTCGCAGGACCTGGAGTCATCACGGGAGTGACAATGCGGACAGCGGATGCCGACCTGTCCCACCTGAATTGGCTTTCGCTTGCCCTTGGATGGCGCTGCGACGTGCTTGGCCGATGCCGTGAAAATCTCCACGCAGTGACGGCGAACGAAGCAGTGCAAGGGCGTCAACCAGTCCCGATCGGAGCTCATCGACAACGGCTGTGGCTGCTTCATGTCGATGAATGGTCCTGTGGACAGCTTGCGCGGGGCATCGCGGCGGCTTCCCGCGGATGTGTCCAGGGACAACCGACGCTTGGGGCTGACTGGCGTGATTGTGTTGGGAGCCGTGTTGGCCAGTCCCATTGCGGCAGCGTTGCTCATGGTGCTTCCATTGGCGTTCATGAAGGCTGCCAGATCAGCATCAAGACCACCGAGCGCTGCGGGGTTGAGGGCGTTGTTGTTGGCCAGGTTGCTGAAGTTGTTCATTCCGTGGACGGCATTGTTGGCAGCGTTTCCGTTGTTGGCGTTCATGCCACCGAACATGTTGTTGCGCAGCTGCCCAACGCAGACTGACTCATGAGCGAAGGCCTCCTCCTGAGAGGGGAAGGCCTTGTTGTTGCAGCATTGGCAGACAAACCAGCCTGGTGGAACGGACGTCATGTTTCCACCTGTTTGCATGGCACCCATGCCTGCACCAGCACCGCCGCCGCCTGCGACCGCCGCTCCTGATCGTCCCATGAGCAAGGGATGGCCTTGCGCGTTGGGGAACTGTTGGGCTCCGAGGGTATTGTTGACCTTGCTGGCGAGGTTCTGCTGCAGCTGCGTCATCGCCATCTTGCCCTCTTCGATGCCACGCAGGATCTGCTGGTGCTCCATCTCGAGCTGCTTCTTGCGGCGGTCGAGCTCACGCTGCAGCTCGTGCATCTGCTGTTGCTGCGCCGTGATGGCGTTGACGGCGGATGCGCTGGGTGCGCCTGGGTTGCGACCGAACGATGCCATGTTGTTGTTCATGTTGACTCCTGCGCCTGCGTTTCCCGCGTTGTTGCCCGGGTGGTGGTTGTGGGCACCTCCCAGGAGAGATCCCGGGCCGAAGCCGCCCATTGGAAAGCCCGCTGCTGCCGCGGCCATCATCTGGTCCGTCGGAGCGAATGCTGATGGGTTGTTGAAGTCCGCAGCAGCAGCGCCTCCGCCGGCACCGCCCATGGCCGGTGTGGTTCCCATGGCCATGGACAGACGTCTGCGCGTGAGGTCCATGATGGCAGCATCGATGACAGCAGTTGTGGAATCCAGGGAGTTCCTGCGATCCATGCCCCCTCCTGCGTTGCCGAGAAGCGAGTCCCTGCGACCAACCGAGACACCAGCCGGCCCTGCGAGACCTGCCGTTGCCATGCCGCCACCCAAGATGGAATCCCTGCGAGCCGCCAGCATGTCAAAGTCAGCGAATCCGCTGGACCGCCTGACTGCGGCCAAACCGCTGAGAGGATCGGCTGGTCCGGCGCCGCCAGCAGCCGGTCCGAAGCCCGAGTTCCTTCTCATGAAGAGCTCGTTGAGAGCGGCAGCATCGAAGCCGAGGCTTGGGCGTCTGCCAGCTCCACCTCCGTTGCCGCCGGCTCCAGAAGACGTCCCTGCTGCGTTCCCCATTGCAGAGGAGCTTGGTGTGTTGGATGGTGGTGCGACCATCGAGGTGTTCATTCCGCCGATGGTCACGCGACGCCCGACGCCTCCGTTGTTGCCGACGCCACCGGCAGCAGCACCGACTCCGGCTCCAAGGCCAGCACCCGCTCCCATTCCCAAGGAGGTCTGCAGCGAGTTGCCGAGGTTGGTATTGAAGTTGTTGCCTTGTCCGCCGTTGTTGTTGTTGTTGCCGCTTCGGCTGTTGTTGCCAATGTTTCTGTTCCTGTTCATGTTGGGGTTGCCGCCACCACCGCCATTGCTGCCGTTGCCGCCATTGCCGCTGCTGTGATTCATGTTGGAATTCATGATTGTGTTGATACTCGTGTTGAGGTTAGCGCCACCAGAGCTAGAGCTAGAGACAGCACCAGCTATCGGTACAGTGTTGATGACGAATGGGTTGGTACGAGTATCACTCAGCGCTGATGATGGAAGAGTCAGATCCGTCATTCCCCGAAAGTGGATTTATGCGAAGAGTCCTGCAGGTTGGCAATCATAGACGACCATCAACGATCATCAACCGGAGGAGGAGGCCAGAGCGATGGATAGAGAAGGTACGCGAAGGGTGAGTTACAATTGCAGTACTTGCTCCAGATTGTGTCATGGCACAGGACCATGCGAGCTAGGAATGGTCACATTTGTATCCGTATCTAATGGGCGAGTGCTGGACGCCGTGGCAGAGGCCCAGACATAGGTCTGGGCGGAGAAGGGGAGGGAGCGCACAGCATGTGAAGGTGCTACCGACCGACCAAGTCATGCGCAGGAGAAACAGTTCTTCAGGGACTTGGCTGAATCAGTGGCTGCCACGCCCATTGCTGCTGTCAGTGAAGCCAACGGCAGAAGTTGGTCGCTCGCGCACCATTCATTTGCCATCTCCGACCATCCGATCCGAACCACGCGGATGTGCTGACGAGAACAGAGCAGAATCGAAACCACGGAGATCAGCAGCAGCAAGTTGTTGCATGTCGCAAGTCAAGAATGGTGTTGTTTGCTGGTTCTTGCTCTCAATTCAGGTTTGTTTCCTTCCTTGCTTCCTTGAATGCCTGCTTCCTTGTTGGCTTACCTTCAACTGTTTCAGAGTCTGTGCTGTTGTTGTGTGCTGTTGTTATGGAACGTTGCTGCGAGTGGGCCTGTTGATCTTGCTCTGCCGTGGGATTGCGATTGAAGCCAAGCGATGAAGGTGTGGAGTGAAGTTGAGTAGAGCAGAGTCTTGGTCGTACGATTGGGTGGAGCAGTACAGCAGTACAGCAGCAGAGTATGTATGATACGTGAGTATGAATATGAGGATGTTTGTGAATGTGGACTTTCTTTCTTGTCCAGTTTGTTTGTGTTGAAGGTCCTCTTGAGGGTGATTGTGTGATTGTGGTTGCGATCGGAAGCAACAGGTTAGCATAGATCAACAAGGACAAACCCAACAGACCTCATCACGGTCGTACCTTCCTTCGTTGTGCGCATTCACGTGGGTGTGTGCGTGCGAATGTGGTCTGCGACGATGAGTGGTGTGGGGATTTGGCCCGATCCGCTCAGGCGATCTCTCCTTCCTTCTTTTTCACTTTGCTGTGTGTTTGATTTGTCGTGATTTGGGTGCTAACGATTTCTTTTGTGGTCTTCCGTCGCTGTTCGTCGTGTTCGCTCACAGTTCTTGTTTTTCTTCTACTCGTGCGCGTCCTTGTGTTTGTGCGTGCGAGCGAGCGTGCAACTGGAACGCTCACTTCTGGTCTTGTGGGCGCTGTCACCGTTGTTGACGCTGTTTCCAATTTGACCGATGTTAACCAATGTTACCGCCCGTGATGTTATCCTTTCGTGGTTGTGGCTTGTCGCCATCCGTGTTGTATCACGCGGTGTTGTCGTCTTGTCTCTGCATGCGTGTGTATCAGTACCACCTCGCCCGCTGACGACAGCATTCTCCGCCTTGTTGTTGTTCTTGTCGCTCCTGTCTTTGCTCTTGGTTGTGCCGGTTGTGCTGTCCGTGTTGTTTGGTTCGTTCATGCACGCGTGATAGGGGGGCACTGTTCATGCAGTTTCTGCGCCTTCTGTCCTGCTTGAATTTCGCCGTGTCCTTGCCAAAAGCGAGTGTTACTGTCACGTCTCCGATTTTCACTTGCGCGCATTTGCGTAACAACATCTGCGTCGCACTTAAGGCACCTGGGGACCATCTTTTCCCGAGTACATACGGCTTCCCATATCTCCTAAGTGCGAAACAGAACTCTTTAAACACGATCGGTTTTCCATTTTCTCCCTTTTGGAACACGAGTTGCATCAGAATTAGGCTTGCCTTCCGCTTTCGGATCACTCCCTACGACAACGTGTACAGAGGTTCTACGCCATCTCTGTCCAATCCAACCGTTCTAAGAGTGGTACTAAAATTCTTGTCGCTTGACGTAAAATGCTCCCGCATGGCCATATTGTTGAATTTTTGTTATGTAAAGGGGGTTCTTGTCTATCACGAGTAACGGTTTCGTGCGTTTAGTGGCGACTTTTGTATGCGTTTCATACCATCGCCCGTTCAGAGCAAACGAACACAAGCATCACACAGGGCACATTTGAGTTCAAGGTTCTTACGCCACAGTACAGCACAGTGGAGTCGAGCAGAGTAGATCAAAGTACTGCTCCGCCTCGTGCAATACGGGAATGTTGGTCAAATTGGTGTCAATTTCTGGTGCGCTGTTGAGCACACTGAACGAACTCGCATAGTGGATGCTGTCCGGAAGTGGCAAGTACGCGTATTGTGCGTGTGATGAAGAAACCACGCACCTGCGATCACTCCAGCGGCAATAAACGCCCCCAAACAGACATGTGTGCGCTGTGGGGCGTTTGTTTCACGAAGTTCGCGTGGGGCACATTTTTGGGGGCTGGCTGACGAACACGACCGGTTCTCATTTTTGCGAGTGATGATTGGACACTTCCATTGCACGACGGTGACATAAGTTTCAGTCGCTAGCGCGGGTGCGAGTCGCTTTGAGAACACGTTTGGCGAGCTGCCGGTTTGCCTGTTTCCTTCTTTGTCTCCGTTGCGTTGGAGAGGTGAAGCTGCGCGTTTGTGCTGTTGTGCCCTTTGGAGCAAGATGGTGAACTCTCTTGTCGCCTGTGCGCAATTGTAGAAGCGATCGTTTGCGCTTTATTTTACTCCGATCTTGCGGAAGTATTGTGACGAGGATGGTTGTACGTAGTTGTGAAGCGTCGGCCACGTTCCACTCGCGTTTGCAATGCATCAAGCTACGTGCAACATACTGTCCTCCACGATGAGAGAGCCTTCCAACATCCTCCCTCTGTCTCTCTCATTCGTTTCAGGAGCCAACCGTGCTCTTCCAACCTTGGGTAGTTCGCTGGACGCGAGAGTGCGCTTGGGGTTGCGGACAGCATCACTCAACGGCGTTGTTTGTTTGAATGACAATTTATTTGTTTCTGCGTTTCGCGACACCTTCAACAATCACGTTCACGCAAAGGCAATCCGATCTCGCTTCCGCGCCATCTCCGCAATTGTGCTTGGATGTTATACTCGTACGTGCAATTCCCAAGCTCCATCCGCCATTTGCAGGTTGGAGTTGGAACAAATGAGCGGAATGGAGATGGATGGAGGTGAAAGTCTCGAAAAGCTCCGCTTCGTCGCCATGTTCAGAATGTCGTGGGATGCAAGCACATCCTTGCGACCATCTTCTCTATCACAGCAACAGTACGAGCCACGATCTGCTCTGCTTTGTTCTCAGGAGCCACTCCAGTGCCGGAGAGAGGACCTGCGGTCTTCCAATCCTTTTCTGCCGCAATCGCTCTCCATCTCGTTGCGTGAGACGTACTCCTGGCGAAGAAAAGTACTCTACCATGGAGCACTCGCGTCATAGCCGTAGGCCGTGTGTGGACTTCAGACAGAGTCCCATTGGACACAGGGCACCCTCACAACGCCCTCGTGCCTCTCCGTTGGTATTGGAAATGCGACCATCGCTTTCGTGGAGTAACAATGGGACCATTATTATTAACCGTGCTGCACCATTGCAAGCGGATTGGGATGGATGATTGTCGCCTCTCCACAAATTCCACCAAATTCCAAAAAGATTACTCGTTCATACTCGTGCGAAGGAGGAGGAAGAGCACCATGCTATTACTATCATAACATACACACCTATCCTATAGAATATTACGATCTACAGAGGGCCCATCATCCAGCATACTTGTACTCGTATGGAACTGCGTTGAGCAACCTTTTCCATTGGAGCAAACGAACCGCTCATTCAAAGAGGAAGACCCGCTGGTCGCCCGTATTGTCGAATCTGCCCACACCCACACTCATGTTCAGGCTCACTCTCAAGTCCAACGCAGCAACAATCGATCACATGCACTCCTACTATGCACGTAGGATAGCTCGTACTTGTGCCATTCCTCCATAAGGCTGCTGGTGCTTCGGTGTGCGTGGATCGACACTCGATTGTCCTGAATACCTCGTACGCCATGCTGATCGCCGCACCATGCATCACCTTCGCCGCGTCTACTCTACTTGCATTTGCTCCGGTGGTCAATCTGCAAATCAATCCAACTCAGCTCGCCTCGGCCCAACTCCCTCCACGGTGCCGCTCTTCATGATCAACTTGGTTGGCGCATTCATCCCAAAGGGCGTGGGATGCGGTTCGTTTGCTTTGAATCTGCCGATTGCCTGTGGCTACGAGTGTCATCCAAGCTACGCATGTCATAGTCGTATGGCAGAGACAGAGAGAGCAAGAAGCTTCATTGCGGTCCAATCTATGTCCCACACGTGTAGACTGCTCGGCATGTTCATCGACTAAAACGATCGCTTCTGAGGTCATCCACGATCGTGAAGTTCTCCTTTCAGCAAAAGAAGGAACACACGTCACACGCATCGCGCACATCACACGCATCACAAACAAAGCGCGCTCGGCATCAAGCAACACAGAGCAACATCAAGGGCGTTACCCAAGAGAGAGAGAGAAAGACCGTCACCATGTTGGTCTTCGCTCAGTATCCGTACGAACGTATGCGTATCCGAGTACGCAGTCGTCTCGAAGAGCGACGCAGCGGAGAAGACCCGCAGTGGTGGCAGGAATGACGATATCAAGAACGGCCAAGCAAGGAATTTGGACAGCATTCTGGCGGTGCTTCCAGAGGCAATGGAGAACGACGACGCATCCAACGTCCAGCGTCCACGCCTCAAGCATCCCCGCTGATGGTTGGAGCTGCCATCGCTGATTCATCAGTTGCGGCGATAACTGCAGAAGGGTTCACTCAACACACACCCACGAATGGCAACAACCAAGGTGGTGCATCTCCAGAACCGTAACAAGCTGACGTCATGACCGCCCTTCTGAAGTTGGGTATTCGTCTTCAACTCCGCAGCGCAGCTCAGGGTCGCGTGGACACACACACACACGTACGAATACATCCAGCAGGCCGGTGATACCACCCCACGTGTTGTGGGTAACATTGTTGGGGATTCATCGAGAGACTTGGAAGGTGTGTGCCCAGTGGCTTCACGCTCCGAAGAGGGGGCGACCAACGTGTTCTTTCACACAAGCATGATGAATCTACGCAAGATGATGGCACCGAACATCCAACGCATTGGTGGCACAGACAGCAACAACATAAACGAGCGGCCTGTGTGGTACGATGTTTCAACCACCGTGACGCATGGTGAAGGTCAGACTGAAGTAGAGTATTCGAACGGTGTAGATCCTGGTGGATATCAAGCTTTCCAAAACGGCAACAATTGATTGCGTCATGTTGCAACAGGATCATGGTCACTCACTTGCCCCCAAGCAACTGCGGAAGAAAAGAGATGGAAATCACTTCAACATGCCCATCACGGGGGTTGCTGAAGGCGCCAGCCATCTCGCAGATGGTCACGTCGCCTTGGTTGGGCAAAGGAAGTTTCCCGGCGGGGCTGGAGCTGGTAGGACTGAGCGGCACACCATTTGCATCCAAGCCAAAAGACTACTTCGGCGACAGGGTCAATGTCACAAAGATCGAAGGAAGCAGGAAGAGAGTGAGTAATGAGCAGCTGGGCCGTCTCTTCGGCGACATCGACCGTACGTCGTTCCTGGTCGAGAGGAGGACATTGTTTGGAATCACGGAGACCCATTTCTGCACATTCCATTTGCAGTAGGTAGTCCCGACACAAGTATCCTCGCCGACCTGAACTGACCTGACCTGATCGAATCGATGGATGATCGCCGCAGCGAAGTCCGAAAGATCGGCGAGCATCTGGAGCACCACGATTATTATGGTGGCGATTGAGTCACCAAATCCGCGGACACTGTTGGCGACGGGGCTGGAGGCGTCACACATCCACGGGGTGATACAGACCATGAAGATGACAAAGGATGCAACAATGAAGCAAAACGCAACCTCCGTTCCTGATGATGCACCATTCACTTGAAGGAGTCGCGAGATTCGAATCCACTCCAGTGTTTTGGAACGCATCTAACAAGCTCGGGGCGTCGAGTAGGGAAGAAGAACGCGCCAGAACAACAGCAGCGGTGGCGGCGGCCTTTCATTGAATCCCATAGAGTAGATCCCATACAGTAGAGTACTCGTATTCCAAGGGGAACTTCTCTGCTCTGCTCGTCACGCGGAAATGGACTCGTTGATGACAAGGACGAAGGTCGTGGAGCAGACTATTTGTACGTAGAATCATGCTATATTTACAATAAGGAGAGCGATACGAATATACCAGCAAACCGCTTCCTCTTACTGCCATGGTACGTACGTACTGCTTTCGGTGGAGATGACCTGCACATCACTCCCTCTTGGATCCAGCAACCTCACATGCGTGCAACTGCAGGAGATTCGTCCATTGAGGCGGCAGTCTGCCTTCGTACTCGTATCTGTGCTGACCGGTTTGGTCTGCAGCGTTATCACTGTCGCTCTCCTTCTTCTCTTCTCCTACCTCATCCGCTGCCGCTGTCTCCGTCGCGGCTTCCGCTTGATGCGATGGCCGCCTGCCCTTCTTCGCGTCAAAGTCAACCTTCCAAACATCGCAGTTACCAAACTTGAAATCCATGTTGAGCATCTTCTTGAAGTACTGCGAGTGTCCCACGATGGCGACCTTGTCCTCGGGCTGCTCGCCCAACCACTGCTCGAAGTTGTAGATCCGATCCAGGAACTGCTGGAAGTACATCGGCGTCCATTCCTGCGGCGTCTTCTCCGACAGCAGGTCCACCTCGATGACGCGCTGGACCTTTCCGGCCATGGTATCCGGTGCCATGGACCCCAGCATCCCCAGGCTCGTCTGCCTCGCCCGCAGCAACGGCGAGTGTGCCACCAGCGTGACGCCCGCGGTCTCCAGAAAGTCCACCTCCTTGAGCTTGTCGCCCATCTGCTGGATCTGTTTGGCGCCGATGTCGGAGACGTTGGAATCCACCTGCGCCTGCACGTTGAGCAGTTCCGTCGACGCCTTGACGTCGGCGGAGGATGGCAGCGAGCAGCGACCCAGCGTCTTGAGGCACTTGCTCAACGACGCCATGCGTCGGTTCTCCTCTGATTCGGCATGGCGGATGAGGTACACCGTTTTGGTGGAAGCGCGACTCTCTGATGATGATGTTGTGGGTGGCGATGCCGCCGATGAATCTGGCGAATCTGTTGCGGACGCTGGCATGATACGAGTACAGATGGTGAGCAATGCAGCGACGAGGATGAATGAGGAGAAGCAGTGGCGGAAGGAACAGTGCCTTCTCATGCGCTGGGTTTGTGGAGGGATGCTTGGCTTGTAATGTTGGAACAGTGGCAGCAAAGTATAATACTCTACCTGTGCAGGTATCCTCCTCGATTCTCTTCCTGTCTCTCTTCGTTGGTGTGGATGGGAACATTTGAGTCGAGTGAATCAAAGGTACCTGTGAATTCGCGCCATAATCGTGAAATGCGGAACACGACACGATCACACATGCACACAACATGGCAACATCCCGTCTTCGACAAACAGCATCCAGCGATCGAGAAGCACGTGACGTTGGTTACGTCGTTGGCGTTATCGACAACATTAATGATGCTCATACAACGGCGATGAATCGAATCACCGCGCATGATCTCCCCCGAATGTACTATACGACTACGTAGATTCTCGTCGGGAGAGTTGTTTCCCCCTGCGAACAGCACACCACGGGCAAAGGGCGAAGACGCAACATGGATCCGGCCATCGTCAGCGAGGTGCGGCCGAATATCTGGGTGGGATCGCAATGGTCGATCAAGGAGCTGGAAAAGGTCTCATCCGTGCATGGCCGCGATGGTGGCAATGGACATGATGCGAGGAAGTCGTGGACCATCATCACTGCATTGGGCTGGACGAAATCCATCGAAGGGTGCCAGCAGATGGTCGCCGACATCAAGGCCAAGCACGATGGTCACAACAGGAAGGGCAAGAACAGCGAACAGACCGATCAGACAGAGAACGCACCAAGCTTCATTCATGATCACATCATTTGGAACATCGCGGACGACGATGCAGCCAACAGCAGGATCTTTGGTGGGGAAGCGCTGGAGGGCGTGTTGGTTGCCATCGATGAAAGCATGGAACGACCGAATGGTGCCTGTTTGGTGCATTGCTCCTTCGGCATATCACGTTCGGTTTCCATCGTCATTGCGTGGCTCATCACGAGAAAACGAATGTCGTTGCAATCTGCGCTGTCCATCGTCCAGACTGCTCGCCACGGTGCGCAACCCAAAGCAGCCCTCATGACAGCGCTGAGAAGATTGGAGAATCTTGATATTGGCCGAGAGGGAGAGCAGGAATGAGCACATACTATTACATAATAGTGAAATAGCATACGTGACAGTGGCGTGGGAGCGATGGAAAATCACGGTTTATTCACAACCTTCTACATTCTTCTCAAAGCTTGCGCAGTCAAACCGAAGTTCTCCTCTTGTGCGATTTGGAGTGTGTGTGCTTTTCAAGGACGCCATCGTGTACTCTGCAAGTACCGTGCTCCCGAATGCGCACTACGCCTCTAGTATTGGAGTGTCAACACCACCACCAGTGCGTCAATCACCCCACCACTTCCCCCTTTTGCTTTCGGCACTTCGCTTCCATGGCCTTGCGTTCCTTCAACGGCATGCAACTCCCACCATCCAAATGGCCCGCCTCACAGATGTGTGTGTTGTCGTATCAACAGAAGGTCGGCGTCAAGGACAGTCGGGACACATCGGGCGGTTGTGGCTTGCTCTACAACCAGCTCTCGTGCTCCAATTGCTGATGGCTGTTCACGTAGGTCGCCGCCAGCTGAGCGATGTTGGCCTGCAGCTCCGCCCACGTCCATGCGTCTGGTGGAATCGGAGTTGGGGCCGTGCTTGGTGATATCCAGCGCCAATTCTGGAGGCCCCAACGTCAGCCGGCTAGCGTCGTCCATGAGGGTCGAGCCGTACTTCGACAAGAAATTGTCACGAAGTTGCTGTGCTGGCTCATCCCGGCGTACTTTATGTTGGCGTTGTGCCACATGGCACGCAGTATGTCGGTCAGAGGGAGCGGTCGCATGAAGGTGAATGTTGAGTTCTTCCACGCGAGTGTTGGTGAATGATGATGTGTCTGGAGGGTCCGCACACAGCGCCTTGAGGCGTTGTTTGAATTCCTGATAGTTCTCCCATTGCTGTGAGTCGACCAGCCCATTTCGCATCGCCTGATTCGCACTGCCGTGATTCTTTGACGTCGTGCCATCCTTCTGCCGACAGCCATCGCAGACGATAATCTTGCGGTACTTGAAGGCGAAGTCGTGTCTGGCCCACGGAAATGTCGCGAGCGTCTTCTCCAATACCTCGGTGGATGGATTCGACTTGATGGGCGATGTCGTGACGATCACTGCCAGGAGGTCTTTGGTGGGTGGCATCGGCTCCTTCCTGCGCACAGGACCGCCTGGCGGTGGGACGTATCCAAAGTTGGAATCCGATTTGCTGGCGCTGTCCACTTTCGGAAACTTTGCCAGTTTCAGCACCCAAGGCGCTATCTTCCTTCCTGTCAACGTGAAGGCCTACGGTGCATGCTATCCTCGCCCTTCAATCCCACAGGCACCCTTTGGTCTTGAGGTATATGGTGTTGGGTTCGAGAATGAGCCCCGTCCAATCGTCCATCATCAAGTATTCCCAGCAGGTCGTTTTCGCAGCTTGGGACTATTGAGTTGCTCCACCAAGGGGATGCAAAGCGGCGGTTCCAACCGTGTCTTCAGGATGAATGCCATGATGAACGCCATCGTTCAACGATGGCTGCGAACAATCGCACATCTACGTGGATTCGAACGTCGTCATCGTCCCTTTCCAAGTACTCCGTTCTCTGCGCTTGACCTGGTTGAGAGGGTATTCTTCGATCGATGTCGTCGTCGGCTGCATTCCCATCTGATCCCGAAACCGCTCCACCAAGACATGCAGCGGCTGTGGTAGCTCCGTTGCATGTGACCGTGCATCCGATTCAACACTTGTGTCAGCACCATCGAACTCCCACAGCTTGTGCCTCTGCTCGAACCCGTTCCATCGGAAGGTGCTCTCGTCCAGAACGTGGAAGATGTCCTCTTCACCGAAAAGGCACAACAATGTCAAAGGCCCTTGTCGCAATCACACCAGTCGTCACAAAAAATGGCGCGAGAAGATTCATTCGACCAAAATCGGTGTTTGTGTCGGTCTGTCCTTCTGTTCGATACGGAAGAAATGATGTGGAACGAGATCTCCTCATCGTTTCGCGCATCGAATCGGAGAGTGGCGCATCCCGAGCATACCATGGGCTCGCACTCATACTATTCATATCATTGCTCGTACACGTATGGTGCCATACCTACGATCGTACGATAGCATCATATCAGTACGAGTGTTATTACCGAATGTACCAACGCAAGTACTCTATTCCATGACCACATGAAAGCGAAGATCAATCCTGATGCCTTCCCATCACGAGTTCACGGATGATGAAGTTGATCAGATGCTGTACGCGTGGGATGCGGACCAAGCATCCGTGCAGGAGTACTTCTATCTGAAAGATGAATGGAAGGAGAGCACGCAGGATGAAACGGAGGATGCATCACTGAGCCCATTCCCACCGAACCAAGCGAGGTCTGAAGTGGCACATCAACAACAAAATGAAGAGCTTCCTGATGCAGATCGAACAAGCAGGAGTCGAACCAAGGTCAAGGTCGATGATAGCAACAGCAACAGCGGCAACGCGAGCGAAGATGCCGTGTTCCTGGATCTGGATACGACGAACACAGTGCACGTGGTGGAGTTCTACTCGCCGTGGTGTCCGCACTGCATTCACATGAGAGAAGCGTACATTGAGATCGCAGCAGAAGTGTCACGGCGTGTCATTGGTGTGAATGTCGCATTCCACGCGGTGTCCTGCCAGCTCTTCCCGGCCATCTGCCGAGCCTACAGTATCGGCGGGTATCCCATGATCTTTGGCTACCGCATCGGATCGAACATCCAGCACCGTGGAATCGAGCTCAATCCGGAATCGGAAACGGACGACGCGCCCGACTTTTCCGCGCAGTCCATCGCGAACGACTTGGATCTGACGTTGGCAGAAACGGAGATGCAGCACGCTCTGCCCAATCTTACCGATCCCATCGAACGGATGGCGTGGGAACGGGATCAGCAGCAGCTCGCGGAGCAATCGATTGAGACGAGACAGGCTTGGCATCACTCCCCATCCACCTTGGATGATCGATACCATGACGCCGCCGTCAGTTTGATCTTCCTCTTGGAACACGGTGTCTTCACCAGCACCGCACAGTCATTGACGGATCCGCAGGCTGATGCGTTGAAGGATTTCCTGGAGGTGGTGGAATGGGCGACACCACAGTCCTGGCATGTCCGAACGAATCTTGTGCAGGACGTACTCGCAAATCTCACAATGATTCAGCATGATCGACAAGCGCTCATGAACATCGTTGATCAATACTCGTCCGCAGGTACTGCGAGGATCGAAGCCGACGGGCCTCTTTGGGGCAGCCTTTCTGTCTCCCAATTTGGCAAGCACCAGTTTACCGCTGCGTCGTCGTCGTCATCGCGCAAGGTCGCACGCTCGCGCAACTTGAAGTGGACGCAATCATGCACGCACCAACAGCGTGGCATGGGATACACGTGCGGGTTGTGGAATCTGTTCCACATTATCACCATCGGCTCCTCCCTTCCATCGCACCAACTGTACGCCTACCATTCGGGGTACCTGGCGTCACCGGTGGACGTCGCGGAGACCCTGCGACGATTCGTCCTTCATTTCTTTGGCTGTGACGCGTGTCGTCGCAACTTCCTCGCCAACATGGATGCCTGCGGGCAGGATCACTGCACGCGATTATCCACCCTCGCACCCATGCTACTTGTCAGCGGGAATCCGACAGGCCGGACGGGAGAGGATCCGCATCAAGCGATGGCTCTGTGGGTCATGGAGATGCACAACGCCGTGAATCGACGGCTGATGAGAGAGAAGGCCCAGCGGCAGGGCCGCAATGCGACCTTGGAAGAACAGCGCTCCTCCGTCTTTCCGACGCGGCAGCTTTGCTCCGACTGTTGGCTCGACGGTGACATGACCAAGTATGACGCGCAGAGGATGTTCGATTTCCTGACGTCACGGTACTGGCCAAACCAGGAGGCCAGCCACGATGCATTCCAACTGGTGCTGCGAAGGCGCCAAATCATCAAGGAGCTGGCATCCACCGATGATGGCGCTAGCAGCGTGGAAGAAAACGCAGCGTTGTCTGCACGCTTCAGGCGGCACATGATCAGTGCAGGGACTAGTCGCAGTTGCGTCGCCATCATTTGCGCTCTCGTTCTGCTCGCGATTGCAGCCAGGGCGGCACAAGGACGCAGACGGAGATCATACCACGCAAAGACAGTATAACGTGTTGCAGACTAGCGCCGAATGCCATGCACCATACTACGAGTAGTTGTGTTACTCTCCACTATTTGGTGCAGAGAGTATACGCTTTGCAACAGAAGAGAAACCGCAGCAAATAGGACGTGTTCCTTCAATCATTTCGTTCTAGTTTCCCATCCATAGCATGAGGACGACACAAATGACAAGGGGTGACACCTGTGCGACAAGGGTGTGACACAATGTAATGAGGATGACGTAAAATTCAAAACCATCTTCGCCAGGAAACGCCACCACCGAAAGAAATGAAGAGAAACCACGATTTGCGAGTGAAACCATGAGGCGTTGAGTGTGGGGACCAATCCACCAAAAATCATCCCCTAATTCTGCCGCCATCAACATTGACAACTGCCGCTCCGCTCATGTGAGCGCCCTTGCAGCCTCCATTTGCCACCACCTTTGCTTACCTTTGCTTTGGCTTCCTTTCCTGGCCATCGCCACCATCGTCGCGATTCCTCAGTGCGGATTGAATCAGTGATCTGAGGACGGACCATGGCGAAACAGGTCATCATTGCGAGTAAGTTCACTTGCTTCTGTGCTTCGATATCAAAGAGAGAGGCTGTGGGTGTTGCTTCTGTCTCCGTTCGCTCGCCCCATTGGTCCTGCACCATACTAATGCGCACGAGTATGCGCATAGAGGTATGACTGTGGTACGGCCGCATGGATGCATGGGCAGTGAAGTACCATGCGCTCTGTCGGCAAGGGCGCTGCCGTTGCTTGCATCCTCACATCGATCGATGGCGCAATTGATGCCATGTCAGCCTGTTTCACTCACCTCATTCTTTTGACAACCGTTGGCAACGGACTGTCTACACTTTCTCGCTACTCTCCGCGCTGCTCTCCACTGGGCAACCCAATACAACCCAACACGACACGACACAACACAACACAACACAACACATGCGTTTGCAGCTCTGGAGGAGATCCTCGGAGAGTACTTGCTCAATGTCGACAATGAGAAGGTCCGGTTTCAGGCTCTGCGAGGAAAGATTAAATTGGAAAATGTGCAGCTGGATGGCGACCTGCTAGGAGGACATATACTCAGCGCGATTGGGTTGCAGGGAGTCGGCGTGCTATCATGCTACGCGAAGTCCATCAAGCTCACAGTGCCGCTCACAAACCTCGAGAAGGAGCCTACGCGGTTTGAATTGAACGGCATCCATCTGCTGTGCGTGCCCTTGCTGCCATCCACGGCTCACAAACGCTATGGTGCTGGGACGTCGCTGGATCCGAGGTGTTCCCTGCGTACCAGAGCCAAACGATGTAAATTGGCCAGATTTGAACGTCTCTACATGTCCGGCGAGATTCCGGGCGAGGGACCACCCGCGCAACGCGTGCTGCGAGCCGCGCATCAGGTCGAAAAGGAGCTGGAACGAAGGAGGAAAGCAATGAAATCACGATCGCAGCAAAGTAGCAACAGCAAAACCAGCAGCAGCAGCGTCGCAACCTCCATGGAATCGTCGATGTTTGATTCGTTGGCATCCGACCTGGGCGTGGCCGACACGCCCGCAACCCCAGCAACCGAATCCGGCGAAGCCACGAACGAACGCGGACGAGCAGATTTTGAGATACCGGAGCTGCCGAAGGATTGGAAGAGGAAACTGAAGGATAAGGCGCTGAGGAACATGGAGGTCACGCTTGTGGACCTGCACATTCGATGCGAGGTGCCGGAAGGAGGCTTGGACTTCTGCCATGCAGAGTTTCGGACCACGCTGGGAGAGAAGCTTGGGCGCAGTCCATCTTCCGGAAAGCTTCGTGCGGATCAGCGGGCCTTTGCGGTTGGAATAACCATGGATAAGTTCACGTACCGCACGGCGAACGAGAAGTGGCAGGCCGGTAGCCATGAGAAGTCGGCAGCAACCATCGTCACGAACCACCTTGGCCCCAACCCGTACGACGCACGCAACAACAAGCTCCTGTCCCTCGACAACGCTAGCGTTTACTGGGATGACGACCCACGCTTCCTCCTTTCGGGAACTCACCTCATGACGAGCGCAAATGTCAAGCTCTCGTCCGAAAAGCTCTTCGCCCGCATTGTGGCAGCGATGGAAGCGCTGTACCTCGATCAAGAACCAGGCGCGAGGATACGGGAATTATTCCAGGCGAAGTCACTCTCGAAGCAGAGCAGCAGCGTCAGCAACGCCACCAGCAATGGATCTCGACGGGAAGACCAACCTCGTCCACATCAGTACATCACGCACAATCTCTGCTGCACCATACGGCACAAGCTCAGCAATCGGATGGACGCAGGACCCATGTCGGCATTGTTTGAATTTCTGCCGGTCCATTTGGATCTCAAGTTCCGGCCGTACCAGTACGTGCAGTACCAGAAGATGCAGCGCACCATGCTCTCCCAGAAGCGGTTTGACACCATGCTGCGCCAGCGCCCAACCGTCAGCCCCAAGGTCAATGCGAGAGTGTGGTGGAAGTACGCAATCGCTTGCGTCACGACGCGGCCCACCAGCAGATCATGGCAGGATGTGCAGACGATATCCAAGCGCAGAAAGCGCTACCTCCAGCTGATCATCAAGAAGATGTCCCGCCGGCCCAACGAAGGTTCCGGATTCCATGCCGGATTGTCGGACACCGAAAGTGCGGAGCTACTTGCCATGGAAGAAATGCTACCAATCGAAGCCCTCATGACGTTCCATCTCATAGCACTGCGACAATTCATCAAGATGGACGAGCAGCCCAAGCCGACCGAAGAAAAGAAGGCAACTGTCCTTCCCAAATCGCCAAGCCGGACCAGGGCAATGGGTCGGTCCATCAAGCGGATATTTCGAGGCTCAAAGTCGAACAGCAGTAGCAGCACCAATACCGGCAATCACCCCGTTGCCAACTCCATCGACGCGACTTTGAGGGAGGAGAAGAAGATGGAAGACTATCAACAGACGCAAGCCCTGTTGGAATCACCACAGAAGACATCGCTTCATCATGGCATGGCGGAAGAGCCGACGACGGAATCGCTCGTGAAGATCTTTCGGGAGAAACTGTCGAGGAAGAATTGGTTCACGAATGCCAAGCTGTTCCATGGAAAGATCAGTATCACGCTGCTGTCGGAGGCTGATGAGGCCATCATCGTGCTGGATGCCGAGTTGATCGGGACGATTCAGACGTTGGGCGAAGGCAAGGTCGATTTCTTCTTCGATGTGATGAAGTTCGAAATCGTCGGCACGCAGCGAGATTCCCAGCAGCAGGACACCTTCGAGCACGGAAAGATTCTTGTCGTGCAGGCGAAGGAAGAGGTGGAGTACGAGCAGTCAGACGATGACATGACGTTAGCAGATCTGCTGGAATCACCGTCCGGAATCGACAAAGATTCGTTGTTTGGTTTCATGGACCTACCACCGATCGGGACCGTGTGCAGACTCGCCGCAGCGAAAGAGATGAATGCGTTCAAGTTCAGCTTCGCAGCTCACCCAGCAACCTTGATCTGGACAAAGCCGTGCTTCGATGCTGTCGCGGAATTCTTCGGGGCGCCCACGACAGAGATGCAGACCGAACTCACCAACGATCTCCGGATGGCTGCCACCCCGCTGGCGCGCAAGGCGCAGCATGCCTTGCAGTCGCCGTCAACGCTCCTTGTCCACGTCAACGTGGCAGCACCAAAGCTGTGGGTGCCAATGTCGGCGCGAGGCAAGGACGGTGCACTCTTCCTCGATGCTGGACATTTCAAGATGTCCAGCATACGGAACGAGGGTGAGTCCCACGCTCGATGGAACATCAACGCAAGCGATATGCAGGTCAATTTCGCGAAGTTTCAGCAGTATCGTGGCATGGGTACAGCGCACAGCCGCATGATGTTCAGCTCGTTGGATGGAGTAGCGACGCGGTCCACATCTGCCATCATCCGACCATTCCAAGTCAACATGCAGATGAGCGTGACCGAGCTCCCGGATCCCATCACGCTGGCGGATGCACAGCGAACGAAGTACACGGGGACTGTTGACTATATCCACGTCAGCATCAGCCCGATCCGTTTGAATCTCGTGGACGCCGAAGTTTTGGCGCGGGCGCTGGGCAAGTGGTACGCGCAGGGCATCGTGAGGGTGCGAACGCGCATATCATCGAGAGTGAAGAGCAAGAAAGCTACGAAGGGTGACGTGGACGATGTGATGACTTTCTTAAATCAAAATGATGCAAGACCGAACCATCTCACCTTGACGGTGGAGAAGGTGGAAGTGGCTTTAGAGGGTCATTCTAAATCATCGTTCCAGTCCGACGAAAAGAGCATCGCATCCAACGAGACATCCCTGATCGACTTCGCCCTTCCTACGCGCACGTACGTCGTCGAAGTTTTCCGCATCCTGATCAAAAGATCTCAATTTCTGAATTCCACTGCCACAACGCTGGATGTCATGGATGCCTCGATCGTACAGTTGAAGGACCCCAAGGAGTACAATCCGATGAAATCAAGGCACGAGGCGAAAGAGCTGCAATTCGCGATCCTCCAGCGAGGACAACTCCAGCGAGACGAAATCCCTCGCAGACGATCCATGTCGCCGCAACGGCGGAGAGGAAGGGGACCTCATCACACCAACAGACAGGACACGATCCTGAAGGCCAGACTGTACCATGATGGCCGAAATCACTTGGATGAAGTCGAGGTGGATGTCGATTCCTTGGTGCTGCGCGTAACACCAACGTCACTGAAGGACTGCGCCAAGGGTATCCGGAAGGTTGCGGAGCTTGTTCAGCTGATGACGAAGGAAATGGAACGCAAGGTCCACGAGGAAGGTCGCATGGCGCGAGAAAAGGGACGCAGCCGTAAGTACCATCAACAATGCGCCACGATGACAGCAACTGCATTCGTATCCACGTCCAAGTATGCTCGTTGACGCTACTGCTCATTCACTCATTCATTCAATCGTCCATCTGCCCATTTCCATTTGTCCACGTTGTTTTTCATCCATCCATTTGATTCTTTGTCCATCCACTTGTTCCCACGAAAACCAACTGCATATTTGCATGATGCCATCGCCAATGCCCGACGTCGCAGTCGCAGACCTGGATGACATCCAGCAAAGTGGGTCTGGCAGCAGGCCTGAATCTCCTGCACAGTCGCTGACATCAGACTCATCCGATTTGCAGCAGGCTAAGTCAGATGGCAGCACATCACCCTCCGACTCGAGCTTGTTGCTGAAGGTGACGTTGCGAGAGAGCACGATCCTGGCTGGACGCCCGACGGGCATCAAAAGGAGAGGCGGTCGTGCCAGCACGCCGATGCGACGGTCGTCGGCCAACATCAAGAAGCAGAAGATGTCATTCGCGGTGGTGCAAGTTTTGTCGAATGCGCTGATTATGTTTCAGTCCATCGAGAACGACGATGGCAGCGGATCGAAGACTCTGCATGTGAGCCTGGACAACATGTCTGCATCTGTGGACACGCACTTCGAACAGATCCCGCTTTCGCACGAGAATCCCATGGTCGGTCCAACAGGCGCCGAATTTCGCGTTGTGTACGCGACGGAGAATCTCGGCTGGGTGGTTTCGCAAGATATCTCATTCGACTGCGAGCACTTGAAGGCGTGCATGACGCCCAACGATATGTCTGTACTATTCACCGTCATCAGGATCATGATTGATCGACTGAAGCCGTCGATGCCCACCGAAGAGGATGAATCGCAGAAACCGAAAACGAAGAGCTTCCTCTCATCTCTCGTGAAGTACCAGAAGAATGGGTCGGGCATTGCAACGCGCATCAGAGTTGAAGTCCAGACGCTTTCGTTCGTCATGCTACAAGCATTCCGATCGAAGTACGGCACCCCCGAATTTCTGTCCTTCAATCTCAAGGACATGAAGGTACGGCTGGACGGGTGCATATCGGCCCTCTCGGGTGACTGCGTGGTGGAGCTGTCTTCGGACTTTTTCAACCCGGAACTCCGTGACTGGGAGTACGCCGTGGAACCCTTCCTCCTCAACGTCGCGGTGGATCAAATGCCAAACGAGCTGATCCTCGACCTGTCCTCGCAGGGGCCGTTGCTGGTGAATCTCACGGGCGTCTTCCTGAAGGCATTCACGGAGATGGATTTTGATCTGCTGCGAAAACAAGGGCAGCCGGAAGATCTCCTGCAGTCCGAGGCTCTGACCTCTGCGTTGTCCACAGTTGGTCTCCGCCGAGCCACAGAATCACACAACATCTCCATCCACAACCACACGGGGTTGGACATCGTTGTCGACATGCCGAACGTACCAGCCATCAGCGAAGGCAACGTGAGGTTCGATTCCATTGGATTTGGACTGGTGAAGAGCGGCAGGAGTGCATCGCTTGACACAATCTTTGACTTTATCGATGACGAAGGCATTACTAAGTCATCAACGACGTTGCGCATGAACCTTGCAACTTCGACCAAGGGCATCATCGGCGATCGCCAACCCATCATTGGACTCCCCATCGCTTCATCGTCTTCGGACAAGGTATCCACGTTGCACATCCTCCAGCCTTTGATGGATGCAAGCGGTTTCTGGCCAGGGAACCATACCGATGGAAGGAACAGCCCCGAGACGGTGACCACGGTCAGGACCGACGGGTCACGCTCTGATTTCGCCTACTATCACGCTGAACCGGTGGTTGAATGGTGCATGCAGAATCAGCGGCTTCGGTCAAGCACGTCTGATCTGTACAGTTTGGGAAAAGGCAAGGATCTGCTGTCCTCGACCATGTGGTCACCCGAAGAAGAGTACAGCATCGACACCATAGATCTCAGCCAGTTCCAAGGCAACGTCGCGCCTGTGGATTCATTCCTGGACGACCAGCGATCCCAGCGCCAAGTCTTGACACCCATCCGGAAATCGAAGTTCGCACCTCACAAGAGCAACTGGTTGAGACCTTACCTGAAGAACGACTCTCCGGAATGGACCGACATGACATGCATCCTGAAGATGGCCAGGGACAGAGTCATGCTCCCAGACAGTAACTGGATCTGGGTGAACGACTGGACCGTGGATCTGAGCGGTGAAATTGGAATCTCCACCGACTCGGATGGATGGGAATACGAGGCGGACTTTGAAACGTTCACGCGGGACCGCCGGTGCTACAGACGAGGCGACGCATCACGGCGGCGGCGTTGGACTCGAACGAGGATAGTCAGACCACCTCGCTTGGACGATCCAATGCGCCTGCTGAAGGTTGTTTGGGAGACGTCGCGCGATAAACACGGCAATTTCATGATCGAGGTCAAAAGCCACGTGTCCATTCACAACAACACCGCCTCACCGTTGTCGTTCTTTGCCTTCAGCCCGTCGTGGAACGAGGAACAATGCATCGGTCCGGCAGATCCAGGCAAGACGATCCCTGTCCCCGTCACGCTGGCTTCCGCTGTCTTCCTGCGTCTCGCCAAGCGCAAGTCGAGCCAACAGTCGTCCTCCATCCAGGACTATTTGACGACGAGAAGGCTCATGATCCTCCCAACGGGCTACAATTCGACAGTCTGCCTGCGGTCAACGCTTTCGCTGGACGACGTATCGGAAAAGAGCCTCAACTTCTTGGTTCGAGTCGTCAGCAAGGAAGGTGCCGTGACCATAACGGTTGATCCCGTGCTCAAGGTGATCAATCTCCTCCCCTGCCAGTTGGAGTGTCAGCTTGGTGAGGTCCTGCGACCGGCAGACAAACGAAGCGAAGACCTGCGGCCGTCCATCTCCAGAAACGAACAAACCCGCATCACAAACGTTGATACACTGGCCATTGCTAGTGGGCAAGAAGGCAAATGCATAGCAGTCAATCCTGCCTCAAAGCCACATATCTCTCTTCGAGGTAAGCGCATTCGAGAATCGTCCATCGTGTACTTGTGCCGCGCCGACTGCTCTGCCTGCATGCCCGCAGATGTTCTATCTGCTTCGCAGGAGCTCTCTCTTCGCAATCGGTTGCTCTCAGCCATGTACTCGTAAGGTCTCTTCGTGGATTTTGCCTCCACATACGATTGCGGCATTCTCTTCGTGCTTTATTACTATTGCCATCCTCGCATTGGTGTTCCAACGCCACAGAAATCGTTTCTGACTTGTTTTGATGAATGCGCACACTTGCCGTCGCATCAATGGTGTTTGCTTTGAATATTTCACCCTTTTATACTGCTACCCGTGCCATACGCTTACACCTCCACATGCGCGGTCGAGCAGTCCCTGGGTATGGCTGGTCGGCATGGCAACGGCTTGTGAATCGAGAATCCGATCCCAGTACTTGGCGTCCAAAGGAGCCTGAGGAGGAGTGGCACTTGAACTGGAATCAGGCAGACGCTGATTATGTTGACGAATTGAAGACGATGGTGCGCTTCGACAAGGAAGGCTATCCGAACGATTCTCTTGTCCTCATCATCAGTGTGCAGTGCGGTCACTCACCGACCATCCGGGTCTTCTCGCAGTACTGGATCGTCGACAAGACAGGTTTCGGATGTCGCTTTTCTGAAACCTTCTCAAATCTAATCGGCACATCGCCTGAAGTTGAATACTCAAGGCGATCGTACCAGCCAAGCGACTACTCTCAAGATCAGTCGACACAACATGACATGGGACTGCCAGGACACCAGTGGTCCATGGGGATGAGCGGGATGACGATGTATTTCTCCCAAAGAGAAAGAGTCGCCATTACACTCGAGATGGAATCTGCAGATGACAAGCTGCTAAGAAAGCCGGTTCGCACCAAATGGACTGCGCCCATGGACATTTCCAACGTTATGCCAAAGACTGTTTTCAGCATCGACGAAATCGCCGGGCAGCGAAAATTCGAACTCGCCATCAGCGTGACGGTGTGCCCAGGCATTTTCGGGCGCACACGCCTCATCACCCTCATCCCGAGGTACCAGATCATCAACTTACTGAAGCGAGAGCTCGTGGTCTCGCAGGATGGATGCTCGGGAGCGGAGACATTGATCCCGTCTCAATCGTCGATATCGTTCCACTGGGAGAAGCAAACGAATCCACCGAAGGTCCGTCTCGGCGTGCCAACGATCGAGGAGAGGAATAACAAAGCGTTCGATGAATGTTGGACGCATGGCTGCATCCAGTTGGACAAGATTGGTATCACTGCGATGCGGTTCCCCACAACGTCGCTGCTCTCGGCGAAGCCCATGGTGATCCAGGCGGAGGTGCGGTTGGCAGCGAAGGAGCAACCATCGGCGGTGGCCATCGTGCTGTGGTCAGCCAACGTGGACTCCAATCCACTGTACCTCCTGAGGAACAGGACATCATTCGCGATATTGTGCCGGCAGCCTCTGCAAGATGAGCCACCTGCTGATATCACCGGCAAGGATGATGGCATGCTTCTTGATGGATGCACAGGCGGCCAGCCAAAGCAAAGCATTCAGAAGAATAGCGGCTTCGAATGCGGCTCGGATTTCAACCCCATCATTCGCTCCTTCCTGGGCTTGGACCGCTTCGAAGAATTTGTTTGGATCCTCCGCAATGGCGACGTTGCTTGCTTTGGCTTCGATGATCCTGAAAAGCCGCACATCTTGGAATGGGCCGTGGTGCAAGATGACTGCGTCGAGTTCGACGAAGAGAAGCGCACAGCATTCTTGGAGGTGGATGCTATGGGATCTTCCAGCTCGTTGCCCGTCATGGGATCAAAGGACATTCGTTGTCAAATCAAGGCAGAGCACTCCACGAAAGTGATCGAATTCACGATGGGCACCACCTCGCCTTCCACCGGAAGCCTGATGGGCAAGATGATGAAAGAGGAGAGTTTGGTGCAACAGATCGGCCCCAGCTCTAACTCATCATCCATGACGCTACCTGGAGACGACGATGAGCAGGCGGCGCTGACATTGCGGGTGAACATACCAGCACTTTCCGTGAGCGTCATTGACAACTCCGATCCCGCGGTGCACGGTCGAGAAATTCTGATGGCGAGGCTAGATTCCATCTTCGCTTCCTTCTCTCAGTCACGGGAGGGTTATCATGAAATCGAGTTCCGTGCAATGAGCCTTCAGGTCGACAACCATGTCCCGGGGTCCATCCATCCCGTTATGGTAAGTTGGATGTGTTGCGATGCTGAGAATCAGAAGGATGGGCAAGATCAGCCGGAGTAGGGTTAGGGGTTGGGCGTTAGGGTGAGGAGTTTGGGTGAGGCGTTAGGGTTAGGAGGATGTGGTGCGATGTTTGCATGGTGACATCACTGTAACTCACATCTTTGCTTTACCATACTCGTACCACGGGCACCCAATAGATCTTCTGCCCCCCGATTCTTGAGAGCGAACCGGTGTTCCATCTCTCTGCGGTCAGAAGGTTGCAGGAACACAGCACGACATTCGTCTTTCGCTACGTTGCAATCCGACTGCTAGAAGTTCGAGCTTTCCTTGATCGAAGGTGAGTCCATGTCTCTATCAACGTGCACTCATGGTGGGCACATGTGGATGTGTGGATGTTATGGCATGCGGAACGCACATGCAGGCGCTTGCCGACTGTATCATCGCTGTTGCTATTCCCATGACACCACAAGCATTTGTGCAACAAGCCCTGCATTCGTCGTATTCACGCTCATCTTGAAGCTCATGAACTCACACTTGCGCCTGTGCCTACGCCTACGCCTACATCTTCATTTTCGCTCACATGGACAAATGAATGAATACTGCGCCGTGTCCGTACATTTGTAAATGTCTAAATGTGCAGAACTGCCGAGACAATTGCGAGGTTCATCGAGCCAATCCGTGCTTCGACCGAAATGCAAACTGTGCGCCATCATGATTGGATCAAATCGCTCACCAGTAGCATGGGTCAAGACTTCTCGAAGCCTGACCGGCGGGCACCACGCGATATCGCCAAAGTCATCCACACGGCGAATTCGGGACGCGTCTACTTGGAACAGCTTCACCTTCACCCGGTCCGTATTGCGCTGACATTCACACAAGAATGGTCGGAGAATATCCAAGGCAACGACAGCATCATGGTGTTCCAGTTCATCCGAGGAATGGCAAGCATCGCCGAAGCTCCGTTGACCTTCACTTCCTTCATGGTCGGCCACGTGTTCGAATCGCCGCAGACGTTAGCACGCGTCATCGCGACGCACTACTCGTCGCAACTGACCAAGCAGATCTTTGGCATCGTTGGGAGTTTGGCCATCCTTGGGGCACCTGCAGATTTCATCTCCAACGTCGGAACCGGAGTGCGCGACTTTTTCTACGAGCCGATCAACGGTGCAGTTCACGGCCCCCGACAGTTCATTGAAGGACTGGAGGCAGGAACATCGAGTCTTGCGCGGGGTGTGTTCGTGGGCGTCGTGCGCGGAGCCGCCAACGTGACGGAAGCCGTAAATGCGAATTTGGCCGGGCTGACTGCTGATGACGACTTCATCGACGAACGGAAGGCACATCAGCGCCTGATGATGGATGCCATGAGCCGCGGAGTAACGAACCGGACCTTCTCAGAATCCTTGTACTTGGCAGGTGCAAGCGTGACGCGGGGGGTCAAGTCCGGCGCATTGGGCGTTGTGGAACAGCCGGCAAGGTACGCCTCAAAGCATGGTCCAGTCGGGTTTGTGAAGGGGGTCGGGAAGGCCATCCTCGGTGCGGTTGTGAAGCCGGTTGTTGGGATCGGCGATGCGGCCGCCTTGCTGATGAATCATGTCTCGGACGCCACGAGCAACAAGCAGGTGTTCCACAAGATACCGAAGAGGATGCGACGCGCGCTGCCCAGCAGGTCGATGGAGAAGCCGAACTGCGTCATTCTGGTACCTTTCGATGAACGTGCTGCGAAGGCGCAAAAGATCGTGACCGGCGGAGAAAGCGTGGACGACGTCTACATCGGACATGTGAATATCCCGAGCCATCTGATCATATCGAGCGCCCAGTGCCTGTGGGCGATCGACAAGCAATCTCGAGAGCCGTGGTGCGTGAATTGGGACGAGATTAGTCACTTCGGGCGCATCCTGGGAGGCATCCGTGTCGTGGTGTTCAGCCAAACGGGTTTGAAGCCGTACGCGTTCCTCGTGGACGCGCAGTCAGAATCTGACGCGCTGTTCGACCTCCTGATGATGCAGTCCGGAAAGATGGGCAACTCGTCAAGCAACCTCGCCGACCTGCAAAGCCTTCAGGGCGTCGACATCGAGCTCGGTGACATGCCGGGCATCCGCGCCAGGCAGATGAAGCACGTGTTCGGGAGCTGCAACCACTCTCGGATCCGGCTGAACAGCAGCGTGAAAGATGAGATCGATCTGATCGAGCAATGCTTCGGACGCGTCAAGAACCTCAGCAGCGAATCTCCATCCTTCTTCGGTGCGATCGACCAGGAAGCGTGGTCCCTCGTGAATTGCTGGGGTCAGGTGTTCTCCGGCCTGAGCTCGCGGCGGTGCATCGCAGCCGGCGTGATCAACGGGACCGGCAACCCCATCCAAATAAAATCCACCAAGCTTGTGGAAGGCGGGTCGCCATGCTACTCCATCCCGAGCCGCGAATTCGATTCTCTGCAGGGCGTTTTGCATGCCGGCGGCGCGATCCTGTTCTTCGGCTGGGGCGTAGTGCCGTCGCTGTTGCAACCGGGCAACGTGTTTATGCACATCGAAACCAACGCGTTCATCGCGGATCTCTCCGACAAGAAGAGCAGGGATACATGCGCGATCGGCATGCCGGGATACCAGGTGGGCTTCTTGGAGAAGAGCTACGACGATGCCCAGTGGTGGGCCAAGTACTGGCTGCTCATCCGGAAGGTGTAGGGTGTGGTGCAAGCACGAGTAGGAGTAGGAGTAGAGCGGTGGGCACTAACGTAACGTATGGTGAATAGTCGTACAAATGCGAGTGCTTGACAGAGGCTTTGCGGGCTGAGGCATCGCAGATGTGGGGGATGGTTGAATGATAGACTATTGGTACGATTACGAGTGTGTACAGCATGGTATGGTATGGTATGGTATGGTACGAAGACAAGTCATGTCCTGATGATGGTGGGACACCAATGATCTCTGTCGAGGCCGTCCTCTAGTCACACAAAATACGCTACGTGCGTGCGCAATGTTGGTGGATAGTCGACCCATACGACTACATTCCTGTGTCGCTGCCGGAAGCGCGAAACGAAGAACGCAAAGACAGAACCGCAACCAACAACATCCACCACGGCGGTCATTGCGAACACGGTGAGCACCTGTGGATCCGTAGATTCGGTGCTGTC
Organism: Craspedostauros australis; assembly: GCA_026770025.1. Taxonomy (NCBI): domain Eukaryota; phylum Bacillariophyta; class Bacillariophyceae; order Mastogloiales; family Achnanthaceae; genus Craspedostauros; species Craspedostauros australis. Next base: position 164,840 of record JAMXDE010000055.1, on the reverse strand, counting down.
TCTGTGTGCTCGCCATGATGTCGTTGCATAGGTCGTGGATCGCTCGAACCACTCAATGCGAGTTCATAGTCGTACATGGATTGGACTCACAGGCATTACCATACTATTCTACTATCAAAGATCGTATTATACATACTATTATAGTATCATACGCGTACATCCCCGCAACAAACAAGCAATACCAACAGCAGTCCACCACAGGACTAGCACAGGACGAGCACAGGACTAGCACAGGACGAGCAGTCAGAAGATGAGGGCAGCATCGCATGGACGCTCGATGCGGGTGGGATGGCTGATGGGTCTGTGGCTGTCGCTGTCATGGACCCTGCTCGCCAGGAAGTCGTTGCCGACGGTCGCTGCGCTGAAGCACGATTACATAACGAAGGACGACGATCGCCTGCTGATTGCGCCGCTTGGGTTTCCCTTCGGTTTTCTGCGCGACGGCGTCTTCAACATCACCGTGTACGATTTCGATCTGAAGCAGGGGGGCCAGGATCTCGTCCTGGAGGGAGACGAGGGACTCTACTACGAGGATGGCGGTGCTCGCGGCCTCGGCTTGTTCGGGAAGAAGTCGAAGCACAAGTCGCCATCGGAGGCGCTGGAAACGGACTGGAGGAACGACATCTACGGCGTCGGATTCCTCCTCAAGAAGTTCCATGACGAGGCCGACTTCAACCGCTACATTCGCATGATCGAGTCCAACTCTTCCTACTGCATCCTGGCTGACATTCTGGAGCAGGAAGCGGAGAAAGGCAAAGACATGGGGGATGATAACTACGGGCACAATTTCGCCCTTGAAGGCGACAACGGGGTCGCGGTGGATGGCATCCTCATGGATATGAGCCATCCAACACACACGTGGGGGCCGAAGACGCCCTCCATGGCGTACACCTTCAACGATGAGAAGGATGACGAGGTTGGTCTCTACTTCCTCATGTACCAGCTCTGTTTCAACCCGGGCGCCCAGACCAACGTGCGCACGACCTTCAAGTTGGATTTCCACTTCTACAACAAGGACCGCTTCGGGAGAAGGTCATACCTGTCTGCCGGCCAGATGATCCTGCCCTTTCTCTTCTTCTACTTCGCCATCGCGTACGCAGTTGCCACCTACGTATGGTTCAAGAACATTGCCCTCGTGGAGGATGGTCAGACGGGGTACTTCAGCAATCCCACTCGGGGTCAGCCCATCGTGTACCCCATCCACAGATTGATGGGCTGGTTGCTGGTGGTCAAGGGCGTCTCGCTCTTCTTCGAAGCCATCCGTTACCACTACCTGCGCGTCACCGGCCAGGCCGTGCTGTGGACGGGCGTCTACTACTTCTTCGCCATCGTCAAGGGATTCTTCCTCTTCGTCGTCCTCCTCCTCCTGGGTTCTGGCTGGAGCTTCGTCAAGCCGTTCCTCGGCGAACGAGAAAAGAAGATATTCTTCGTCGTGCTTATCCTGCAGTTCCTCAACAACGTGGCCATGATTGTCCTCAGCGACGACACGGAAGGCGAGCGCGCATTCGACCACTGGACCGCCATCCTGCATCTGGTGGACATCCTGTGCTGCTGCGTCATCCTCGTCCCCATCGTGTGGCGCGTCAACGAGCTGCAGAAGAACATGGAGCAGAGCAACGGCGATCACAACGACACGCAAGATGACGTGGGCGACGATGACGACGCGGTCGTGCCGGAGGATGAGATGGAGAATGTCGACGACGTCCCACAGCGCCATGCCAACGGACGCTTGCTCAACAAGCTGCGTCTCTTCCGCAGCTTCTACCTCCTCGTCATGGTCTACATTTACGTCACGCGCATCGTGGTGTACCTCTTCTCCGTGCAGCTCGATTACAGGCACACCTGGGTCAAGACCTTCGTCGTGGAATCGGTGACGCTGGCATTCTACGTCTTGGTGGGAATGCAGTTCCGTCCGATGGGCGAAAACCCCTACCTGACCATCGAACGTGAGGAAGACTTCGAGGGTGCATTGGGTGAGGTGGAGCTCGAAGTGCGGCGATCGAGACGACCGTTGCCGCCGTGAGGTTGTTTGGAGCAGCATTGATCGTGAGTACTCTTGGTGGGCAGTAATAGTAGAGTAGGCAACAAGAACGAGTATTCACTCCACTGAACTCTTTGAAGAGACCATTGCCAGCAATGCTGCATTTGTAGGTGGCAAACACGCGGCACCAGTGCATGCAAATGTGGCCTCAGGAATCTATCACAGGAGCACTCGCCATCCCATCATTCTTTCTGTAGCGTTAATAGTGTTGTCGTTTCTAATCGTTGTTACCATGCAATGTATCCAATTGGAAAAAGTGAAAGAATGCTCCGACTACTGCTTCTTTCCGGTTTGTTGGATCCTTGTGCCAATGCCTTGCTGTTGGTTGGTTGTGCCATGCTCCCGCTGCTCCAGATGCAGGTGTTGCGAACATACGAGTGCAGGCAGCCCGTCTTCTGGAATAGGTCTGCTTTCGACATCGACCTTGTCTAGAGATGTTGCGCCGCGCCACATCACGACACATCAGGGCTCACCACATATGACACATGACAGCGACAATGACTTGCTGCAAATTGGAAGGAACCTGCAGATGCCGCTTAAGACCACATGAGGTTCTTGACGAGCTTGCCCTTGCTGTTGAGCAATTCAAAGTTGAGCGGGAGGAAGTAGTCGGAAAGACCGTCCGGCGTGTTGATCTGGATACCTCCCATGAGGGCGATGCTGCCGTTGCCCTCCATGGCGCCGCATCCCTTATCGACGATGTTGTCCATCATTTTTCTCTGCGCGTCGTAAAGCGCGTAGGGCAGCTCGACGTTGCGATCATCGGCGGTGAGGAGACGCTCGGCGTAGGGCGCGAGCTGTCCATCGACGTAGGCCTGCTGCGCGTCGAGGGAGTCCGTGGCCGGCAGTGGCTTGCCATCCTGCATGGGTGGCATCTGTCCCTTGCGGATCTTTCCGAGCGCGGCGGCGGCGCTACCGCAGCACGCACCACCCTTGGCACGTCCACGGCGGTTGACGGTTCCGACGCTGCCGTAGGAGTCGACGCCGACGTGGGGTCCGAAGACGACGAGGCACGAACCGCCGTCGGGGATGTGATGGGCCATGGCGCCGAAGCTGGTGACGCCGCCGAACGGGAATCCTGCGAGGCCGCCCATGACGAATGGCTCGTCGTAGACCTTGGCGAGGTCCTTCTCGAGCGGTCGGTTGACCTCGTCACAGCACAAGGAGGTGGCGACCAGACTGTTCTTTCCGTATCCGTACTTGGAGAGGCGCTCCGTGACGCGCTTGATGAACTCGGCGTTTGGCAGGGCGTTGGGGAATGCCATGGCGATCTTGGCCTGCGTCATGAAGATTCAGTTGCGTCAAGGAATGGGAATGCCATCAGTACGCGCGTGTACAGCAAGGCGTGGGAGTTCGTGTCGAGTCAAGGTGAGAAGACACGAGTGAGACGAACGACAGGCTGTATTACTGACACTCATCCATGTATGGTACGGTACAGCCCAGGAGTCTGCTGAGATGGCTTGATAGGAGAGTGGAATCAGAATAGAGCTCCCATCTATCTCTCCAGATCAAGTCTACCATGTTCAAGTCTATCATGTTCAAGTCTACCATGTTCAAGTCCACCATGTTCACGGTTATATGCTCAATGCTCAAGAATGTTCCAATGGCAATCGCAAAACATTGATGACCTACCTCTGGGACAGACAGTCCCTTGCCGAGTCCACCGCTGAGCGTGATGCCGGCACCAAGTCCAACTCCGAAGAGTCCGGACAGGGCAAAGGCGTTCATGCCGAGCTCTCCGAACTCGCGACGGTCCATGTCGCTCTCGGCTCCAAAAGAGGCACCTGCCAGCTCCATCGGCTTTCCGAGGCGGTACTTGGATCCTGTGAGGGTGGTGACGGTGGCCGTCGTCTTGGCGCCGTTGGGGTTGGAGAGCGGGGACGTCGTGATGATGTCTCCGTCGCTCAATGAGGGATGATCGCGCACGCTGCCGACGACGCTGCCATTCTCAAGCACCTGCCATTCATCGAGGGTAGTGACATCGAGCTGCGTGGATGGGAATCGTGCAGAATGCTGCGATGGAGACGTGAAGGCGGCGACGCCGTGTTGCTGGGCAGCCACGAGGGCGACGGTGGCGATCATGCAGTTGCTGCTGAACTTCATCTTGTCTTCTTATTCTGTCTCTGGGGCGAGAGTGGCAGTCGTATAGTAGTGAGGTATAGTATGTATGTTGTGGAGGATTGGGTTGCGTGGGTGATGGCGATTGCGATTGCGATGATGTTGACAGCAACGATGGATACGGATACGAAGGTCTTTGTGGTCTTCTGATGGGGGCAATGCGCGTTGTGCGGGCATCCCAAGATCGCGTAGCGTTTGATGTTGTTGTCATCGACACGTACTTGCAAAAGTACTCGCAAATGTCGCGTAGGTACTCCACGTGACTTCACTACTAGTAGGTCGTACCTGACGAGGAGCACGTCAGTTGTCGTTGATGTGTTGCCGTTGCTTCCTTCAGCCAAGCAATTGGCCTAAATGACGTCACCAAACCGTGATGTGACTCAGGCATCAAGTTGACGTCACATGTGTCACTTGAACCAAAGTACTCCAACAGTCCCAAATACACATCTTGTCTTCCTTCGCGCCAGAAATTGCGACTTTTGCGTCATTGCGGCAAGGACACGAACGAGACGTAAGAGTTGCCAAACTGACGATGGCGCAATTACCCACATGCTTTCGAGAGCATACTACTGCTTGCATTATACTCATCTCGCATCAACCTGCTCCATCACACGTTCCCCCATAAAAGCATGGCATCATCATTCATTCATAGATCACTTCTTCTGCCTCTTCTTGCGTCTTTGCTGAAGATGGAGCTGATGTTGATGCTGTTGCTGTTGGAGCCGTTTGCGTTGCAGCGCCTGTGATTGTTTCGGCTCGTTCATGCCAACCAAATGTGTGAGAATTGCGGTGTGCTCTTTCGTTCGTATATGCCGCGCGCCGACGAGAGGGATCTTCTTGACATTGGCGTCGTCCTCCTCGTTGTCTTCCTTCTCTGTTTGTTTAGTGGCGCTGTCTTTCGCTGTCTCTGGTTTGCCGTCTGTACGAGAAGTGGCATTGGCTTTGGCATTGGCGGTAGTTGTTGCATTCGTATTGGTGGTTGCAGTTGCACTATTTGTGACTGCGGTACTGCTTGCAGTTGTTGCTGTCGCTGTTGATGTCTTGTCGTCGCCGGCTGCACCCTTCTGAACTTCGTCCTTGTTGCTGTCGTCACTACCGGTTGCGTCTGTGGCTGCGTCTATGGATGGCTTCGAGGTCGTGGATGATGGCACGGGCGACGCGGATGGCGGCACAATCTTGACCAGCGACGCCCCCGATTTGTCCACCGAGGCATCGATCTTGATGCAGTGCAGTTGCTCCAGCACGGTCGTGGCCACCGCGACGACACCTTCATCATTCAGGTTCAGTTCATTGCCCAGCGTTCTCGCAAAATCGTACACGGTGTACGAAGTGTCCGTTGTATCCCACAAAAGGTCCTCATGGATCTCGGTGTCTTCCACGAACAGGCGGATGGAGATTGGCACAAGATGTCCAAACTTCGCCTTCTTCCTCGCCTTTGCAGTTGATTTCTTCGCAGATTTCACACCAGATGCTGTTGCTGTTGCAGCTGCACTTCCCTTACCAGCCGTGGTTGTCTCACGAATATCATCGACCTTCGATTCATTGTTCATGGATGATCCATCCGCGCTGGCCTTCTTCCGCATACCAGAACCAACACGAATACGAGTACGGCTCTGTGTGCGGTCAACACCAACGCCAACGCCGCTGCGAGGAGCAACCTCACGATGCCGCCCGCTCAACAACGCAACGGAATGATTGTGGTACGCCTCCCACAGCTGGGGACGTAGCTGGTCTTGAATCTTCTTGAGCACGTGCTCCGAAAAGAGATCGACACGCCCCGTGAAATTGCGCACATGCCGGCCCATGCCCAGAACTTCCATCTCGGACAGCAAGGTGTAGGCGTACTCTTGCACGTTGGCCTCCAGAACGTCGTGCAACGAGAACGTGGACGATGCGACGTCCAACGGAACGGGCCAGCAGGTCGGATCGATGACCAACGTCTCCACAATGCGGACGACCGAGCTCGATGGCGATTGCGACACCGAGTCGGCAGTCATCTGCGCCTGCGTCTGCGATATCTTCGTGGACCGCGCGTGCGAGGCCGACGTCGACTTGGATCTGGGAGTGGAACTGGAGGCCGTCTTCCTTCCCGATCCGTGGCTCGTGCGCACGCGGGACTTCGTCTTGGCCTCCTTCAGCTCCCTCTCTCGCGGCGTATCCATGCTCGATCGGTACGTCGATTCGTCGGCCGTGACGTCCACTCGAATTGGAATCAGGGCGGACGCCGACAAGGGACGATGATTCACGCGCTGCTGCGCATGCACCTGCTTCTGCTGCCTCTGCTGTTGATCTTGAACGGGCATCGACGAGTTGCTTGCTTTGAGAGGTTCCTCGACCTCCATCGCGGCTTCTCCCATTCCTTCCCTCGTCCTGACGTGATACGACGTGTTACGATGCGTTTTGGACTGCCGGTGTTGTATTGTGCTCGAGTTGAGGCGGAATAGTCTAATGTATTATTGTGGTAACAGTATGTGCAATGACGGTTGTGGTTGCGATCGTCGAGGGTCGGAGCGCCATTGTGAAGAAATTCGTGGTTGACGCTCTTTGGTGTCGTTCATTCTTGTCGTGTTGTTTTGTGTTTGTGCTGTAGCCTACGTGGACGAATGTAGATATGCTCAGTACTCACGAATCACATGAGTGATACCTTGATGGTGGTATCTTCGCCGACGCTCGACCAAAACTTGAAGAAAAATGACCACCAACAACAACGAACACGCCAACATCCGCATCCATGGAGAGAATGATCAGCATCACTGCTACCGACGCCGACGCCAGAACCGACCATTCTTCAACCAGCCTGGATGCATCCACCAGCCACTCATCGTAGCAGGACACGCACGCGCCCGCCATGAGGAGCCGCAATCGACATGGAGGTCACAAGCGGTTGACACGAAGACGCATGGTATGGCTGCTGTTCCTTGCAGCGCTTGCGATGACGGCGGTCGTGCCTTTCCTGCAGTCGGTGCCTCTGCCGACACCGTCGCAGATGAACTCCAAGGGCATCTTGGAGGGCTTCCAGATGGGCGAAGGCAACAATCATGGAGATGCAGTCAACAAGCGTGGAGATGCAGATGCGCTCAAAGACATGCATGCAGCTTCAACGAAATCACAAGACAGCGTAGATCAACAGCCAACACCGCGGGTTTGGAACATGACAATCAAGCAGCACGATCCGCAGATGCTGGAGAAAGTTCGGCAGCGATGCGCTCTCTGCTTCTTCGGTTTGCCACGAAGCTTCGGCTCCATGGTGCTGCCATCGATTCGGAAGAATATCCTGATTCCCAACAAGGAGTACCAATGCGACATCTTCGTGCACTTTTTCAGCGTGGACCAGGAACCAGGCGGACGATCTGGGGCCGGCGGGGAGATCAATTCGACGGAGATCTACGAGCTCAAAGATTCCGTGCAACAGCTGTACAAGGAGGATGTTGCTGCGGGCCGGTCACCGCGAGTGCTGGTATCGTTCGTCAACAACACGGACGGTGAATTCTGGCGGCAGCGCGGGGACATCATTCACAAGTACGAAACCACGATGGACGCGGAGGGCAACCCGGTGTACTTTCCGTACAAAGCACGCACGTACACGTTCCCAACCACGCTGCACAACATCCTCAGACAGTGGCATTCGATAGATTCCGTGTGGAAGCACATGGAACGCATGGGGCATCGGTTGGGCAAGTCGTACGACCGCGTGGCGATGTTGCGAAGCGATGTCATATACGTCACGCCGTTGGACATCTTCGAAGTGGAGAGGGACGTGTACGACTATGAGAACCAGCACGTCATCGTTCCGCATTTCGCGCAGTACCCCGTCAACGACCGCATGATATACGGTCCCCACGATGCAGTGCGCACGTGGGCGACGCAACGATTCCCTCGCGTCGAAATGCATGCAAAGACATTCGCGAACAAGGGATACATCATGCATTCCGAGCAGTTCCTCAATCATTCCATCTTCACCCCCATGCAGCAGGAGCAACACTACGAAGTCAAGACCAACCCTGACATCTGCTTCTTCCGCGCACGCGCCGGAAACATGGTCTGGATATCGGACTGCGTCACGAGGGGCGGCTCCACACGCGATTTCCGCAACAAAGCCAAGCTGCGGCTGGTGGAAGACATTCTAGGCCGATCGTGCGTCAAGAGCAAGCTCCGGCACCGCGTCACGCAGGCGCATTGTCCATTGGAAAGCATAGATAACATCGGCAGCCATGGAAATGGCACTGCCGTTGGCGGTGACGGTGGCGACAACGTTCAGAAAGATGCAGACGCGCAACTACATGACGAACATGAAGAATGAGCATTGATCTTACAACAGGACAAGACGAAGAAGATTCGGCTGCTGATTGCTGCACGTGATTTCATTGGCTTGGATAGAGATCCATCCATTCTGCGCAGAGTACCAGTCCGAGTACTATGTAGAATAGTCGTATGGCATGGTGTGCGTCGTGTTTTGGGATTCGGCAGTTTGCACCGACAGACACCAACACGCTGACATTTGGAGACATTACTCATTCGAATGAGTCGAGCAGTTTATCCACGACACACATCACAAAATGTGGAGCTCAAGTTTGTTCGCACACGCAAACACGCGGATTCTCGTCTGTGCGGAACCAAGCGCATCGTCGCCCCTGACCTCTCCTGGAAGGAGCCTCTCCTCCGTGCTCGCTGTCGATCCCACACTCGCAGAGGCATTACCACATGTGACGCCAACGCAACAGAACGATCGAGGAATGGAAACCCGCACCAGCGCACTGCGACCAAACAGGCAAAACGCTGGGCAACACATGCACAATTCGCCACAACACGACACTAACCCCAGCGTCCTTCATTCCGCCCTTTCCTTCGCACGGTCACCTATACCATCATTGCGTTCCGCCTCATCATCCATCACCAGTCATCATCGCATCACTACTGCGGCATCGTGTTCGACCTTCCTGCCTCACTACAAGCAAAGGGTGAGCATCCAGGTACGGCTGAGTATCACGTTGCACCGGGTATATAGTACCGCCAACTGCAACGCCATTCATTTCCCACGTTGCCACACAGATTGATTGATGACTGCTCATGGCTGACAGCGCCGTTGCATTTCATCTTTTTCACTTCGATCCATGCAAACGGACACTCCTGCGCGCATGTTCCACCGCGCACATCTTCCCATTTTGATACGTGTAATACAACACGCATGGCACTACATCACACAGACGACCAGAGAACAGTTAGATACGATCGCACTACTCCACTTACAAGCACATCTCCGATCAGCCCAAACCACACCGATACGCCGCTGAACCAACTGGATCTCTCGCTCCCTCCCCCATCTTCAAGCGCGACGGCAAGTTTCAACCACAGCATCATGGCATCCAAATTAGACAGACTGGTCCGCGTGTGCGAGACGTTGCTAATGCGCGCATGCCGGAACCAAGATATTGCACAGGTCAAGCATCACCTCGAATCAAGAAGCGCATGCCGATATCCACCAGGGGCCATCAAAGACCCCGAAGGCAACACCGCCTTTCATTACGCTTGCGCCGCCAACAACGCGGACGTGGCGAAGTGCCTCATCGAATTCAAACACGGTTCCATCGACGTCAACGTGCAAAACAATAATCTGGAAACGCCATTGCACCGTGCCTGCAGAAACAACTGCGTCCAGGTCGTGAAGTATCTGTGCGAAACGGATGACCTCAAGGTCAACCAGTTCATTCAAGACTGCTGGGGCACTCTGCCAATTCACATCGTGTGCTACGATTGGTCCATCCCAATCCTGAAGATCCTGATGGAAGCCGACAAAACCAACTCAATTTGCAGCACACCAAACAAAAATGGCATTACAGCGCTCCATCGCGCATGCATGAACCACAATCTAGAGGTGCTCAAGTTCATGCTGAGTTCAACGACAGCCCAGAAGATCGACGTCAACGTGAAGGACACGGACGGGAAGACACCGCTCCACTACGCATGCGAGCTGGACCACTCCAAGATACTGGCTTGCTTCATTGGGTCCAACGTACCCAACATGAATGCCAACATCCAAGATGACGAAGGAAGGACACCTCTCCACCTTGCTTGTCGCAGCCGCGACGACAGAATGATGCGGCTTTTACTTGATCGACATTCACATATGGATGTCGACCCAAACATTGCCGATAAGAACGGTGATACGCCGCTGCATCTGATCTGCTCCTCCGCCCAGAGAAAAGTAATCCAGAACATGATAAAGAAGCCGAGACTCCCAAAGCTCGATTTCCACAGAAAGAACACGGAGGGTCACACTCCATTTGAGCTTGCATGTCGCCAGAATAAAGATCAAACCATGGCACCTTATTTGGTGATGTTGGATCCAAGCATTGACATCACTGTCCAAGACAGCAAATCCGGCGACACCCCGGTCCATTGTGCGTTTCGCAATGGGTCCGTCCGTGCGGTACGATGCTGGATGGCAACCAAGAAGTTCCCCGAAGCTTTCCGCATCCAAAACAAGGATGGGGACACAGCTTTTCACGCCGCCTGCCGCTCTGAGAACGTGAATGTAGTCAGGTACTTGATCGAGTCGAGTAAAGTGGACGTTGGCGTTCAGACGAAGAACGGAAAAGGTGATACTCTTTTTCACATCGCATTCGCTTCCAGAGGTCAAGACATGCTTTCATATCTGATCAAGTCGCATGGAGCCGAGATGAAGAGAGAGATGCAAAACAATGATGGCAACACTCTCCTTCATGTCGCATTGATCGACAATCACTCGCGGAAGTGCCTGTCGTTGATATGTCCCAACAAGGGAACTTTGGACGCGACGATTCAGAACAAAGACGGCGACACGGCATTACACCTTGGAATGAAAAACAGCAACACAGACATACGCGCAATGATGCTTAAATCCGACTCTCTTGTTGTCGACGGCAGCATCCGAAACCACAAGGGGGATACTGCACTTCACGCCCTGTGCGCCAATAAGTCTGCCGACACGAGTACGGCGTATGCGTTTTTTGCATCGGACCTGCCAAACGTAAATTTCAATGCCCAGAACAACCATGGCGATACACCCCTGCATGTCGCATCCCGGGAGGGCTCCGGGTACATTCTCAGATATATCTCGAGATGGCACAAAGACAAGTTTGATCCCACCGTCAGGAACAAGAATGGTGAAACACCCATGCACGTTCTCAAACGAGATCGCCGGTTATTTCCAATTGACGAGGAAATGAAGCTCACCAGACTCTACGATCTGATCCGAAACAGAGCCATAGGATACCGCAACTTGCATCAAGCCTGCACCGTCGCAAACGGAGATGCGATAGATCGGTTGATCGCGTCGGCGCCGCCATCGGCGAACCTGCAAGACAAGAATGGCGACACTCCGTTGCATATCGCAGTCCGCCGAAACCTTTTGAGGTCAGCGGAGTCATTGGTAGCATTCAAGGGGGCAGACCCGACAATTCGAAACTGTGCTGGTGATACTGCATTACACACGGCCAGCAAATGGAATCGAAAGAGATTGCTGAAGTCATTGATCAAAGCAGAGAGTGTGGCTGCTTCTTCCGATGTGAAGAACCATGAGGGTAAAACAGCATTCGATATTGCGAACGAAAGGGGCTACGATGAAGTCAGAGTGCTATTGGATGAAGCTCGTCCGAACAAACGCATGAAGGTGACCTGAGATATCAGCATAGCACTTCCCCGACGAAGGCACGCAACGGAAGATCGGCTGGAGCAATCCGTCAGTACAACAGCGATGTAAAATGTACAAATAGTTCATACGCTCGCGTGGCGAATCAAATCGGCACAAAAACACCCTCGCATGGTTCTGAGTGTGGTTCCTGCGATCTTCAGTCGAGCGGAGCTTTCCGCTCACATGCAATCGTCATGGCATGATTGCACCTTGGTGTGCTCAGACGACGACGGCGATGGCAGCATCCATCTGCAGACCAAACATCAGGGTCGTTGCCTTGCACGAAGGATGCGCCGAAGGGAATAATGCCATCCGCTTTGCTAGAGGATAGATCACGATGCACTGGGACGAACGTCTCTCTCAAGAGAGAGGTGGGGCGGAGAGTTGATGGAGGTTGCCTTGCGATCGCCATCGAGGCCAGAGCAGAGTAGAAGTATCTGGAAGCATGCATGATCGCACTTGCGAGCAGGGTAAGGACACCCACATCGTGCAGGTTGCAACGAACTTTCTCTTTGCCGCTCAGGTCAACCGTTGAATAGCCTGGCACTCATGCTTTCCTTTGCAATGTTTTGCTTGCTTCATGTGAAAGCGGAATGGACGTGCGTGTTCGGAACATGCGGTCCCAAGATCCTTGTCAATTGCTTCCGAACAACTCTTCTGCAAGTGTGCTCGAGTACATCGCGGGTACAACTATGCACAGGTTCGCTGACACGCAGAGCTGCGTGACGACGAAGCTCGTTCGCGGCGCATGGGCTGACTTGCTCATACCTACTGGCGCTCGAAACGCACGCACTCCGAGTCGCTTTGAGCCACACTGATTCGGACACAACCAGCGGATCGATCAGCACATGGCGAGCGCAGCTCCGTCTGCTGTACGAATCGATGAAAACAATGGGAGCCCGGCATAGAAGAGTAGAATAGGAATGGAATAGTGATACTGGTGGCGAACAGGACTGGAACAACTCCAGCACTCCAGCACCCCCGGCACGCCGGCGATCCACTCCATACATGCAGTACGACCTCGCACTACCGTCGCTCGATACTGACCGTGCTGAATGGAGAGCACATCATGGAGATGCAGCGCCAACAGCGCCAACACCAACACCAACATCATGCGACGTGTGAAGCTATGAGTACGAATGCGAAACTGTGCGAAGAATGGGTGGTGTGTGGCTTGCCTTTCACTTGGTCGCTTGTTCGCTTGGTCGCTTGGTTGATTGATCATCGCAGAGCGCTGCTTGCCATCACAAAACATTGCGAATTGTGGCGAATCGTCGCGATCTGTTTTACTGTTCACTCATTGGGCGAGAGTTGTCTCAACAAGGGACGACAAGTGGACATTGAGCCGAACAATACGGGACCAAACCACGAGTGTACGATATTTGTAGCTATTACACTTATCGAGATCAATCGATTCAGTTCTTGGTCTTGTTGCGCCTGTCGGCTACAGTCACCAATCAAAACACGCGAGCGTCGCACCCAGTCATTCCCGATGTCGAACAAAACCAACGCCACAAATTCAACACATCACATCACATGTTCTCTGTGTGGCGTCACTCCCAGCACTCGTCTCATGACCAATACTCAAACGATGTCGTTCATACCAGTACCAACAATCGGCACCGCTGGTACTATTAACAATATTAGCACTATTAGCACTATTATCCCTTTTAGGACTGTTGGTGCTATTGAATTGACGCTCCAATCCATCACAACAAACGATTCGCTGGAGTCTCGGCACGAACGAAACTGGGGGCACGGGTGAGAAACAAGACCAATTGCTATGATGGATACATGCGACGAGCACTCCAGAAGAGTGAGAGTACATACTAGTATGATCAAGTAGATGCAACAGTCGATGGATCGCCCGCTCGAGCGAAGTGCCATCAACATGGGTCTTGCTCTTGCAATCCGCAACCGATTGTAGTCCTGCGCCGACATGTATCTTGCAATGGACTCAATTCGATGATCGATCGAGATGTGCCATGCACAAACTACAGAGCAGTAGCAGTCCTGTATACTCCTCCTGCACCAGCGAACGAGTGGAATGCAGGAATACATGAATGAGTGGAATGCAACCTCCTTTGGATTCCTTTCCATCCCTCGTCGTCTCTTCTCATCTCATAAAATCAAATCGCATTCAGCAACAACAGTACCAACGCAACAAAAACGTACTCGCCATCAACGCCAACACCAACGCCAACACGAACGAGCAACCATGAAGCTTTCATCAGCCCTTCCCATCTTCATCGCAGTTATCGCGACTGCCCCAAACACCGTTGCATCGGCAACAGACCATCATTCTGCCTCCGGCCGTGATTCCCAACATGACACCGAAGGACGCGCACTCAGAGGCGGTGCCCGGACCAACAATTCTGCTCCGCATCATCATGATTCTCACACCAACGCGAAGAAGACCACGCGTGGCGGAGATCGTCCAAAGAGGCATGGACATGGCAGCAGCCCAACCCACAACAAGCGCACCCACTCCATCAACGCCAACAACTATGAGACGCACATCGTAGGAGGAAACGAAGCGACGAAGGGAGAATACCCAGAGTTCGTCCATTGGGCCGTGGGATGCGGCGGATCGCTCATCGCACCCGACATCGTTCTCACTGCGGCACATTGCGACTCCGACCAGACCATCGGAATGGACGCCATCATCAGCGCGTACGATGAGTTTGCATGGAACCAGCCAACAGGACCCAACGCACGCAAGATCGATGACAAGCGCGTCCATCCAGACTATGCCGCCACTCAGATCAACGACATCATGCTCTTCCGTCTGTCCAACCCTGCACCATCCAATGTGCCGATGATGAAGATCAACAGCAAGTTCAGCACTCCAGGCACGGATGGCTCGGGAAATCCGCAGACCATGACGGTGATTGGTTTTGGAGACACATCGGACGGTGGCTCCCCATCAGAGACTCTGATGGAGTTGGACATCCAGCAGGTCGATACTGCGTGGTGCAACGATCAGGACAGATACAACGGACAGGTCAGCGATGAGGCGGAGTTCTGCGCTGGCTTTGTGAAGGATGGTGTCCACCAGGGTGCCAAGGACTCGTGTCAGGGTGACTCTGGTGGTCCCGTGTTTGTGACAGAGGGTGGCGAGCGCGTTCAGGTGGGCGTGGTGTCTTGGGGTATCGGTTGTGCTCAGCAGCGATATCCTGGTGTGTACTCTCGTGTGAGCAACACGTATGAATGGATCAAGGTACGTACATCCGAGTGGGTGCATGCATGTCAATACATGATGGAAGTATTATCGAAGTATGGTTGAAGCAGGAAAGAGTATGGCATGTATGGTGAGTATGCAAAGATATATGGTATGATCACAACAATGAGCTCACTATTCCATTCCATTCTATTGTACTCTTCCCCACTCTCCCAATACTCCTACACCCACAGGAGAACGCATGTGCCATGTCCAAAGTACCATCCGAGTTGTGCGGCACAGGAGGTGGAAACAACGATGATGAGAATGACAACAACAACGATGATGGTGGCGATGATGACAGCTCCTGCATCTCTGTCACGTTGAAGCTCCGCACCGATGACTTCCCAGAAGACACATCCTTCATGATGTATGACTCTCAAGATTCGAGCACAGAGTACTGGAACGAGTCTGGCTTCATTAGGTCCAACACGGAGTATCCCGAATACAAGGCATGCGTTCCACGTGATCGTTGCACTTACTTTGATTTCTTCGATGCCTTTGGTGATGGCATCAGCGGAGACGGCTTCACGTTGGTTGCCGACGGAAAGCAGCTGCACTCTGGTGGCAACATCGGATCGGAGGTGTTGAAGAACATTCCTGATGGTTGCTAGAGCGAGAAGAGAGAGAGAGAAAGGATAGAGAGGATGGATTGCATGTGAGACAGCGGAACGGTCTTTCGTAATGCCAATAGCAACAGCAACGCCAACCACAACAACAACATTATGCAATCCTCCTCTTCCAAGTACACGTGTTCCACAATAGAGTAGTCGTAGGAAAACCAATCGGAGCGTGGTTGCTCGTAATACTACACTCCAGAATGTAGGATCGTGTATCGCAACAACCGTCGATTGCTTGTCGTGTACTCACGCGGATGTACCATCACCGTTCGAATTGTGGAGCACGTACGGACGACCGTAGTTACTTGAGCTGACGCGGGTAGAAGCAAAGCACGAGAGGAATGATTGGGACCCCAGATCAAGCGTGTTGCCACCCAATGAGCTGCGATGGTGGCTGCTTGTGAGGAAGCGGGAGTTTGTTGTGGATGAATGGTGTGTGTGTGTGTGGGGGGGGGGGGGGGGGGGGGAGTTAGATGGGGGTGGTGGACAGTCAAGGCGGTGTGTGAAATGCCAGGACCATCCTTGGAGAGATATTGTGCAAGCACAAGGGATCCTCCCCGTGTGAAAAATAGTTTTAACAAGTGTCGGGCGATGCCCGACAATTCCTTGTTAAAGGAATTAGAACAGTTACTACACAAGATCAAAGCCAATAGGCGAAGAGAGATGGGTGTTGGAATGGTGCGCGCACACACATGCGAGGAGAGGAGTTGGTTGTTGATGCGATGCTAAAATCGGGAGCCAGAAAACAATTCACTACCATCATCATCCCTGGTGCATTCTTATCTCAATTCGACTGTTCGCAGAACGATGAAGCGCGTCGCTCCGACAATAGCACGACAGAGTCGAGAACGAGTCGAGGCGACGTAGTTGAAATGTGGCGGTACGTGTCCAATGGCCAGATGGATCATCGGTGCGAACTTGAACGTATCCATTCTGCTCTATAATGTTCTACAATCATTGAGTGGAACGCTCTGCAGCACTACAGTTCTATTCGAATGGAGTATTGTGCTCATCTGCAAACATGATAGTATGACAGCGTTGTGCCGAGATCAGATAACGGCAGTGATGCTCTTGTTCATGTGTTGGATGGGCACCAGACTGCCATCGCCCTGTATCCAGGAAAAAACGATGCCAAAGGCAAAGCCAGCCACTGATGAGTGCGATTGTTCATCCATTTGCAACACATGTGTGTAATCACTCATCATTGGGAGATCTATTCTATGATCCGGTATCTTTCGTTGCGTACTTCGTTGTTTCATTCCTCCATCGCTTCATTTGCGCGTTGCTTGATTTGGTGGTCCGCTCATTCAGCAGTTCATAGGCGCAGATAGGAGTGTTTGTGGACTGCCTTGTGTATGGTATGTGCATCCACCTCCCGTCCGACTTGCTCGTTGTGGAATCAGGCTTTGAATAGCTGCATGCAATGGCTGTGACCCACCCGCACATCTAGTTGCAAGATAACTAGCGCATCTGAACTCGAGCTGGGTAGTAGTTGGCGCGGGCCCACGATAGACCACCGACCAACTCCTCGATGTTCGGATGGCTGAATCGCACCAACTGAGACACCTCGAAGAATAGGTTCTTGTTGCTGTCGATCATGAACAGACCAGGCTCCAAAAATACGCCGGGCTTGGAAGTATCCGGGCGACCACCTGGTATGTACAATTCCCATTCCTTGGCCTGCTCTGTGGTGAGGCCGTATGTCAATGGAAGCTTCAGCTCTGCATCGCTCTTGTCGACAACTGCGTCCTTCATGGTGAAAGCTTTCTCCTTCATATCCATGGAAATGGTGACAATGCTCACGTTGGTGTTGAGGAGCTTGGAGTAGTAGGCCTCGATCTGTTTGATCTGACCAAGGCAGATGGGGCAGTGGATACCATGGTAGAAGACGAGGAGAGTGTAGTTGTGTTTGGTGGTGTCAGAATTGGGCATGACCTCAGCATTGAAGCTTCCCTTCTGCCACAAATCCATTGTATGCATATGCACACAAGTGCTCTGACTCATCCATCAGATGTGTTTGTGCTAGAACTCAATTGTGGCTGCAATGATTTCCTCAATTGGTTTGCCAGCATACACATTGAGATGACCTGCAGACAGTATTTCCATCAGTGTTGCATGGGTCATTGCGGCTGCAGCCTTGCGAACTGCTGCTGCAGGACATAGTATATCTTTTCTGCTGCAATGAGCAGCAATGGGCATTGGACCTTCCCAGCACGACTCAGCGAGCGTGAAAACAATGCCTCCATTGTGGATGCCATGGTCGCTGCGTTCTGCCATTTCGGTTTGTCCGTGTTGGTCAGCACCAACGCAGATGCGTAGACAATTACATTGCTGGGATTTTGCATCATGGCATTGGACCCTGGTTCTCCCACCAGCTGGATGTACTAAGGCTGCCCTTGCTCAATGCTTGCATGCATCCACCGCAACATTGCTCCCAACACCTTGCCGACACCAGCTGTCATACACGTATTCCAAGGATCACTTCCCATCAAACCGAGGTCGGATTTCAACCCCAATGCCAACGCCGGAACCTGCACAACGATGGCCTTGATGGATGGATGGATGGATGGATGGATGGATGGATGGATGGATGGATGGATGGATCCTATGGCGCGACCGACCCGTCGTGCCCACCGCCAAAGGGAGTGCCTCATCAGCGGACTTGTCCAGGCCGCAAGCCTGCGTCAAGCCCAGAGCGGGAGCTACAGTGATGACGATGATTGGCGGCGGCGCGCTTGTGTCATAGTCGTCATGGTTGGTTTTGGTTTGTTGTTGATGGTTGGCTCTTATGCACAAGGGTACGACATACGACTGGCGATCCTCCTGCTGTCATAACCTGCACCAAAACTGATGGAATCTGCGTTGTTGGATGTGGCATTGAGTGTGTGGCTGGATGTGGTTAGCAGGTGCTCATTCCAAATAGTCTGCATGGAGTAGGCTGATCGTACTCACTAGCACAAGCCTGTGGATAGCCGTGGTGGATGGCAGTGTCGATGCCATTGTCGATCTTGATGTCAATGTCGATCTGCTGTTAGTGATGGCGATGGTATCGGCGATGGCGATGGCAAAGGTGGCTATCACAGAAAGATCCAGAATTGTTCCAAGAGCAACGTTTTCCCAACACCAAACACCCAAAGGTGAGGCCAATCATGATACTATCAAAGTACTCTGCTCTTGACGGTTGTCATGTGTTGTTTTCTGAACAGTATTCTTTATACTATAGCATTTATCATGTGTATGGGATAGTCGTATCATTCAACAGATCCAACAACCAACACTTCAACTGCGACGCAAATGGTGACACCCTCCATCCAACGATTGCCAACACCTTGCACCTTTGCAACCTCCGCAATGCCCTTCGTTTCGCAAACACCGCCAAAGGTCGCGCTGACTATTATCGCATTCCTTCTTCAGCCCATGGAGACATGGCGATCAGCAGCTCCAGCCGCAAATCTTCATGGTTGGAGGTGCACACGGTTGCGACTCACAACGACCAAATCCGTCTGAATGGAATCGCAGCAGAGCGGATGACTGTGGGATGCGGCGACCATCGGACTATCAAGCTGCTGGACAGCAACAAGCATCACTCTATCCTCAACAAGCTGCTGTGGCCGTCTACGAACCATGAATTGGACTTCAGGGTGGGCCGAAACGATGCACTTGTCACCATTGTGTCCAATGAAGTCATTCAATGGGAGACAGGTCAACGACGTCATTCAGATGCACCAACCGTTTTGAGCCGGGCTCCTGCTTCAAGGAGGCACGGGCAACGCCCCCAATGAAGACTTTCACTTCGTGATCTCGGCATTGTGAGCACGGAATCGTGAGCACGACCTTTTGCCGAGGTGTGTGGATTCTGACCAATTCAAGCTCGCGCGACGGTTCTTGTCATCTGGCAAGGTTTGGCCTTCGTGGCTGCCAACCCTCGTCTCAGGGGCATACTTGACCTGTGTTCTTTCGATTATGGTTGCTGTGTTGCACTGCTCTGTACAAGTAGGAGTGCAAATCGACCACATCCAACAAGCTCTGCAGCGAGGATGATGCAACTCCAAGGAGGACACCGTCGAGGACGTGCCGAAGGCCACTCTTCTGGTGCTGAAACGTGATCAGTCGGCGTTGGCGTTGGTACGGTCTGTCTTCCCTGCGGTGTGCAAGATCATGCTGGTGGGGAAGAACTGGCCCTTTTCAGATCGTGTCGTTGAATCCGCCAGGAGATGCAGTTCGACATGGACGAATGAGTTGACCGGGACCGAGTCCGACCTGGAGGTCGGGCGTTTTCCGGATATAGCTGGCAGATTCGTCATTCGTTCGTTGATTACGATAGGCTCCTCTTCATCGGTGACATCGGATCAAATATATTTCCCATTGCATCCTTCACTGCATCTTCGGTTGCATTGCTTACCGTTGATGCGGCTATCAGCGGCGCGACTATTGGCGTGCAGTCGATGTGCAGTCGATAATGACATGTTTCATGCCACAATCTGTCTGTCTTCGTCAACGTTGTGTATGTCGATGCTGGGCGCTCTTGGAACTGAATAGAATCCGCCGCCGTGCCTGTGCTGCCTTCGCAGGAGTATTTGGATTGGTATCCATGGCGCTTCTACTGAAGCTGTCCTCGCTCTCTCTCTCTCTTTGCGCATTGCTGCATCTGCTCTCATCGTTGTTGGGGATCTGCGCAGTGCATTGCATTCCGCTGTGAAGTATGACAGTGTACGTAACTAGTATGGTGATAATGGTATATCTAGTGGTATCAGTATTCGTATGTAGAGTACATAGTATTGTGACATCGTTCCGCTTGTCTCTGCAGTTTGCTGAGAGTGGCGAAATGGACGTGCGCTTGTGTCTTGCTTTTGCTTTGCATTGGCGAGGATTGGTTGGCAAGGATTGGTTGACAGTTGGCTGGAATTCTGCGTTGCGGTTTTGCACTTGCCTTGGCTTTGCCTCGGATGCATGATGACGAAGCCGTCGTCGCTCTTTGCCAAGGTTACACCCTCCCTCTCTCCCTTCCTTTCTGTTTTGTCCAGGCATTGCACTTCAGACTCATCGATGGATCTGTGCGCCGCACCATGTGTGGAATCATGGCATGACGAAGACGGTGAGCAACTGATCCCAGATGGACATTCCCGTCACCATCTCGCCGATGAAGAATGACATAGCCGCAAGGATCGCCATGCGTCCCAGATTCAATTCCATTTCCAAATACGATGTCATCAGTGATTTTCTGTTGATGTTGCTTTGGGAGCTCTTCATTGGCAGATCCATCAACCGGACGGATGCCATCATAGTATGACTGTCTGTCGTGGTTGCGGTCTGCAAGATGTCTTGTGTGTACTCCTGCCGCGGGGCTTGCGCCGTGGCTGCGCCTGTGCTCGCGCTGCTGCTGCTGAACGATGATGGTGGGTTGTTGAAATTGGGTGTGATTGGTGCGATGGCAACGGCAGGTAGCGCATTGGAGGTACTGCTACTGCTCATGCTGTCGTCCATGATCTGAGGACGCTGGTTGCGACGCAATGCTCGTCCCAGCCGCCTTCGAATGCTGAAGGATGGTCGGAATGCCGCAGCTGTGTTGTGCGATGGCATGACCGTGATGGCGATGATGATCAAGGAGCAGACGGAGAGGAGGGAGACGGTTGGCGTGCGGGTCATCATGTTGCTTGCTGTGCGTTGCTTGTTGCTTGTTGCTTGTTGGTGTTGTGGAGTGGAATGCAGTGCCTCAGTTTGATTTTATGACCTGATCGGTGGTGTCTGTTTGTTGTTCTTGGTTGTGAGCTTGTTGGTGATGTGATGTTGTGTGTGCGTGTTGGATGATGTGGTGATGTGGTGATGTGGTGATGTGACCAGCATCGTCGGCGATGCCAGACAGAACGTCGCCGTTGTGATGTGCTGTTCGCACACAGAGGGAAAAGGAAGGAAAAGACCCAAGATGCATCGTGCACGAGCAACAAAGACTGTGATCGTGCGAAAAGTGCCCAAACAGAAAAGAAGAAGGAACAGATGAGAACCGAACAGAGATCTCATCTGTGACTTGTGCCAGTCACCAGTTATTTTGATGGCATGAGGAACGCGTCGTTGAGTGAAAAGGCTCCGCAGCCTGCGTCCACCCTCTCTGCCCGCAATTTGTGCCCACCAATGCTGCCCAGCAACAATACTTAGCCTCATGGATCAGGATGGATGTATCGAGGAATGGCCAGACAGAAATTGATTGATCAATGGATGTTGCACCCCGTGTGGCATGGTGGAGAGATGAACAAGGCAGAGCAAACATGCGAGTGTGATGGAGAGTGCGATGGAGAGCACGTTTGCGGTGATGGCCATGGGTGTTGAAGATACAGAATGATCGTGACATACGAGCCGAGCAGAGAAGATGTTGCGGCCAACACGAATAGAGTTGAGCGCAGCGTCCAACTCCAGCACACGTAGTCGTATGGTACATCGAGGGCCATTGAGTTGTGCCGAGTCAAGGATTGCTATGAAGCGCTCCGCGATGTGAGAGGAGATCCTGATACTCGCAGCTCATATACTAGTATATGATACAAGTAGTATTGGGGGATGTGGGTATTGTGTGTGTGGGGGGAGGTTGGATGGGGGGTGGTGGACAGTCAAGGCGGTGTGTGAAATGCCAGGATCATCCTTGGAGAATGTTGTGCAAGCACAAGGGATCCTCTCCCTGTGTCAAAAAGTAGTTTTAACAAGTGTCGGGCGATGCCCGACAATACTTCGTTAAAAGATATTAGAACAGTTACTACACAAGATCAAAGCCAATAGGCGAAGAGAGATGGGTGTTGGAATGGTGCGCACACACACATGCGAGGAGAGGAGTTGGTTGTTGATGCGTTGCCAAAATCTGGAGCCAGAAACAAGTCACTCCCATCATCATCCTCCCAGATGTCTGTTCATTCTTTCTCTGTCCTCGCCAAACCAAGTCAACTTGTCCTTCTCGAAAACGCAATTGTGAGCAATCTTCAGCCTCACGATATCCGTGCTGGAAATGATCATCATGGTGATGGGAACGAAAGCAGCAATACTCATCGATTAGATGTACTAATACATAGGCATGTAGCAGCTATCATGTGTGCGTCTGTGCTGCTGCGCTATGTCTCATGTGAGAGGAACACACGCCAACACTCGAACGTCTGCACAGCTGAAACGCAATCACTCGACAGAGTCTTCGACATGCCTCGAGAAAAGATAGACAGACGGAGCAGATAGCAAGGCCATGGCTGGAGTGTGGAGAATGATGAACGATTCCACTCTACTATACTCTCCACCAATGTCCAGTCCCCGTAGAGGGATGGGGAAGGAAGGAGGGAGTGGGTGTATGTGTGGGGGGTGGAAGGGGGGCCTGTTCAAAATGCACAGATGGTGGTCAAGAGTGAATGATACTCTCGTCCTGGCTCTTCGCCACGCCATCCTCACAAAGAGAGTGAAGGACAGCGATCTTCTCGCGGAATCCATCCGTGCTTCTACTTGTCATCACAGGTGATGGTGGTTGCTAATTTGAGTTGATCAAATTAGGATAGTACATATATAGAGATTCTATAAAAGTACAGTCATGGGTGTTTTGAATCACGCACACACACACGAGCAGGATCGAGTTGCTTGGATCAGGGTTTGCAAATACTGTTTTCCGAAAAGTGACCAATCACAGAAACGTCCCATGCATGACCCACATCTCAACTGCGTACAATTGTGCTTGAGTTGCAACTTGTGTCGAGATGTACATGTGAGTATATGTCAAGATGTACGTATATATGTGCATCGTTCACCCGTTATTCTCTCATTCGCACTTGGACGGTATAACTATACTCGTGTCGATAGTATGCTGTGATTCGTCAGAATTACAGGGGAAATGGAACACACGAAAAGGGGCAAGATTTCTGGAGGAAATTTGCAAATAACGATTTCTGGAAGAATCAGAAGATCGTCCGTCCATGCATCAATGGTACCAAGAGAATCTCGAGGTACTTCCCAACTAAACCTCAGATGACGATATCATCTGACAGACTACTGCATCACCAATGGAACGTGACATCTGGAGAACAGAAGGACGCCTACTGACGTCGACAAGATGTCAACATGTCACCACGTCGACAGCTGTCTCCAAGTCAGAGCAGGAGGCGAAGATACGATGACCCATAAAGATCATGGATACTGAAGGTGAACTTCAAAAGGTAAGTACTCATGGAGTAGAAGCCAGTACTGAATGAACAGAGTGTCGAATGCAGAGTACGCATCAAACACGGAGGATCGTGTAGCACGAACACATGATGTAGAGAGAGAGAGAGAATACAGAGAGGAGCGAGAGAGGATCTCGCGTACCGACTCATAGTCGGAGACCGAATCTACGAAACAGATTGAAGCGCCGAGAACATCGGGCAAGAGAACGAACGGACACCGAGAGTATCGGAGTGCCAACGTAATGAAATAGCAAACGAACGACTATCAACCAACACCATCTTCCACGATCGTAGGTTACCGTGAGCGGAACTTGCCAACAAACTTGGCTGATCATTCCTTGGGCCATGCACATTGTCCACGCATCATGAAATGCAACACACATCATACATGACAACTGATACGCTATTCTATACAGTTTGAGTGCGCTGTGTACTCATACGATACGCAGAATATGCGCGGTAGGGGACATGCCGTGACATGGAGATGCGTTCCGACTTTCGGATTTCCAGGTGTGGGACCATGACGTTGTGTGGCATCGCATGGCAGGAGCTCATGGTACTATAAGCAGAATGCCCAATTGAATGATGAATGGTGGGATGGTGTTGAGCGATGCAGTTTGATTGGACTGAAGTGAAGTGAACTGAACTTTCGGATTGTCTGACTTCATGCGCAGATCAAGGTGATATGACCGACACAGCTAACGCAGTCCCATTGGTGCGGATCCTTCGGCTGCTGATTCTTCCGAATGCGTGACGCTATGGCACTATACTGTGCCCAACCCTTGCAGATGGCGTTGCAGAAAAAGCACTATCAGCGGCACGGCGCAATGATTGCGCCACGCTGTTCGATTGTACTGCGGATCTCGACTCCGTCAATGCCACCATACGGCTACTTCTTGCTTGAGTGAACAGGTGTGCCATCCTCCTTCATCATGTATCGATTGTGTAATACTGATCAACATGGACCTGAAGACCTTCGATGTTGATTGAGTGCGCGGGCGATCCCATTCACAAGAACCTGGATGATTGTGTGCACCAAAAAGGGGTAGCCTCGCACAAACCGGCTGGTTGGTTCATGCAATACACGTCCATCGAACACAGTCGCCGCTCGTCGCTACGGCTTGAGGAGGACACGGAAGTGTGGAGTGGAGTGGTTATATTACAAGTATTCTATATGATACCAATACTGTTATGCTATTCTGATACAAGCTATTGTGAGCATGGAGGTGTTGATTGGTCCGCGCCGCACACGATGAACATCTATCCATGCAGCCATCGATCCATCAACCCAGCCAAACATCCGAACGCCGGCCATAATGGTCTCACGTGCCACGACAAGTGCTGTCGCTTCGTGGAGATCAGCATATGTTTTGCGTTCGAATGATTGGCTTGCTTCCGACGGTTGTCGATGTTGTGGGATGCTGTGAAATGTGGAAGGAGCAACCGCGTGCGCGTCGTTGGTCTTTGATCATGCAAGATTGCGGTTCACAATCACTGTGCGGAGCCCGCCTTGGCGATGTATGATAGCTTGGGGTACGACTCCTCCAGGTAGGCGTTTCCCTTCTTCTGGATCAGCGCCTGGTTGGGGCCGCGACCCTGCGGTGCGCCCTCTCCGTACCCAGCGTAGAGCGTGTCGACGATGTCCATGCCCTCGATGACTTGACCGATGGGGGAGAAGCCCTGTCGGTCGAGGAAGGTGTTGCCTTGATCACGCGTGTTGATGAAGATCTGGCTCGTGCGCGTGTTGGGACCTGCGGTGGCAAAGACCACGGTTCCTCGTGCGTTGGTGACCTTGACCGGATCATCGGGAAGGCTGGCGGATCGCCACTTGGCTTGCACGTTGGGATCGCCGTTGATGCCGAACTGGGCGATGAAGCCTGGCAGGACGCGGAAGAATCGGCATCCGTCCCAGAAGCCTTGATCCGTCAGATCGGTGAATCGCTGCACGCCGCGTGGTGCCCAGTCGGGTCGCATTTGGATCTTGACGCTTCCCGTCTTGCCGACTTCGCCATCCAGGTTGGCGATTTGGAACTCGATGATGCGGGCGCCCTCGATGCCTTCATCTGCTGCCAGCGTGGGTGACGCCAACGTCGTGGCAGCAGCGGCTCCGAACACAACGCGTCTGAGGCCACGGAAGAATTCGCGACGTCGCGATCCTCTTGCTGCCAACAGTGCTGTTGACGATGATGGATTGTGCGTGATCTGAATTGGCCGTATTCTTGTTGCTGATGTGCTGGTGGCTGTGAATGCAGTTGCGCTGTGCGATGCGAGGATGATGAATGCCACGCACAGCAGGCATGCAGCGATGAAGCGGTTCGATCGGGATGCAGAGGTCATGTTGATTGAGTGGGTTGATGTAGTGTTCAATGTGATGGTTTCGGGTTGTGGGTTGTGCTTGGTTTCTGTGTCGAATGCGGATGGAGCGGAGCGGAGCAAGGAATAGTACGTAGTGTGTATGCCAACAAGAACAACAAGATTCGGAATGAGATTGTGAGTACAGTTTCTCGACGAGAAACGTGTGCTCGTTGGCTGCTGATCTTCGCACGACAGATCGTCCCAACGTTCCTCTTTTTCTCAACTGCGTCTTCCTCCCTGTTGGATGCAACCTCAGAAGATCCGACGCATCATCAACAGCATCGGTGGTTGCGGTGACACCTCGTTCGGGTGGAACCAAAGTGGCCGTTGGGCAGAGTATGGCATTGGCACACGCTTCTGACACCAGATTTCGTGTGACACGGTTCTGATTCTTCGCATTCTCGAAACGAGGAAGAGGCAGAGAAAGACGAGTGGCTCAGCAACATCCGTCAGCTTCTGCGGCTGACACCATTCCGAAGATTCACTCACCTTCTCTTGTTGGCGTGGTCTGCTCATTTGTGTGCGTTGTGGCCATTTTGTTGGCAGCGCGGTTACGCGTCATTCGTTCGCGAAACAGTTCATCGCAATCACTCGCGAAGAAGCTCGAATCGCCGTCTCTGCGTCAGCGTGATCGCCATCTTGGCGTGTTGCTTCGTGATGTTCGTAGTTGTCGCACGCTGTTCGTCGAACTGGGGTCGAATGGCGATCTTCGTTTTCTGGCGATGTTCGCTGAATGGAACGAGATGATTGGCTGAGATCGAAGCGAAGTGCAACGGACAAAAAGACGATGTCAGTCACACAAACCAAGTCATACATGGATACGATCACCTTGACCTAGCTTCGAAATGCACGACTTGACATTTTTCAATTATTGACGTTATAATACAGTTACATTGATAGTGGTAAGAGACAGTTGAATAATTATGTATTTGACCTCAACTCCCATGTGATGTGACGACCCAACGACCAGTAAGTCCTCGAACTGGCACAACGTCAACAACAACATCAACAGCAACATCAACAACGTCAACAACAACAACAACAACGATGCGCCTCTTGCGTTAGCTCCAACATGCCAAAGATCTTGTGGACGCTGCTCTGTGGCAGAACTTCTGTGGCCTTTTACATTGGGTCATCGCCGAGAGGAGCACAAGTGCCGGTTGCGAGGCGGTGCAGAACACAGACCCGTTCGGATCGTTGGCATGAAGTGAACTGATAGCGACGCCAAACCCAGCCGCAATGCAGAAGCGCCAGGGCCTCTGTCTTTGAGGGAGTGAACGTTGTCGTTCAAAGTGTCACTCCATGTCTGCGTTTGTCCTTTTCGAGAAGGCAGTTGGAATTGATTTTGGTCCCATGTTGTTGGTTGCGCATTGCTCGTTTTGAGCAGTCCGGATACTGTCGGTGGACGGTGGCAGTGTTCTGAGGGAATAGCATCACGCTTTGCCGCTGGCCCGGAATTACACGGCTGAGGACGAGTAGAAAGGTGCAGGCATAGCCTGTGGCGTGGGACTTTGATACATAGCGCGTATAATCGTAGTCCACGCGAGCTGTGGCCTGATTGTGGAAGTAGTAGTACTCTGCTCTACTCCACTCTCTGTTCTACGAGCCACGGGCTGCTCGCAACAAGCTACAGGGGTGCTCCCGACGGCGCTTCACACTTTGCTTCGCGACAAGTTGCTTCACGAGACAGGAAGTGAGGTCGACCGTGGATGTCTGTGGATACAAATCTTCCCTTGCTTCTCATCGCCGATGGTCTCAGCAAGAACAAAAGAGCGCAGCTGCGGAACACCAAATCAGGAAGTCAGCGAACGAGGGCACCAACCTACTTGTGCCAATAAATCAGGGTAGGTCAGAACATGAGATTTATGTTTCCGGAATCAGAGTGAATCAGACTTGGAGCCAAAATGCGGAACTGACGAAGTCAAGAGATACGATGCTTGTCGAAAAGCCGGTAAGAGGTGACAACATGGCACACCTCGCACTCTACGCAGAGTAGCCATGCACAGCATGCGATTGTAAGGGGGAAATATAGTATTTTATGGCAGAGTACGAATACGAATACGAATGCGAGTAGAGCAAATCGAACCTGGAGCAGCAAGGAGGTACCCCCTGCAGTGTTGGCGACGTTTGCCAATGTTGCTTCCTTCGGCTGGAGGGCCGAACATGGCGTTCTTCGCGGAAGCGATCCCAAACCTAGTCGAAGCGGAGTGTCCGGAACCTTTCTGCCCACATCGCCATCTGCATTTCCTGTCAATTTCTAACCTTGATCCGTTCTCCTCCTCCACTCTCTGGCCGCCATGGCAGAGAACATGGCTGTCTCAGTGAGGATGGCGCACATTGGCAAGTATGAGTACGACCTATTATATTATATATAATACCTGCACGCACGCACCAGTGCTGCTGCAGCGTCTGTCGGCGGAACTGCAACCGATGAATTCTTCTTCCTTGTGTCCGACCACCACGATCAGCACTCTTGACTTTATCCATCGATCAACAAGTGCTTTCCTTTTCTTGTCTGTGGCGAGCATCTGCGATGTTTGCGCTGTGAACATCACAGATGCGTTTTGAGGGGCTTTTTGTGTCCGAACACGTGATCGTGATCGGTTGGCGGTGGCGTATGTGGAAAAGTGAGAACATCGAGACCGTGGCAACGGGAAGGATGGAAATTGTTATGGCCCCTAGTCCGTATGTTGGTTGAAGAACAATAGGAGGCATTTATTCGCCGTTGGCACATGTCGTTTTCACTGAAACAAAGAGTGTTGAGCAATGACCGATACATAAATATGGAGGTGTGTCCGAGAGTCACTCCAAAGTGTCCTTGCGCGAACGCCTCCCTGTCTTTGCACGTCTCATCGTGTGTCCATATTTTCGTCCACTTCGTGATTGTCATCGGGGGACACAACAAGCCCGAGGCGGACTGCGAATGATCGAGTACTGATTTGTACCAGCGGGCACTGTTGCTGCGAATGTCCACCTGGATGCTTGCTGCGCACTAGTCCCCAAAGAGAGAGAGAGAGAAAGAGTGGCTGCGGTCACGACAACACAACCGCCACATCTCCTGTTGTCGCCACCAACGGTAGCAACAGCGGCTTTGCTTCGCTGTTGTCACGCACGAGGTTCCCGCACGGCAACGTCCGTTTTGTTCGCGACTTTTCTGTCATCCTGTTCGTTCGCTGCATCGTCACGAGTGCATGTGTCTCCTCGTACGACATGGTACTTGTGGTTTTTGTTATTGCCATCGTTTGCCGTAACGATGTGTCCCGCCTTTGTGTGTGGACACGCTTCTACTACCAAGCATGGTGCTCCCTTGCGATCCTTGTGGCATGTCTGTTGCTTTTATTTGTGCGGCAAGTATTTCCTGCAACACAACAACACAACTGGACGACAGCACAACAACACAACAACACACTGGACGACAACACAACAACACCGGCAACGACAACGACAAAGGTGACGACACCAGGTGCCAATAACACCAGCGGCAGGGCCCGTTCGCTGAAGTGTTATCGTTCCCGTCCGCTTCGTTTCGGTCTTCGTGATCGATCGTGTTGTGCCAGACGATCTGATAACTCCCACTTCACTCCCCCTCGCTGCGGTTTTCCATAAAAAAGGCCACACAACGACCAGCCCTGAGGTGCGAACGAATTGAACGACAGCAGGAACAGGAACATCGACAACAGCAACAAGAGGATGTCGCTGCTAGTGGGGGTTGTGCCAACAAATCATATCATGTTCCCATCCAGGCTCATCAGTTCTCAGAACGAGCCATCCAGCGACGGCGCGGAGCCCGCCAACGACAGCGCAAACAAGAGTAAGCAAATGCAGATCCTCATCGACGCACCATCGTGGCGGATTCGTCACATCATGCGTGCTTTGCTTCATGCCGAATGCGCCAAGCAGACTGCTCTACTCCACCATGTCGGAATCGTCTCGGTGTGTTTGTGTCCAACATTATCCAACTGCGCTCCTCCTGAGGTTCGTTTCATGGCCGATGCCAACTCGCCAACACCAAACTTGAGGCATCGGATTAACCAACACCTCATGTGGTTGAGACAATCATCCTGCGAGGCAGTTGCGGCGGCGGGAGCAGCAGCAGCAGCAGCAGTATGAATACAAGTACGACACCGCTACTGCTATCTATTGTATTATACAGCACACGCATGATCTCATGAGCATCGTTCCCATTATGGGCCATTGCAGCATTGACCGACCAAGGGCAGCATTTATTGGAACTGTTGTGAAGGCTTCAAGCAAGCACTGCGCGCGATGCATGTCGACGGCTCTTCGTCTCCGCATACTTCACGCTGCTCTACTCTGCTCTGGTCACTCTCCGACCATCTCACACGTTCTTTCTCCAACATTACTTTCGCCAACGTTGCTTTCACCAATACCGCCGTGGCAGCATCAAACAAGGTGGGCAAACAGGCTCCAGCAACTTCCGATCGTCACCGGCGGTCGCTTCCACCGAAGCAGATATCCGTGCATAGCGTAAATCCTGAAACCGAGGACAGCGCCAACAAGAAAGGCTCGGAGGCTGGGTCGCGACCCATCCGTTCCGAACGTGATGGCGCAGTGTCAGTTCTGAGCACAAAAGCGGAAAGAGACAGCGAGGGGCGCCAAGGCAAGGCAAAGCGTGGGTTGATTGCTGCCAAGGACCCGACAGAAGTATTGGACGCTGCCGGTCCCGAGTCAAAGCGCCCAAAAACAAATCCGACCCGAGGCGACCGAGATCGAGACAAGGACAGCGCTCACCATGGCAGCAACGACAAAGAAGACGATGAAGAAGAAGACGACGACGCTGAACGCCGGTTCACATTCCCCGAGCGTCTGATGGAGCTGCTGGACAGTGAACAGGCCCACGAGACCATCTGGTGGTTGCCAGATGGCAAGTCATTCGCCATGGCCCCGGCCAAGTTCACGAAGACCATCCTGAGGCGACACTTTCAAGGAACGAAGCTCGAGAGCTTGACTCGCAAGCTCAATCGATGGTACGTGCAGATGGCTTTGTCCATGTTGTGCATTGTCGCGTACTGACCAATGCAGCCGTCAACATGGCTTCATGTCCACGGCTCATGTCACAGTCAGTGCAGGCAAGAGCTTCATCTTGAGCCTGCACAACGAGCAAGCAGCATATCTTCAGCATTGGGCCTCAAGCCTTGCCGATTCCGCAGCATTTCAACCATACTGATTTCGTTGCTACCTTCCATGATACTGTGGATTACTCTACTGTATGGCAGTGCATTTGCTCACGTGTTGCCATTCTTCACAACCGTCTCTTTGTTGAATTTCGATGCCTGACCAATGTACTGAACACACAGGGGGTTCAAACGCGTTTCTGAGTTCAGCGCTCTCCCTGGCACAGTGGCATACTTCCACCCTCTCTTCCAGAAAGAGGAACCGGCACTGCTCAAGGGCATGAACGGCGGCAAGAAGAAGCGAACAGATCACACCGAGCAGCTCATCCGAGCCCACTTGGCTGGATATTCCAACGTAGCAGAATCCCCAACCAGGACGGCAAATCCTGGGCTATCACCATTCCTTTCAGCGCCGCTCAACTCCCTCCACAACCTTGCTCCCTCCACGCAGATGGTCGATCCATACACAGGTCTCATGGCAACAATGCCGCCACCGTCTGCTGCTGCTACTGCTGCCACCGCCTCGGTTCTGGCTCATAGGCAGATTCCGCCAATGTCTTCGCTGGCATCGCCGTCGTCGCATTTGCTTTCATTGCAAATGCCAGCCGCGCAGAATCTACTCCCAGAGTATCCGTTTCCCGCCACTCCTGCGCTGGCTGGCGCACTGCACCACCATCTCGCAGCCAGGACATTTGGGCAGTCTTCGATGATGGCCCCATCAGCAGCGCCAACTCCGGCTGGTATGGTGTTTGATACGGTTGGTTCGACTCTACGTACGACGTCGATTGCGGGCCGGGCTGGCAAGCCTGCCGATCCTTCCGATGTGCACAGTCCCTCGCACTCAGCGTTTGCGCGCATGGCCGCAGAAGCGGCTGCTACTGATGCTGCTGGGGTTATGCATGCGCATGGGGGCGTAGCATCGCCCAGCCTACTTGCATCAACAGCTGCAACAATGCCACCGGCACTCTTGCCAGCCGCTCATCTTCACCAGGATCTGCAACGGCAGCAGCAACAGCACTATTACCGTTCTCTCCACCCTTTGCTGCGGGCCCCAATGCAGTACGGTGCAGCAGCTGATCCCACCGCACTGCGGATCGCGCAGATCCGTGCAACATCAAGCATTTTCGGTCAAGACAGCAGCAGCCTACGAAACTCTTCACTGACGTCGTCGATGCCTACTCAACCGACTTCACGATTGCTTGATGCACGGTCGTCTCTCAGCTTGATCGAAGCTGAGAGGATCCTGGCGGAGCAGCAGCGGGCACAACAGGGCCACCAAGATCAAATCTTGCTCATGCAGCATCAGCTGGACTTGGAGAAAGAGCAGTCGACCGCTGCAGCGGCTGCAGCAGTGGATCGGTCTCTCCGTAGGAGAAGAGAGGAAGGCCAACAAGAATAGGGCTTGCGCATTGGGTCATTTCGTTGACGGGCATTTGCCACGGCGATGATGCTGGTCTTCAGCAACTCGCGTGTATATCCATCACCGTCACCAGTATCGGCAACATGCACAACGGCAGCCGGAGAGGTGACAGAAACAGGAGTGAAAGTGGGAAAACTCGCACGTGCAACTCGTATCCGTTTGGCAATATTATATTCTATAGTACGATGTTTAAGAATCTGGCAATTGCTTCTGGATCTTTCCACCACGAAGGTTCATGCCGTTCGATCTGCAATTTTGCGAGGCAGAACACGAGGAAGAGTGATGATCTCCACGTATTCGGCGAGTATGGATGGCATCACACAAAAGAACCAGGAGAGCTACGTCAGAACATGGGATAGTAGCAATGGGGTTACTCTATTGTATTATACACGTGCAATAGTAGAGCACACGTCTCATTCATAGCTCGTTGTGCATCATGTATTGCAGCTGTTGATACAACAGTTCAGTGTCGGTCCCCTACCCAGCTATAAGCTGAAGGGTGGAACCAGAGCTGATGCTGTGTGATGTCAATGCTGTGTAATTCGATCGGATACTGTTTGTTTGATTTTATGAGTGGTCTGTGTTGGTTTTGGTTTGGCTGTTTTCTGCGTTCGTTGTGTTTTTCTCTGGCTCTGCGTCGTTTTGCGCCTTTGGGTCATTACGTGCGACGGACGGATGCTGACGATTGGCCAGTGCACCAACACACTCCTGTGATGCCAATAGAGCTTCCTTGTATGTCTTTGGCCTGTTGGCATCATATGCGTTTCGATTTAGGATGGCGTCCCTGAATGCCCTGAATTTGGATCCCTGGAGCGGCTTCGTGAAGAAGTCGCCGATCATATCATCGGTAGGGCAGTATTTGACTCTGATCTCATTTCTGCTGATGCGGTCGTGAACGAAGAAGTATCGCATGCTGATGTGTCTGGTCCTTTTTCCGCTTGACTTGCGCCCGTTGTTTTCCAGCAGCATTGCGCTCTGGTTGTCTTGGTGAAGGGTGGATGGCTCGGTCTTGATCCCCTGTTCCTGTAGGAAATACCTTGTCCACAGCACCTGTGGCATCACATCATCGACAGCGACAAGCTCCGCTTCTGTCGAACTTTTGGTGTTGAGCTTTTGCTTGGATGATGTGGAGTAGATGGCGCCTGCTCCGGTGGACATGTGCGCCCCCGTGTGGCTCCGCATGTCGTTGTGGACGCCGAACGCACCGTCTACCCACCACTGTGTGTCCTCCAGGCTGGATCCACCAAGGGTGAGTGTCATGTCTTGCGTCGCTCGTAGGTATTTGATCGTGCGAGCAAGCTTCTTGTAGTCGTCTTCATCTGGGCTTTTGACCCTGGTACAGAGGAAGGACACAGCAGTTTGGATATCTGGTCTTGCGCGCTTGCTCAGGAAGAGGAGTTTGGCAACGATGTGGTGGAAGAGGTCCTTGGTGTCTTCGTCGAGTGCCTTTGGGTTTTCGTGGTTGATGTCGAAGAGATGGTTGGCTGCAGGCGTGACTGCATGTCCTCCCATGTTTGCTGGCACTCCTGCAAGAATACCACTGATGTATTCTGACATGTCGATTCTCACATGTCCTGGTTGTGTGTAGTCAAGCAACATGCCAAGGTAGTCATGCTGCTTGCCGCGCTTGACGGTGAGCGGAGTTCGTTTTCCGTACGCCACATTCAGCATCTTGATTACATCGTCAACCACCGATGGGTCCACATGTGAGATTTTCAAATCGTCAACATGCCATACGATGGTGCATTGTTTCCCTTTCACTGACTTGTTGGCCACACACCAGTCATACGGATTGATGGTGAAGCCGTCAGCAACAAGGGTGGCGGTGAGATCCTTCCACCACTGTAGTGCCGCCTTCAACGTTCCATACAGCGCGCGCGTGAGTTTCACGTATATTGCCGATTGTCCCCTCTTCTTGTGCACATATTCTTCGTACACTTCGGGTGCCACCTTGGCGAGCAGCTCAGCCATCCTTCCTTCAATCAGCACGTGCACGATGTCTCCGTCGTCGAACTTGGTTTGCAGAAATGCGCCTGGCACATCCACTGTTGCAACGTCACGGTTCTCATGGGCATCGGTGACGCAAGTGAGCATGAGCCCAAGGAGAGACACAGTGGGAGAGCTGGTCTCTTCCTTGGTCATGTATAGTCGTTGTTTCCTGCCATCAGCGCAACCACGACCCTTGATGACGCCGTTGCGTTTCTCTTTCAGGTACATCAGGTAGCGCAGAGCCTTGCAACGTTCATCATGAGAGAGCTCGTGCCAGTGTTTGGGTTCGAACCCTTCCATTTCGTGGACCTGCTGCAATTCCTTGCTGATGGCGTCTTCGCCGCGTTCATGAAATTGTCGGAGCCCTTGCTTCCAGTTCATCTGTTCAGTGACGAACGTGCATGCTTCAATGTGGTTGTGTGTTTCATTGTTTGCATCTTCGGATAGGATTGTGATGGTAGCATGTGTGTCTCCACGACCGGTGTGATGCAGTTCGCTGTAGTCAATGCGTGGTCCCCGTCTCGTGGTCATGGGGTGTGTTGATGTCTGTTCTGGCGGCTGATGCGCATCGGGTTGTCCATTTCCAGCCTCGATATTCTCCTCGTCTGCCAGTTGTGGTGCATCATCAATGATTAGTGGCAGGTCCGCAATGATCGGTGGCAGGACATTTGCATCCTCAACACCATTATTGCTGTCGCCATCATCATCATCATTGCCGTCGCTGTCATCTGAGCTGCCATCCGATTCGGTTCCGTTGGATGCCTCCGATTCGCTGTCGCTGCTCCCATCATCGCCGTCCTCGTCGTCGAGGCTGTCTTCGTCCGTGTCCTCGCTTGATTCTGATTCGCTGTCGGATTCACTGTCACTATCGCTGTCACTGTCACTGTCGTCATCATCATCATCTTCATCATGGACAGGGTACAGCTCCACACCGCGCTGATAGGAGAACTTCAGGGTTTGATTCGTTTTTGCACGTTTCGCCATGCCATGGACATGGTCGATGACGGATTGGGGCATGGGTACTTCCGTCCACGATCTGCGGTGTAGTCGCATGCCAGTCTCCAGACTGATGAAGAGATAACCACCTTGGTCGTTTCCTGACGGCCTGACTGCGATAGCACCGACGGTTCGTGGCTGCATTGTGTTGTCATGCTGCTCGTGCGTTTGCACATAGCTGCCGAATTCAAGACGACAGTGTGCATTGTAATTCAGCTTGCGGCCCACGACTATTTCCGATGGGCTCATTCGCTTGCTGACCCCGTTCTGATGAGGGAACATGTTGAGCCAATACACAGCATGATGTACCATCTCGATGATGAGGATGGGCGGGTAGTGTTTGAATGGAAGTGCGTGATACGTAGATCGCACGCGTTCCTTGATGGTTCGGATGTACCGTTCCACTTCTGGTACGTGTTCGTCCCGCGATGTCACATTCACTCCAACACCTCGCTCGGCCAGTTCGCCACGTAGGGATTCGAATTGGTTGTCTGCCATGATGATTGTGACACGGAACCCTCGCTGCTTGTAGAGTTGGATGATGTTGTGGAATTGTTTGGTGAGGACTGTGTTTGATGCAGAATCGAGTTTTGCGACTGTGCCGAACTTGATGTGCTTGGCGATGGAGACCAGGAACTTGATGCCATTGACAACCATGATGTCGACTGACAATTGTACGTTGCGATATTGCTGCATGATGTTCGCAGGAATCTGTGCGATCTCCGCTCGTACGGCTGGAGACACGTGTCTCACTGTTTTCCCTTTCATGGAAGCCACGTCTGGACCAAAAATGAGGTCAGCAGTTCGAATGTCCTTGGCGGTGATAGGACAGTCAGGGATCATGCCGTTGCGAACATATCTGATGAAAGTACGCGACGTGGGGCGACCAATACGCTGTTGTAGGGACCTGGCCAGTTTGGCCTGCGAATAGTCAAAAGACGAGAAGCTATTGCTGTTATCAGCTACTGTGTTGACCATGGTTGTTTCGTGGAGGTTGTTGGTGCTGCTGGTATCAAGGTAGAAAAGACCACCTGGGGATTCCTGGAAGGATTGCATGGACCCATCTTGTTTGTGCACTGTGAAGCGGTTGGTTCCAGTGCTGTCGTAGGTGACACGGAATCGACCCTTCACCTTGCTGAGGGAGAGGATGTTGGCGACCCCGTCTGGGTGATACCAGACATCCCCGTATCCTGGAAGAGTGCCGCGTTGATTGGTGGTGGCAGTCCCTGCATTGCAGTGGATGGTGAGACTGTTCTCAAGGGTGTGGATGTCCTTGAGGAGACGTCCGTTGCTGAAGACATCAACTGTCGACTGGTTGTCGAGGAGGATCCAGTTCCTTGGGATGATGTTGGTTGCCTGGTTGAGTGTGTGGCTTGTGTGTTCATCCAGGTGCGCATGTAGGAACACGAAGTCGTCATCGTTGTATCCATCATCAGCGTGCACAAGGACAGTGCCGTCACTGTGATACTTCGCATGACATTGATCCAGTGTGTGGTTGGTGCGGCCACATCGAGTGCATGCCTCTTTTCCACCTGGGTTGTTCGCGTTCACAAACGCCATGCCTGTGTCTTTTGGTGTGCTGATGCCCGGTACATTCCTTGGGTCCTTCGACCAGTGGCTGAGCATGGTGAGTGCTGCCACAAGTGTCTTGGGATACTGGTCATTGCCTTTGACCTGTTCATTGTGGAGGTCCTCGATGAGGGAACCAAACCTGCGGCGGTCGGAGCCCAGGATGAAGAGTACAGAAAGGAATCGCTGTCTGCCGTCGGCCTTGAGCACCTTCTTTTGCGCTGTGTTTGGGTTGTCGATGCCACGCTCCTTGGCGATGGCATTAATGATGCATTCCACGTGTGTGATGGAGGTTTCGACCGTGTCGTTCACATCGGCGAGGTTGACAAACGATTCGTAGTAGTCTTGGACGGTCTGTCGGTGCTTCTGACGAAGTCCCATAAGCTCCTGCATGATCATGCATGCGGCCACTGTTCCTTGTTCGTGTGTCTGGTAGTTGAAGACGACGCCTTTGATGATCTTGATGAGTGCGGCGGTGTCTCGTGTGGTGGATGTTGTGGTGTAGTTGTCGGATTCCTGGATACGTGTCCGCATGATGTCGGAACACTGTCCCCAGATGACCGCGTACATCTTCTGATAGTCGGTCTCGGCGTTGGTGAGGCGCGTGGTATAGAGTGCATAGCGTCTCTTCCACTTGTCCTTCTCGATCTCAGATGCTCCTTCTGCATAGTCCTCAGGCTCTGTGATGGAGGGTGCTTCCATGTTCTCCACTGCCATGCTCACAACCGGTCCGTACTGTGTTCCAGCATAGTTGGTGATGGCTTCGATGGTCTTTGTGAATTCGTCCACCTGCTTGGCACGTACGGCAGCACAGTCAAAGACATAGCCCTTGAGCTCGGGGCACACCCCTTCGAACTTGGCTGGCTTGACGAACGGATGGTTGCGATGTCCACGGTTGGGTTTGTTGTTGTTGTTGTTGGCGACGCCTTCTGCCTTCGGCTTCGTTGGCGCTGCCGGCTTCTTGTCGGTGCTCATCGTTGTGATAGAGCTGAATCAAACAAACAGTATGTTGATACAACAGTTCAGTGTCGGTCCCCTACCCAGCTATAAGCTGAAGGGTGGAACCAGAGCTGATGCTGTGTGATGTCAATGCTGTGTAATTCGATCGGATACTGTTTGTTTGATTTTATGAGTGGTCTGTGTTGGTTTTGGTTTGGCTGTTTTCTGCGTTCGTTGTGTTTTTCTCTGGCTCTGCGTCGTTTTGCGCCTTTGGGTCATTACGTGCGACGGACGGATGCTGACGATTGGCCAGTGCACCAACAGCAGCACAGTAACTTGGGCAATTGCGATGCGGTTGCTCTGCTCGTACGTATCACACGAACCACAGCACGACCTACCTATGTGTACTAATACGAGTACACGTGATACGAAGAGTCATCTGCTGGTGCATACATGGCAATGTGTACTCGTAACAACGAGTTACTCAAGAGCTACGCTGCTCTGCAGGCATTCCGCTTGTGGTTGGGTCCTTCGTTGTTTTCGGCAACACCAGGAGATGGTCCAACATCGACAAGGATGCCTTTGATGCCGAACTGAATGACACAGGAAGAGGGGTGGCATGGCGCTGGATGCTTGGGTTCAGTTCGACATACCAACAGAGCAGATCGTGCTCTCCTCATGCGCGCCACACGTACGCGCAGTATAGTCCTCCTGATTGTTTACAGACAGCGGAGAACCATCGTGAGTCGGCGTGAATTGGCACTCACAGCGCCATCTTTGTGCTGTCTTTCGAACCCCAAAATATCTTTCCATCCACGAATGGTAACGGCGCGCTTCGGTTTCCTATTCTCTCTAATTCACGAGGTTCCGTCTGCGCCTCAACGAACGAACAAGTGAAGGATCTAAACTGGACAAAGGTGGCGGATCTGCGTGATCCTTCGTCCGTATTTAGGGTACGCTGTACTGTTCCTGCTGCTCCCTGTTGGTATGCAGGAGCTACCAGTACATGAGGAGCGTGCCCCAGATAGAGGTTCGCCTCGGGAAGGGGTGAGGCGATGGCTCCCTTCTGGACATTTATTTCTCTCCCGTGATGCCTTTGCTGGTTGTTGGCGGTTGATGCTGCCTTTCGTTGCTGTTTGGTTTCCTGTCCTGCTGGTGCTCTCTATCGCCCGCGAAGTATCACACTCCATGGCGTACACACCAACAGCTCGTGTGAATTTGCAGGGCGTGCCAGGGTGCTATGCGTCCAAATAGTCGTATCAGTGTGTATCTACGTATGATGCTTGGGCAGCAATCGTTGATGCCGATGCTCAGCGATCGCCAGTGAGCTTCCGAGCGAAATCAGCAAGAGTAAACATGTCGAGCAAGCGAACGCGTGAACAGTCGTTCGCAATTTCGCAACACCCGCTGCTAAGATTCCCGCGATAGAGAAGAGCCTGCAACAAGGATACTCCGATGCCCAGATTTGTGGTTGTGTTGTGTCCGAGCGGTGGCGTTCCAGTAACTCGTAATGCAAAAGAGCAAGGCAATCACCAGTTTTCGGCCGTTCGCCATGTCCGTCTTGGATGATTTGGACACAACGCTCCGATGACGAGAGAAGAGAGCTGGGAGGTGGTACGGGGCGAGATCTGGCGCAGGCACTTTACTCGTAGGTACTCCAGAGCGCAGCACGTCGTTCCACGAAATATCAAACAGGATTGGTAGAATGACCGTTGGCGGTTGATTCGTGACTGTGATGACCCCTTGTGGCAACAAGTAGCCCTTATTTGCGAACTTCTGTTCCTGTTCCCGCTACGGTGCCTGCAGACTCAGGGCAATTGGAGCGGAACACCTATTTCTTTGTGAACGCCAACGAGACAAGGTG
This sequence comes from Craspedostauros australis, assembly GCA_026770025.1. NCBI lineage: Eukaryota > Bacillariophyta > Bacillariophyceae > Mastogloiales > Achnanthaceae > Craspedostauros > Craspedostauros australis. The sequence continues at coordinate 124,728 of JAMXDE010000055.1, read as the reverse complement.
CTCTCAGGTGCAGAATGTGCAGCTCGAACCAGTACGCGCGCTTCACAGTTCCGCCACGGCGCTCTTCGTGCCCATGTCGTCCATTGTCTGCCAGCGAGTGCAGAAGCGCAAGGGACGGCAAAGCATCAATCCCAAGCAGCAAGGGCAGGAGCAAGGAATAACAGCTCAGCGCCCCCACAAGAGACTTCAAGCCGCATCGCGTCGCAGCACCTCAATAGAACAGAGGAGGATAGTGCCCAGAGACACTCTCCAGAGGGAATGGCGGAAGGCGCTTGTCTGGCAAGGGGCTGCGGGACCTCCAATTCCCTCTCGAGCGAGCCTCGTCTCGACGGTATCCAACAGGCACTGTTGGATGTCTCTGGGCTCTTTACTCAGAGGTTGGAGTTTATCAGTAGAGCGCTCTCCATTCTCACCTCGGATCCATGAGGTACCGCACAAGGGGAAGGTATGTATGGTGCGTGCATGGTGCTGGCTCGTATGATAGGCCAGGAGAGAGAGAGCAGCAGCAGCAGCAGCAGCAGCAGCAGCAGCAACAACAACAGGAACAGCGCAGAACATCCAACTCCCAATGTAGATCTGTTGCGGACCAAAGCTCGTGTGCTGCGGAAGATCGGCAAGTTGATTGATACTCGCACTGCAATTATTGACGATCTGTTTCATGATGTGGGCAGCCATCGTTCGTGCGAACTTTTCTGTCTCTTCGCCTCCCCAGCAGTTGGTAGGGAACGGCACTCCTACGCACGTATGGTAGCTCGTACGTGTATGGCGCATGCATGGCACAGATGCGAATAGCTTGTGCAAGAGGCCAGAGTGTTTGGCAGAGCAACTGCGTTCGTGTTTGGTAATGAGACCACTCTAACGCACTCTACAATCGCACTAGTGTCGCTCTGCAGCTGTACTCGTACCTCATCCTTTTGGACGCTGCCGGGCTCTGTCTGCCTTGTGCGTAGCCCTCACATGCTGTTCAGCTAGGCACGTTCCACAAGCTTTATTCGGAACACGTGCTCCAAAGCCGCCTTCATGTGAACGGCAAAGTCCCGCACCGTGATCGGCTCGTCGCAGAACTGATTGACGCAACCGACCCTGCGACCTTCCAGCCCGCACGGAACGATGCCAGCAAAATCATCCAGGCACTTATGCTCCACGTTGATGGCGACGCCGTGCATGGTCACCCATCGACGGCACTTGATCCCGACGGCCGCGACCTTGTGATTGTCGACCCAGATGCCCGTGGTGTCGTCTTGCCGTTCTGCGCCCGTGACGCCGCTCATTTGCAACGCAAGCAGGACGGCCTCCTCCAACGCTCGCATGTACCAGTGGATGTCCTGCCGGTACATTCTGAGATCCAGGATGGGATACACGGTTAGCTGCCCAGGTCCGTGGTAGGTGACCTCGCCGCCACGATCCATGCGTACGGTCGGGACTTTGCCGTTCGCAGACTTGACGAACTGTGCATCGGAGCCCGTCCCCAAGGTGTACACTGGTTCATGCTGCAGCATGACGACCGTGTCACAGCCGATCGTCGATGCTGCACTGTCCTCCTTGCGTGTATTTTCGGACGGTACAAATTGAGATGAGGCAACCTCAGCTAGCGCCGCGGAAGACCGCAGCCTGTCCATCTGATCCTGATGTATGTCCTTCTGCATCTCCCATCCGACTTCGAATTGTATCGGATCCGCTGCGCTGAAGTCTTGCAAGCTGACGAGGCGGGAGGTGGTTGGAGCATCCAGCTGCAACGGCTCGAAGCTCCCCAGCTGCTGAGGCGACAGCAGCAATCTTGAAGATGCTGCTGCTGTTAGTGGTGATGGTGGGGGTAACATGGATGATGATGCGGATGCAGCAGCTGGTAGTCTGCATGCACGTCTCATGTCTGCAGGATACTGCAATGCATGCCATTCATGCGGATGCCACCGTGCAACACCATCTCGCAACGCCTGCCGCGAGATGAACGCATCGACGTTGCTTGGAGATTGGATGGAGAGGAAGCAGACGGCAACGAGCTGCGACCTCGCTCTTCGACGCTTGCGTGATGTGCCTGTTGTCATCGTCAAAATCGGTATTGCAGTTGGTGCCGTTGCCGCTTGCGTTGCCGCTCTTCTCCAAAGATAGTCGTAGCACCTTGTTCGGTTCGTTCGCTCGGTGCATGATCCCGACGATGGCCATCATCTCATTGCCTGCATCCATCGTCGTGGCACCGTCGATCATCATCCGATCATCATTGGATGGCGAAGAACAATTGGCGCCACGCGATGGCGTGATGTGCGTGACACTTTGTGACGTGCCACTGTTGATGTTGCCGACGGTGTCCAGACTTAGTATTGTACAAACACAAATCAGCACAGGTGCCAAATCGTGAATTCGTAACAATGACCACGATTGAAAACAACCCATGGTCGACCCACCGAATGAAGACACGATCGGCAACAACACGACATCACAGAACGGAACAGAAACGAAGATCCTCCACAAGATTCGCTGGCGATTCCTGTCGCGTTTTTGCCGAACCAACTTTTTTCGAACTGAGATTCAGAACTCTCGACTGGTTCGATTGATTGTTCTGCCGGATTTTTGGAAGTTGGATTGGTTGGATGACGTAACGGTCGTAACGTCCAATGAGTCATGGCGAGGCGAAGTTGATTACGACCTCGCAACTGGTTCAGCTCGTTGTGAGTGTCACAGGCACATGAAAGTGGCAGTAGGAAATGTACGTGAGAGTTGTGCGAGGGAGGGAGCGAGTGTGGTGGTCCGTTTTTGCAAACAAGACAAACCCAAACAGAACAGAGTTTGAGCGCGTGTTGGTTGAGTGGCGAGCAGAATCTCTGTTGGGCGAGAGGGAGGTTTCGTTCGTGCACAGCGAGCGCCAGTGGGAGGGGTGATAGTACCAGTGATGTTGCGAACCGTGAGGCAAGAAGATGAAGAGAAGGAAGCGGAGGAGGAGGATGATGCCGATGATCATCACAATAAAATCTGTTTCGCACAAAGACAACAGACGAAGAGCAGAAGGAGAAACGAAATCACAAACATAGTCTATTCTACAATACTATCCTTTCGATTGTCGGAAGAGGGAAGCAACACAAAGCAAAGCAACACAAAGCAAAGAGCAGATGAGAGTGAAAGCAACACCAACAGCAGCATCCATGAGAGAATTGATCAAGCACAACGAATCAACACAGATACCCACCCAAGTATTCAATCCAACCAAGACGAGGACGGCTACGCGTACTCATATATGACCTCCGCTGTTACTCGTTCGACTACAGCAGTTATACTCATATCAGACGTGAAACATCATCGTTCATACTCTAGTCTAGACAGTATAATATTCTACCATACCAGACAGTACTCACAGTACTCACAATACTCACAAGTACAGCAACAATCCAAGCAAGTATTCCAAGATCGCCATGATGGACGAAGTTGATCGATTGGAGGCAGTCAGGGACGTGCTCGACGTCATGAGACGGCAAGAGGCATCCCACAGACGCAAGCACTTCAGCCAGCTCAATGAGAGCAGCAGCAGCGATGGCGTGAACGCAGAAAAGACAAGACGACCACGATCAGCATCACCGAACAGCGTGAGCATTGCATCGCAGAACCACGATCAAATCCAGTTCATGCAGCAGCGCATGCAACAGCACACCCACAGCCGCACCCTGCTGCTCGAATGGATGTACAAGATCGTGGAGCACTGCCAGCTGGACGATGTGGCAGCCACGCTCGCCATCCAGCTGTGGGACGTGGGCATGCTCACTTCCGATTCCATCTGCATGTACCCGCAGCTGCTGGCAGCCACGTGCCTTCAGCTCGCCCTCAAGGTCCAGCAGACGACCGTGCTGGAGCTGCCCAAGCTCGTGCACCTGGGTCGCGGCGCCTTCACGCACCAGGATCTCATCTCCATGGAGATCATCCTGCTGCGGCACATGCAGTGGTGCATCACGGTGCCCACCATCACGGACTACGTCGCGCAGTACGCCAGCTTCACGAGGCACCATGCTTGTGACGAGGACCCCTTTCGCAGTCTTCTCAAGACCGTCCTGCAGATCGCCACGTCGTTGCAGCAGCCACGCGCTGACGCCACAAGCGAGGAATGGGCCATCGCGTGTATCCTGTTCGTCTTTGAGCACGACTCCATCATATCACCGCATCATCAGCAGGCCTGGATCTTGCAGATGCGCGCATGTGGCGTCTCCATCTCGTCCACTCGTATCACTGCCTTGCTGCAAAGATTACGACAGGCGCTGCACCAGGATACCGTCAGATGCAGTCAATACCAGCATGCCTTGGAGACTGCTGCGCAAGTTGGAGACACGGTCAACGCAGGCAACAGTGGCAACAACGACAGTGACAACGACAACATCAAGAGCAACGCCAATGACAGCATCCAAACTCCCAACGCCAAGCATCTGTACACAGGCAGATCGCCTCGTCATGTCCTCGTAGATGAACTACAATAGCATCAACCTTAAATCATATTCTATAATCCACCATTCAACTTCAAGTTCAGTACTCCACCACAAATGCACATACCATACATTAGCACGCAAGCGCAAATCATGCAAACAACTCGCAACTCGACTTAACCCATGCATGCTATGAATCTAATTGTTTACAGAACTCTTCTATCTTCTTGTAGAGTGCGCATCATCACGTAATAATGTATTCTCACGCGACGTGACCTTCAAATTTCACGTCGTTCACGTAGATGCGATCGTTGCCTGCGTTGCCGCCATTGCGGAACCGCAACCGCACCTGGGTTCCGAACGACGACACGCGCAGCTGCTCCCGCGTCATCACCACCTTGCCCGTGTAACATACTCCATTCACGAACCCGTCCACCTCATGCGCCCACGTCTCCAGGATGTGGTAGCTCAAGCCACCGTCTAACGACAGTTCCAGGTACAGGGAATCCAAATGATCGTACGATCGTGACTTGTACTGGAACGTCACGCGCACCGCGTCGTACACGCGCAGATCCTTGTTGGCCGAATGCAGGAAGGATGACTTGGGGCCTTGATCCACGGCCAGTTCCACGGCCCATGGCCCGCCGCATGCGCAGGATCCGTTGCACGTGTCGCCGCCGGAAGTGTCCGACGCGTTCGACAGCTTGCTGAACTTGCCGCCGGACTCGAAGGAACCCCAATCGTCGGCACCGAACACATCGTGCGTGATGGTCTGCCATCCTATCACCGGTTCCACCACGGTAGCCACATTGGCCGTGCCCGGAAACACGAGGTTGTGAAAGTAGATGGGTGCCAAACAATCCCTTCCGCCATCGCACTCGCTCAGATCGATGAAGCGATCGTGTCCCACGAAGGCCACGGCCTCGTGCTTGTTCTCGTTCGGCAGTCCGCGCGACGTCGACGACACGTAGTCGCAGCTGCGGCGGCTCAAGGCTTCGGCGATGCTCTCGCCGGCCAACCTGGGGAAGAAGTACACGGCGGCCGGGGCGCCTGTGCGCACCAAGGAGATGAGGCGGCCGTCGCGGCGCATGTCGGCGCCCGTCCACACACGGAACGGCCCGTCGTGGCATGTGATGGATAGCTGCTGGGGTGGTTCGTCCACAACGCTTGCCATCTCGAAGTTGGTGGACGTTGTGCCGGCTGCCAGGTTCTTGTGGACGGATACTGGGATCTTGCCAACGCCGGCGCTACATCCGCCCTTGGTCACGACGTACACATCGCCGGCGTTGTCGCCGATTACACCTTCATCACCTGTCCAATCCACGAACATTGCTTCGCCTGCGAGCACAGTTATCAGTTGGTGTGTGTTGGTGTGTTGGTGTGTTGGTGTGTTGGTGTGTTCAATTGAGAGCAAGTGAAGGAGGAAGGGTAGACACAAAGTGAGTCATGAACCCCAGCAGCACAGAACACACCCACCCACATGGTTATTCCCATGCACATGAATGAGACACACACACACATGTTGACAATCAATCCCACACAATCCAATGCACACAAGCATATACATGCATACACACATACACACTCAACCGCCACTTACTGTCGTAGATCTTTGGCGCGAAGCCGGAAGCGTAGATGAACTTGATTGTGGCAACCGGGACGAGCTGATCAACCGGTCCCTGCGATGAGATGACCGGTTCGACGAACTTGTAGACGGAGAGGACCTCGCGTTGCGGCTTGTTTGGTCGCTTGTTGTTGCCGGTGTTCGCAATGTAGATGCAGGTCTGGTCGGTGCTGTACATGGAGCCTTCGTCCGTGTCTGTGCACGGCCCGAGGGATATGTCCTCCCAATCGTCATTCAACGGTGGTGGGAGATCAAGCGTGTATACTGCCACGACCACACCCTCTCCGGCGAAATGGTCTTCGCCAGCGTAGTCATTGAACTGGAGGACCTTGAGGCTGAACTGCTCCTTGTCCGATGCGGTGTAGGCGTATCGTTTGCCATTTGCGTCACGTTGTTCGCTGAAGGCGATGTAGCTCATCTCGGACAGATCATCCTCCACCTCGTCGGTTGGGTGTGGGATGGAGTCCGAGAAGATCTGGATCTCGTACTTCGTGGGCGGGTTCTGCCGGCGGATGGGGCAGACGCTGTCCCACGTCGTGGGGGTCGGCGCGTCCGTTGGCGTTGATGTTGGATTGGACGTCGGCGCATCCGTTGGCGTTGATGTCGGATTGGACGTCGGCGCATTCGTCGGTGCCGATGTTGGATTGGACGTGCTGATTTCGTCACGTTTGGTAGAGATTTCCAAGTCCACCAGTCCTTGCAGTGCAAAGTTGGCGATGTCGACGTACGTGGAGGAGCCGCCGCCGCAGTTCTCGCAGACGAAACGGAACCTGCTTTGGTGTTCGAATGTGAACGTCTCGCTTGTTGTTCCAAGAATCAGATCGATCATGTACTCCCTGTCATTGACGAAGCTTTGGTTGGCGATGTCGTTGCTTCCACGAACGTAGGTTGCAACGTTCGTCCACTCGCCACCATTATTGGAGGAGTACTGCAACTTGAAGCTGTTGCCTGCTTGCATCTCGCTCGTTCTGAAACTGAACCGGACGCGAAGATCGTCGAATTCCGACACATCCAGAGTGGGAAGGTCGTAGATTGAGGATGAGTCACCGTTCATCAGTCTTGTGCTGCGAATGCTATCATGGTGGACGGTGCCTGTCGTCTCCATCGCTCTCCTTGCTTGATTGCGCGAAGCTGCCGTGCGGACATTGCCTGCTGTTACGGAAACATCGCAGAAGATCCCCAACAGGAGAAGCAGGATGGGTCTCAGTTGCTTAAACGCCATGTTTGCGACCGTTCCTTCGATGGATGGATGGATGGATGGATGGATGGATAGATAGATGCGGGTGCTTTCGCCTTGCGCTTGGCGTGTATTCAGATGTCCGTGATGGCACTCAGAGTAACCGTGTACTGACGCTCTGCTGATGCTGCGTTCTCAAATTGGTGGTGGGCTGAGCTGCGTTGCGTGTTTGTTTGTTTGGTTATTTGCGTGCGACCTGGAGCCTCGCGTTTGCAGTTCGTATGGTTCGTTGGAAGCGGCTGTGTGATGTTTCGTTCGTTTATCGTTGACTTTGTGAGATCTCGGTGGTGGTCTGGGTTGTCGTTGCTGAAGATTATGACCGGATGATGAGTGTTGCTGATAGTGATGTTGTGGGCGACTGGTATCAACAACGGAACAAAATCTGGCGAAGAGCATAGCCATGAAACGTTGGGGGTGAAGTTGGAGTCGGTTGGCGTGACGGCTGCGAGTGCCCAGAGGCATTGAAACCGTTTAATTCTAACCGTTGCGCCTTAAATGATTGTGACAACGTAACTGACACATTCAAGAAACTGTGTCGTGGATGTCGTCCGGCTCACCCATTCCCCATGTGCCAGACAGTTGGCCCCCTGTTTTTCTCGTTTCTTGTTCACGCAACCCACGTCAAGATCACGCTGCGCAAAGCCAAACGACAACAATCTCGTTGGTTTGAGAACCGTAACGGTATTTGTGCAAAAACCGTGGAGTGGCACAACCAACATCGGCATCATTCCCAGAAAGCGGCAGAGAGCAACAACAACAACACCAAGAACAACAGCAACACCAAGACCAAGAGCAACAACAACAACAAAGGCGGCTGAGGAACCCAAGATCACGACCATGACTGCGAGAACACATCACATCACCACATCACGTACTTGCGCGTACGTAACTGCGTTACTCCAACACATGGTCGGGAGAGACAAATGAAACTGCTTGGCTCCATGTGTGTTGTTCGGTTCAAAACTGGCTAGAACATGGTGACTGCGAGTTCGCACGTTGCCGGTCCTGGCAGAATTGAGAACGGGATGGGAGTGGGGCTGGCTTCTCGTCGTTGTTCGCACATCCGTGGCCATGATGGAGTACCTATCAACGCAAATGTTGTGTTTGGTACTCCAATCATGCTCCTTCGCGGCATCGTTGGCCGCCATCGTTGTTTTTGGTGATGTTGTCATCTCAACCAACGCCACCAGCTTCGCGGAACCTGCCACCCCCTTCTCAAACCACCATGTGCGAGTCAGTCGTGGTGCATGGATCTTTCATTCTTGTTTTGCGATCCAGCCCGGTGCGCCTCTATCGCACTGGCACAGATACCAAAATGATTGATTTGCGACTCACAACGGTGCCCACTCCGCCATTCTTCACTCCTTCTTTGCGTGCGCACCAGAACTTCCGCCAATGAACCCTGCATGCCATCACATCGCTTCTCGATCGCGTGGCCGTCTCAGCAGCGTCGGGGATGAGCATCGTTTGTTGATCGGTTGAAGATGACGCCTTGTCGAGCATCACGATGTGTGCAACACGTGTGAGCACCATGCACGGCAGAGCATGAATGTGTTGATGTCTTCAGAGGGCCGTCGTCTCACTCCGCATGGGAGTCGCCAGCGTGATGCGGATGAAGCGGTCTGCATCCTGGGCCAATTCATACGATTGCATGCGACTCCCATTCCGCTCGTTGAGAGGTCGAGCTCTGTTGGGCAATACCATCGTACCGTACCAATACCCAGGGCGCAATACTCGGAAGCAGCGTCTGCATCGTGTCATGCTTCACTGGAAGTAGGTACCTTGTGTGCTCTGCAGTCATTCCCACAACACCAATTCATTCATGACATGTTCCTTCCTTGCATGTGTTCAATGGGTACCCATACCATGTGGAAGGTGATTGATTTGGTCCTCATTTGTTTTGCACCATTGTGAGAATTCGATCATGTGCCTTCCTTCAGCCTTGGCGTCTCCTTGATCGCTGCTGCTTGTGAATGCCTCCACGTAACATACCTGGCGCAGCTGTACGTAGATCTTGTCTGAATGCTCAGCCTTGTGTGCTGGATTGCATGACCATCGTTGTAGCTGCACGTGCGGTCTTGCATGTATAGTACCATACGCCAGGCAGCGATGGCAGTATGGATGGACGGTTCGCCGCTGGTCCAAGTCAAATCGCGAATCGAGAGAGCCATCGATGAGCATCTGCAATGAGGAAGGCGATGGCACATTGAGAGAAAGGAGAGCTCGCGTTCCTTGATGGAGGCTGAACCACCACACTTCCAGCTGAAAGGACCACGACGTAACCATCACGCTTGATTGGAGGCTGCCAACTGGCGCTTGCTGCTCTCCAGCTGCTGGAACACGCGATCGCCGCCTCACTCATCCTTGGTGCTCTTCGCTTACTGCTGTCTACTGTTTGCGCAAGAGCATGGACTGCGATGGCGATGGGAGGCACCCAGCGTTGGCCTTGGATTATCCATCATGTTGTGTATTCTACTATCATGATGGTATGGTAAGAGAGAGCGTGATTCTTGCCATCGTCGCAATGGCCAGCACCATCTTGCTCCTCTCCTCACGTTCCGTTCACGTGCTGGAGCTTTGCGTTGTTTGTGGCGGGAACAACCGTTGCAGACCGTTATTGCTATGCACAGAATTCGCGCCAGTTTTAGCGAATCTGATGGCAAGACCGACTCCACGACTGCATCCGAGATCCTCATCAATCACGACAACAAGTACGCAAACGAGGGCAAGGACCACAGCGTTCGGCCTTTCGCGTCGCAGCACATTGCACCGCTGGCTCCCACGCTTTCACGCACCGAAATAAAGTATTCTATAATAGAATATAATACGATACAAGATAGATGATGTCCAACGTGCGACAACGTTCCAAGCACCCGCAGCCAGTGGACGTCACGTTGAATAACCCTGACAACAGCACTGACAACGGCACCAACGATGATGCGCACGCGGACTTCCTGGACGAAACCGAGCAAGACGAGCTCGTGCGATCGCTGGAAGCCGAAGCGTTGCAGCAAACGAAGCTGTTTCAATCGGCCTACCGGTACATCAGCGCGTTCGCCGTGCTGGTGTCGCTGTCGTATCCGTTGCTGTGCGCCGACGAATGCTCCGCTGCATGGGTCAGCTGCTGGCTGCACGCGACGGTATCGGCCGTGCTGCACATCGTGACGATGGTGGGCATCACGAAGCACGAAGATATCATGCTGTGCTGCGTGTCAGACGCATCGCAGCAGATGAACAAGACCAGCACATCGTGGCTGTATGTGCCGACGATAGCCACCGTTGCCACAGCGTTGCTGCTGTTGGTTTGGTACGCCGGGTACTTTGGTTCGGACAAGGATCACTTCCACATCGGTCTGACGATCGGGAACGGCGTCACGGTGTTGGCCGGGCGCATGCTGCAGTGGGATGCAAGGACCACCATCGGATCGCTGAAGGATCTGAATGCTGCCAAGTATCATCACAAGTCTTTGTGATTTGTGGCGCATGCATGTGGAAGCGTGAACGCACTCATTGCTCAATCAATTTTGGAAGAGAGTGTAGCATAACGAGGCAGTCCGCACTTCATAGAATCGCGGCCTCGTATTGAGACCACGTGTACCACCATGGAATAGGGTAGAGCAGAATAGAGTAGATCAACATGCCAATAGCATCCATAACTCTTCTCTCTACATGTACGTTCATCTGATATTGGCTACAAATGGTCTGCCACAACGTTGCACACACAACAATTCCTAACTCTCACATCGATTCGATCTTCGTCTCCGTCCGCGTCTCCATACTGCCATCCGCTTTCTGGGTCGTCGTCGTGATGGTGGTGTGCTTCTTTCCGTTGACGATCTTGGTGGAACTGGACATGGACTGTTTGCCGACGCCGCCGACGGGCGACGAGAATGGCGTTGACATGCCGTTCGTCAGCGGCCGATCCTTCTTCTTCGTCTTGCGCGTTGTAGGGCTCGTGAAGGAAACGTCATTGCTGTTGCTGTTGTTGCTTCTGTTATTGGCAGATGGCTTGCGTATCCGCGTCGGCGTTGTGGGTTGCTGTCGCATCGGAGATGACGACGTCTTCTTCTTCTTCGCGGGCTCGATCGTCGTGGAACTGCTGCCATCCGAATTGGTCGTCGTCGTGTGCTTCATGCCGTCAATAATCTCCACCGTGACGCCTGGCTGGAATGCGGGCGTCGTCTTCTTGCGCGTCGGCGAACGCACAGGTTTGGGCGGCTTTGGCTTGCGTTGCGGCGACGCCACATTCTGCGAGAAGGTCTGCGTCTTGCGCGGCGATTTGGGTGCGGCCGACTTCGTTTTGGTCTTGCCCTTCACTTCCTTGTCGACGCGCGTCGTCGTGGTGCCGTCGGGCAATTGGTACGTGCGTTCTGTGACGGTGACGCTCTTGCCACCGATCATCTTGGACGCCATCTGCATGGAGATCTCGACGGCGCCGGGTGGCAGCGGTGCCTCGTCATTGGTCGTGCTCTTCTTCTTTTTGTTGTCAGCTGGCGACGCATCCCCAAATTCCTCGTCAAAGACTTCTGCAAAGACGGAGAACGGATCGCGGAAGCTGGTGCGCGTGAAGTCGCCGTCGTTGCTGTAGTACTTGGACGTCCCAGTGCTGGGCTTTGATTTGCTATTGCCAGTGCCCTTCGACTTGCCCTTGGGCGTCTTTCCACTTGGCGACCGCCCCGCCTGCCAATCGTACTGCTTGCGCTGGTCTTCGTCGCTGAGGATCTCGTAGGCGTTGCTGATCTTGGCGAACATGGCGTTGGCCTGTTCCTTGTCGGCATCGGGGCCCTGCTTGTCGGGATGGTGCTTCAAAGCCAGCTTGCGGAAGGCTTTCTTGATGTCCGTTGCTGTGGCATCCGTGGCGACGCCAAGGATCTTGTACGGGTCGTCCGATTGGTCCATGGTGTTGGTATTCCTCCTGTTGCAATTACTCTCGTTGATATTCTATGTATAATATTCTATAATATTATATGAGAGATGTAGATGTGTGGATGTGTGGATGCATGGATGGGAGTGTGTTGAGTTGTGCGTATCTGTTTGATGGGTGATGCAAGTGCGTTTGTGATGGGTTGTGTTGCGTCGCCCAGCAACAGAAGAGAAAACGAGGTTGGTCTTGGTTGTGGTCATTCGTATCTTCCTGTTTGTTCATCTTTTGGATTTGGCGCTAATTCATCACTGTAGACTCTTCCCAGCTGAGTGTAGCGAGGAGCAACAGTTGCAAGATGGCATGCCACCATACTATACAGCTCCAACAACAACGGCAGCTGCGATTGCGACTTGACCTCGAACAACATCACTTTGGGGATGTGGATGATTTGGTTGCAACAGTCTGAAATGTGCACGCACTACACTGATTATTGTGTTTCTATTGTCTTGCATCGCATCACATGGTGTACGTCCTACGCCTGACCTGGAGTTCGTCTGGATTCTGGAGGGAATTTGGAGACCGTAGATGCGATGTACGGTTTGAGCTGCGAGTTTGTGGAGGGATATGATGGACACCGCAAATTTGCGATGATAATTGCGGTCGGGCGAATTGATTTGATATTGGTTTGATGTTCATGCGATTTGCAAATGAAATAGAGCAATGATGTTGCGAGAATCGAAAGCAGGTCAGAAGGTGCGTCGCATGAAATAGCAGCCCGCAGAGATCCATACGAAAGCAAAGCATCCTCGGCCGAATCCCATCATCAACCTTCTATCTCCGCACAAACGCACGCCCGTACCTTGAATCCGGTCAAATCGGGAACGACCAGCTCCAATCGCTTCAATGGATCCACCACGAACTTGCCCTTGGAGGTTATCCTTCCCTCCTTCGTGCCGCCCTTGCCCTTGTAGTAGCCCTTGCCTGCGCGCTTCGTGTTGAGCGGCATGCGCTTGGTGGCGGACTTCGACATGTACTTCGACATGAAGCGTTGTTGCGTCATGCTGACATGCGCTGGTTGCATTAATGCGTGCATGCTGCTGCTGGCATTGCACCAGCGCATCAGTTGTGTCGAGAATTGTCGTGTGGCGTTCATGCTGCGATGGGGCACTCGATCGATGATGGCTTGCAGTTGCGCGCTTGAAGGTGCGTTGGCTCAGCGTGAGTTCGCGACGCTTTGCGGAGGTCGTAAGTTCCTTCTTCGCGTTGGAATGGATAGCTCCAACAATCAATTCGCGGCTATGTCTTGAAATGATCTCTCCTTGCGACGATGTGATCAATCAACCACCGTTACAAAAGTTGGTTGCGACCTGCAATGCAGATACCATCGTCGGCACGCACACGCATCGACATCCGCAGCGCTGATGCCGTGATGACAGAGAGGAGTTGATGTGTTGGTTGTTGTTGCCGCGTTTTGGCGACCATCTTGTTTGTTGTTTCTTGGGAGAGGTGTCTGTACTGCGACCGCAATCTCCGATGATTGACTACTTCGAGTCATAAACGATTGATGCCCGAAACTCGCGCTGTCGAAAATGGGCAAGACTTGCCACCACCACAACAACAAGGGGGAAGACACCACTGAAAAAAGATAGCACAGCAAAACCCGAGTTTTCCGCGAATCTGATCCGTGTGGTTGGCACAGCACAAAGACGCACAAACGGATTCAAACAGACACGAAGTCGAGGAGACCAAGAACAACAAGCCGCTGTTGTGAACGTGCCTGCCGATCATTCTCTCGAGACTTTCCTCGCTCCGCACTTGCAGACTCATCCAAGAGAGCACAACCATCGTCATCATCATCATCACTATCATCCACACCGACATCGTCATCGTCATCGTCATCGACGTACCCACAGCACTCAACCTCCAGAACCACCCACGCCTTCTCCAGACCACACAGTCCTCGTCGTGGTGTTGGTTGGTCGAGGAGTACTACCGGAGCAGTGGAGACAACACATACACAGACTCATACAGAGACGGATTCATCGCAGGTAACGAAAAGCACCGCTGCCGCTGCCACTGCACGACTCGACAGCACACGATCCGAAGGCAACCGAAGGAATCAACGCTGAACGGAGCCTGACTGGGGTCCTCGCGAAGGCAGAACAAGACAACACAAGACAAGGTGAGCAGAATCAAACATTGTCGTCGCTGTTGATAGCATCAACACTCATAACAACACTCACAACAACACTCTCACCAACACCAGGACTCCACGGGTTCTTGTTGCTGTCGCACTTTCGCCCCCAATCACTTCTGCCGAACGGCTGTCAACAGCAAGATGAGCGGCACTCCACCTTCAGAACTTGGCGATGAAGAGACAGTGGCTTTGGATGAAATTCCGACTCCGGAACCTGGCGATGAAGAAGCAGTGACTTTCTATGGAAAGTGGGTCGATCAGGGGGATGGGTTCTGGAAAGATGCGCGACAAATACCAGGAACCGCCTTTCGCCAATCCATTTTGGCGCAAGTACGCAATAGCCGCGACCCTCTGCAACTGTTCAACTTTCTTCGCGGGCTCAAGCATGAGGCCTTAGAGGACATGACGTTGGCGACCTGGCTCGTGGCCTTCCTTCGTTTCTATCGAAAAATCCCCCAGCGCATCCTCGACGCTATCCAGGAACCCAACGACGATAGCAAACATATCGTTCCCGATAACGCACGCCAATCAGTTCTCAACCTGTTGGCGAAGATCCGGGGTGAAGACCCCAAGGGCTTTCGTGGCCTGAACTACACCTCGAAAAGCGACAACGAAGAAGCTACTGGCCACGCACACTACATCGGCAGCCCCAACTTTCGACATGGAGGAGATCGCGACATGCTCCCGGAACGAGTCTTCATCAGGGCGCCAACCACACCAACAGGCACCCACAAGGACAATAACGTTCATGTGTACTACCAGGAGAGTGGTAGCGGCAAGACCGTGGAGCTCGCGGCGAGCGCATACACCAGAAAAGCTCTGTTCACTATCATGCTCAACACTGACGATGTGGAACTTTTGGCTCCATCGAGTAGTCCCGACTTCAAGGCAGAGCGAAAGAACAAATCTTGGGCGAAACTGGCATATGAAGTAAACTCGGTCCTCACGCAAGACGAAACAAGTCTCGACAGGCTTGTCAACTTCCTGAAAGTGTTGGATGGTAAGATGCAAGAGAAGACCACACTGTTCATCGTCGTTGGGATTGACGAAGCAAGCAAGTCCACCAACTTCGTCCGGGCCATCATCGAGAACCACAATAGCTTCGGATGGGTGCTGGGGCAGTTCATCCAGTATAAATGCACTGAGGAGGTCACAAAGCAAGCCCAGGGCCCTTCACCAGGAGCATCACAAGGCTCTCGGGATACGGGTATTGGGTACCTGTCGTTTCGGCAGTCCAACAGGAAGCTGGAAAACCTGCGACAACTCCGACGCCCCGGTTTTCTCAAGCACATTGGCATCAAAGTCCTATTCTCTGTAGCAGGCACCGGTGCCTCCCAAGGACCGGCCGGATCAGACTCCAACAACTTCGAGCACTTCGAAATTTCTGCAAGATCCAACCCCGCAGACGTCTACGACATTCTTCGCCGCGAATACGCGAAAGACAGCAAGGGTAGCATCATACCAGAGTACACAGAGCTTGAGCAGTTCCCTCTTCTCAAGGCCATCGTGGATTCCAACGCGCGGATGATCTCAATCTACATGGCAGTGTCAAAAACTCTGCAAACCTACAACCAAGACAAGCGAAAGAAATCAAATGAGGATGCATACGAGCAGAATTTCATCCTTTCCCGGACCTTCACCGTCTTCATGAACAGCAATGGCATGAAGCCTCTATTGGGCAATCCGTACCTTGCGCGGCTCACAGCATCCCAGGCTTTGGCAGTTCTTCTCTTCCAACAGAATGAAGATTTCAGCAAATCGCTCACCAATGATCAACTGAACAACATGGACTACGGGCTCACCTTCCAACGCTTCAAGGGCGACCTGGGCGGTTCCATCATGCGTCGGTTGGTCGTCAAGTATGGCTTAGTCACCGCAAGGCCACTCAGAGGTGAAGAGAACAGCACTCCGCAGGCAAGGCCGTTCGCGCTCAGCGACGCCATGCAGCTCCTTTGCCTTTGGCTCATCCAAGGTGGTGAAGCAATTGCGGCTGAGAAATCGTTTCTCGGAACAACCTCAGCCAGCTTTGAGACTCTCACTGCGTTGCTGGCCGGGGCCGCCATCGCTGCGTCCTCCGTCGTGAAGAAGGATAAGCACGGGCGCGTCGTTGCTGCTCCCGCCAATGGTCCCAATCCAAACACGGTTGGGCAGCAGGAAGCAGACATCTTTGCTGCTCTGGGCAAGGTTGGAATGACCGTCGCCAAGACTACGGCTGGTGCAGAAGCTTCCTACAAATGCGAAACGATTATAGGTACAACAGCCACAGGTGAGGTGGAAATAGGTCGTGGGAAGGTGAACAAACACGTGGGCAAGACATTTTGGGCTCTCAAGGATGCGCACCTGGCGAATCTTGAAGAACATCTGGGGACTTCTGGGGTGTACTTCCACAAGTCCATGATGACTTGCGCGATGACGAAAATTGACAGAAAGCGCATCAGGGATGCTGCTAAGGGAACTTCCGGAGCTGCATTCCACAAAGTAGAAGTAGCTTATATCGATGACAAGGGACATCTGCAATACGTTCCAATCACCAAAAACCTAAACAAGCTCAGTCGCCACCTGAAGGCCAAACGTGCAATGCTGATCGATACAGATCTTCTCCTCAGCCTCGCAAAGCTCCGCAATATCGTGACGAACCAAACCATCAACCACTCCCATGAACCAACGCAGAAAAAGCGCAAAGCGACCGGCCGCTCCCGTGAACCAACGCGGAAAAAGCGCAGAGCGATCGACCACTCCCATGCACCAACGCAGAAAAAGCGCAGAGCCAAAACATCTACCGACACGCACACCGATGACCGCGCCAAAAAGATCTTCAACATGCCGCTCATCGGTGTTGGAGACGGAAGCAGCGAGCTCGCAGATGCTTACGTCACCTTCCTTGCAGAGTGGCAGGTCGGCGAACCAAGTAAGAAGACATGCGGCTTGCGATCGATCTGCATCCAAGCCAAAGATTATGCCAAGGATACAAGTCCAAACATGGCAACATACATGAAAAACGCCAAGGCAGTGCGGAACAACATGCTCGACAAGCTCTTCAGCAAAAAGCGTGTATACTGCATTGCAGGTGCACACAGAAAAGTTGCTTGGGGCTACGATGGGGAGTATCAATATATTCCTTTCGCAGTGACCAAGTCCGTCATACTGAAGAATCGGATGGAAGCAATGGATCTTCGTCGCAGTCAAACCGCAAAGCATGCCCAACATGCATCAGTGTATTTGCCAGACGAAAACGCCATGTGACGTTGCAGTGATGAGGGAACTGCGGGCATTGTGCCGTGAAGCAACAACCAGGCAGCCTGACCAAGATGCCAAACTCTGCATGTCTCATGAAGGCGTCGCCCATTGCCGACGCCAACCAAAGGAGCACACCGAAAAGGGGTTCGGTGTTTCCAATCTATGCACACATCCGTCCATGCATCCATGCACGCATCCTTCAGAACATCTGGTGGTTCTGACGAATTCCGCAACGACACTCATGTCGGTACCAATGCATGGCCCTTCGGAAAGAAAGTCTGCGTCGCAGTCTTACCAATAGTACACGTAAAGAAAATCACTAGTACCAAATACACGAATACATGCGTCACGACGAGTACAAGTGCGGTCGCGAATGCTACGACCGTCTTGACACCTGATGATTCTGGTTGTGAGAGTGGATGCTGCTCTCCCGATGCTCCGATCGACATGTTGTGCATTAGTTCTCCACGTCGCTGCTCTGATAAGCACGAGCATTCTGAAATTGTGGAAGCGAGGCACTCCAGTCGTACTCGTACGAACAGATGGAATAGATATCGATAGCATCATCGTCATCATGGTAGTCATCATGGTACGTGTAGCCATCGGCAAAGTGCACAGGTAACTCTGGTAGGCGTGTTGGCCCGTTGTTGCGTACCCTGGTTGGAGCTCCGTGTCCGTACACGCAATTGCGAGAGTTGTTGGAGAGGCGACGTCACGGGCAGAGTGCTGCTGTCACCAGCAATCAATCATCTCCAAGACACTGCCCACCAGTCCACCGCACCATCTGACGAGCGCTGAGCTTTGGTAATGTTGACAACGCTGCAGACTGCACACAAGACCGCATCATGGACTCTGTCGCAATTTGCAACAGAGTAAAGACCAACGCAAAGACCAATACCAACGTCCACGCTCGTATGTACAGAGTAAACATGCTAGGCAAACACGCGGCGAACATACCACTATTCTTCACGGTTGCCCTTCGCAGCCTACCCCCGCAAGCACAAGCACGGCCCGAGGTGATGCCCGTCCTTCGAGCTGTCACTCTCGATTACTATCGGTCAACAAATACTCGCATGGGACGTTACGCCAAGCGAGCTGCGATCATCGACCGCCTGACTAATCTGGGAAAGGCCAAAACAGACACTCGAACACCCAACGGATCTTCACCATGATGCAACGGGAAGTCCTTGGAATGGATAGTCATCGTGCCAACGAGGACGAGCATGAGTATGAGCACGACCACATGCTCACTCACAGGGATGAACAGTGACTGCAGAATCTCCAGTAGACTGCGCAGCGAGATTGATCATGATCGATGATGAGCAATAGATGATCGACGATAGACGATACAACGGGTGCAGTTCTCCTTGATAGCGATGTCCAACAACCAAAACCGCAACACTATTTGCAGCAGCAACAACGGAATGGAGGGACGGAAGGAGGCACTCGGATCAGTGGATTCCCATCATGTCTCATTCACACCCGTCAGCGCGTTGATGAGAATGAGCCGTGGAACGTCGCGTCTTCCATGAATAGATAGCCATTGTGTGCTTCGTCGAGAGAGCTTCTTCAACTGCTACTTTGGTCACGACATGCAGTTGGGCACTCCGCATCGAAGAGCATGCAACGACCACGGGCGAATTGATCGCGGCGGTACTCACTGTGAAGATCAGATCCGTCCTTGGAGGGAAGGTGACCTGCTCATCGTGGAGTGGAGGAGAGTAGATGGATGAGGTAGCCGTGCCGGCGACGAGTGACTTCTTGTACTCTTCACGATATCACTGATGTTGCTCCGTTGATTGTGGAGGTGGTGGCGACAATCAGGGCAGCCATGGAATGCCTTCATGGAATGCCTTTATGGAATTCATCCACATGCCCTTGACATCGCTGCCGACGTTGCTCCTGCTGCTGTTGATGTTGATGCTGCTGATTGGGTTGTTGAGACAACGGCGAATGATGAGAACATCAAGTCACACATAATGCCTACATCAACCACATCCACTGGTGGCCATCCATCAATGGCGCAGAACTTCCTGATGATCGCGTGGATCAGCTGCGGCATGCTCCATTCGTTTCGCACTGTCGTTCCACATGTTGTTCCGTGATGCGTTCAACCTTGCTGCAGGTATCCTCTATTGTCCATTCTCCATTCCCAAGTCTCTGTTCTTGTGAACAAGAAGTGCCGGTTGTGACTGCTTCCTCTTCGTCATCTATCCATCCACTATGAACGAGTACGAAAGTGCCTTCCGAGATCTCGCTACCAATCAGGCATGGTTTGTTGATCAATGCCATCGTGGGTGTTGTCGGGAATGCCCCATCATTCAGATGGTGGTTGATGACCGACGGTCGATGGTCGATGGTCAATGGGTGTGTTCCTGTCCGTCCTCTCTTGCACGTACTTGGCGTTCCTATCTCCATTTGTGTCTGTTTGTGTTCTTGTTGGTTGGACGGAAACTGATGGTCGCGAAATCTGTGTTGCTGATTGTGCACATCGAAAATCGACTCTGTTGGCCACTCCGTAGGTGACGCGGACAGACGGAGTCTCCCTTCACGACTGAGAGGCGAAACGCCCAACAAGAGATGGAGGCTGCGTGAAAAAGTGCACAACACACAAAAGAACCCCTTCGCATCACATCAAGGAGAGTTGGATCCAACCAGCACACACGATGACATCGCGATCAACAGGAACGACGACAGCACCATTCATCCTCGTATCGAGATGATGTGAACAGTTCGTCCACAATATTATATTAGTATAGGTACGGGTATGATACCAACACACGCACGCACACACACGCACACGCACTCACAATCACCAACTACACCATACAAGAGGAGAGGAGACTGAGGACAACCACGATAGCGAGAACGAACACAGCACCATGATGTCCAATTCGATGCTCCAATCGATGAGCATAGCTGCGATCTTCCTTTTCTGCACAACAAGCATCTGCAGTCATGCTTCTGCATTCGGTGTTGCTCCTGCTCCAGTTATAGGCAGAGCGGTTGGAAGTGCGCACGGAACAACGAGCGCGAGTATGAGGAGGAGCAGAAGTTCATCGCAACCTCCATCACCGATAGCCACGCTCTCCAACTTCAACCACAATTCAAACTCCGATGCCAACTCCCAAGAACGATCCACAATGCAAAGCACAATCTTCGGTCGCCAGTCCCCAACCACAACAACAACGACCCTGCGAATGCAACACAAAAGCTCCATCTTCACGCAGGTCATCTCCGACGTCGATGACACCTTGAAAAGCAGCGGCGGCGTCAATGTGGCCGGCGTCGCGCTCGGCGGCATCGACGTGCAGTACGAACGCGGCGACTTCTACCCCGGCGTGGCGGAATTCATGCTGGAGATGAGCCGCTTCGGCGTCCCCGACAACACGCGGACCATCCCCAAGGTCGCGATCCTCACGGCGCGCGCCGAAGAATTCAAGGTGGCGCTCGAGATCAAGGACTCCAGCTCGTTGGCCAAGGCCATGCGCAGCGCGGGTGAGACGGCGGGGATCGATGGATGGGGTGTGGGGCCGGTGCTGTATGGCAGCGTCGCGGAGTGGATCGTGCAGTACCGCAAGGGGTTGCGCAAGTTCACCAACTTTGAGCGGCTGCTCCTGCAAGATCCGACGGGCATGATATTTCAGGTACGGTTGGCGGATGCGTTTGCAAATCAGGTGGGACGCCATGGGATGAGATGAAGCATGCATCATGTAGCATGTCTCATGTATCATGTAGCATGGCGTATTGTACAATTTGGCCCATGCGGTTGCATGAGCGATGGTACGACAGACTAGGAATGTAGTGCTCTGTCGCAACCTGCACAGAACAGAATCTCTCTCACGACTACGTACTATTTGTACCACACCCTCTATCAAACGACGTTCCACAACCCATTTTGCCATGCTACTCTCCACAGTACGTGTACGTCGGCGACACCGGAGAACTGGACCAGGAAGCAGGCGAAGCGATGCTGAGAGAATATCCCGAAGTTGTAAAGGCCGTCTTCCTCCATGTCGTGTCCGACATCCGAGATCCGCCGCCCGATATCCCAGCACCCAAGATGATCAACGGACGACCCTTGGTGTTCTTCAAGACGTATGTCGGCGCAGCCGTCGATGCCGTGCAGCTGGGATTCATGAGCGTCGACGGTCTGCAGTCCGTGATGGATGCCGCAGTGCTGAAGCTGCAGGATGTGCCCAAGACAAGCGATAAGTGGGACGACATCACCATCGACATGGCGCGAGCTGAAGTCATTCTGCAAGAGTCTTAACATTATTCATGATACGCGAGTAACGTATGGTTGAGGTAACGCTACAGTTCTGGTTTGGTATGCTTGGAGCTCCTCTCATCAATCTCATTGTATCGTTGTGAAGTGGAGTACAATGCTCTACTCTCTATTCTACTCTGCTCAAAGGAATGTGTTCAACAACTGTGGTCTTCTCTAATCCATCTAGACTTCTCATTGAATCATACGGGATTGAAGTTGTCAGCTTCGTTTCGCCCACGTTTTGTGTCCACGATCTTTGTGGCGTCAACCACGGTGGTGTGATGGTGGTGGCATCAATGATGATGACGCACAACCGAATCATCATGGGGCAATCTGCACATCGCAAACAACCATCACCGTTCGATTGCGAAGCATCTTGCGTTGGTCTCGTTACGATCCATCACATCACATCACACCACATCAGACTGCCCCCTGAATCCAATCCAACACAATACAGCACTGCGCTCCATTCTTCCTCTCCGCACTTCGCAACTAGCCGATCACACCGCCACATCTCCATCTCCAAGCAATATTCTCACATCGTAAGATACTGGTACTCGGACGACACTCGTACTCGCACTCGCGCTAATAGTACAAGACATCATGCTCAGCAAACGAATCCTTCTCATTGCCTCCGTGGCTTCCTGCGTCCATGCATTCTCCTTCAATGTCAACAGCCAAACCCACAACGCCAACAATGCCGACATCTCCAGAAGACAGGCCATCGCCACAACCTTCGGTCTGTCCGCCTTGATCGCGCAAAGCCAAACGGCCAACGCCATCGCCAAGCCACCTTCGGAGGAAGATCTGAAGCGCATCAAGGTCGGCTACGATCAGATCCAGTACCTGCTGCAGAACTTCGAACAGGAGACCACGACGTGCCGCGAGAATGGCGGAGAATGCAAGCGCGATGCCGAACCCATCCGTCGCGTTCTGGGATTGCGCAGCACCACGGATCCGCTCTTCCAGATCGACAAGGTCTTTGCCCGCGTCAAGTACATGGACGTCGATCCGGATAAGCTCGATGATTTCTTTGCGGCGTCGGAGGATTGGACGTCCGCCATGACCATGTCCAATGTGCGTATCAATGCAGTGCACCATTGCCGCAGTGTATCACTCGGAGTGTTGTGTGATGGTCTGCTGCATCCATTGCTGTCAAGCGCATACATCTAGAAAGAGACATGGCGATGCTTGTTGTAGGTTGTGTAGACAATCTTTCGTTGGATAGATCTGCATCCAAATCCGCCGATCATTCAGGCCGTGTCACATTCATGAATTTCTTTCCAGAGGCCTTGAACTATTATACACGTTGTCTTGTGCTCCATCTTCTCACACGTTGCGTATCTTCCATACTCTCATTCACATCCAACCCTTTACTCCATTCATCCAACCATCACACGCACATACACACATTTACACAGTCCATGGCATTCATTTCGCAATTCGGAGAATACAACCCAGGCGGTGGAAAGGACGAAGTGCTCAAGTACCTCAATGAAAGCAAGAAGCAGGTGGAGACGGCCGCACAGTGTCTTCGCGTCATCATGGACACTCTGGATATCAAGTATGATTAGAACAACAACACCCGCATCAGCAGAGCACGTACAGTATAGGACAGTACGGTGCTCCACAGTGAACTACAGCGCTATTCCACGCATCTGCAATCATCCCCGGCACTGTTATTGCATGATACTCGCACACTCGCAGCAACAAGAGCCATACGAGTACTTGTGATAGCATAACAGTTTACCATAGCTACATCCTTCCTTCATTCGTCATCACCATTATCAACATGGTCCTCCTTTGTCTGAGTATGCTGACAGGGTTCAGTACGCATACTCGCACCATGCCCGTACGTGTCCACGAGCTTAGTCCATCATTCGTATTGGGCTGTCGCGTACAAAGCAAACGCAACCTGACTTCCAAAACCGGCGGCGAATCGGAGCGCGTACCTGCATGCGTACGGTCCGCCCTTGGAGATGTTCAATTCACCAAGGTAATCATCCTTCTCCGCATAGTTGGGAATCGGCGGCACCGTCTGTTGCATGAGAACTTCCACCGCAGTCACATCCTCGAACGAAACGCCCATTGGGTGTCCCGTGAAGCCCTTCGTGTTCAGGATCAGCAATTTGGAGAGCAAGTCATCCCCGAATGCGGTACGCAAGGCAGCCACCTCGTTGCCAGCGCAGCTGCTGGCGCTCGAGGCATGCGTGCAGGTTTCATGCGAGAAGTACACACCGTGCGTAGCGATCTCGGCCTTCGTGATGCCGTGGATAAGTTCGACCTCCTGAAGGAATCGCTTCAGTTCCGATCCGATGTGCTTTCTATCCAATGCCGCACCGTGGTAGGCCGAATTGGAGTACTGGGTGGCCAACAACCTCGCTTTCACCTCGAACGGGTGAAGCGCAAGCTTCTGGCGTTCCATCGTGCTGACCTCAGTCTCCAACACCATACCGATGCCACCGGCTCCCATCACCATGCCCGCCCTTCTCTTGTCGAAGGGGAGCGCCGCGTCTTCGACTGCGGCAGCCGTGGATGCCGCACCAAGGGCTCGGAAACCAGATCCCAGCCATGGCAGCAACGTCTCACCAGATGCGTTGTCTCCGGCGACAACCACGACTCGTTGGGCTCGGCCAGAGATGAGCATGTCTTGTGCCATGGCAATGGCCTGGAGTTTGCGTTCAAGCAAATGTTAATGCAAAAAAGAGAAGGTGAGCGTGGTCCATTGCACAGGGCGCTGATTTTTACTCAACACTTCAATCCCATCACCTCACGTTGCATGCTTCTTCACAGCTTGGACAGCATGTCACGAAAAAAGCAGAGAGAGTATGGCAGTCCGCTGTCTCGTACTTACCTGTGTTGTACCTGCACATGCGGCGTTCGTTTGAGTGTTTGGTCCACGGCATCCAGCCAACTGGGCCAGCTGAGAGTTGCCAAGCACCAGCACGCGGAATAGGAACTTCCTGTCGAATTCGTACTCCGCCACGGTCTCACCGTCACCGCCGTTGTCATGGGATGACAGCTCATTGGATCGGGCAAGCAAACGAGCAAACGCGGCCTCATCGTCGTCCGATAGCGCTCGATCTGGCGATGCACGCACGAGACGGCTTCGCAGAGCGGAGACCAGCCTCATGGTGGGAGCAGCACCGACGGTCTTGGATTGCAGGAACTTCATCACTTCTCCAACTGCCGCGTCCATGGCTGGGAAGCTGGAAGCGTACACCACACCTGTGGAATCGCGGTACTGCTCGGGTAGCAGCCAGTCCTTCGGATCCGAAGTCTTACCGCTCACCAGTCCAGCATTCTTCAGTGCTTCCATACCAGCAGCCACGGCAACCTGCGCGGCCACATCCATAGTGCTTGCCAGGCCACGTGGCACACCGTACAGCGTTGTGAGGTCGAACGATCCTAGCTGCGCCGCCAGCTTGACGATCTTCGTCTCGTCATCAACCTTCAACCTCTTCGAAGTGCCATCTGGGAACTTCTTCAGCTGCACCACGTTCTTTTCCAGCATCGCCATCTTGACGCTGCCGCTGATGGGTGTGATGCACGTCTCTCCCGCGATCAAACGCTTCATGTTGTCGCTGGCGAACACGTTGTCCTGGTTGCCTGGAAGACCAGCTGCTGTGCCCGTAATGACGCAGGCGACGCGCCTTCTGGCCTCGGTGGCCTTGTCCGCATTGCCCTCCTCCGTCGCAACCAAAACTTCCAACTTGCCAGTCACAGGATGCGAAAGCTGATCACGTTTGGACAGGCGAAGAACGATGGGCGGTGCCAATGTCAAGGTCTCCTTGCCTGCCTCGGGCTTCGCCATCTTGGCATCGAGAGGAACTCTCGAGTATGTTCTTCGCCATTTGGAATCGATGCCGTTGAGGTAGTATGTGCCTGGGAAGAGGCGTCCGACATTTGGGTACACGGGGCTGTACGGTGCACCTGCCCTGTGCATGCGTGCTCTGGTTTCCAGCGCATGGTCCAATTCGCTGGGATCGACTTTCTCGCGTGTTTGCAGACGATCCATGAGCTTCATGGCAGCCGCCATCTTCTCGACGGAGAACTTGTCGCTCGTTGTTGGCTTGCGGCTGTTGATCATGACACGAGAGTTATGTCGAGCAGAGTAGAGTGGAATGGCATATCGACAGTAATCGTTTAAAAAAATGAGGAAGAGTGGAGAGCGTGAGCAAAAAATAGGTTAACGCCAGACCAGATGATGGTTGATGACATCAACACCGACATCAACATCATTGGCGATAGTAATTCCCACCAAAGCAAATGAGACACTTACACAGTGAGGCGGTACATGGTGGCGATTGCTCCGCTGCCGTAGGAGAACATAACGATGGTCTTGCCGGGCGTGAGGTCGCCACGTCCTCCGGCACGATCCACGAGCGACGCCAATCCCAAGAAGACGCT
This sequence comes from Craspedostauros australis, assembly GCA_026770025.1. NCBI lineage: Eukaryota > Bacillariophyta > Bacillariophyceae > Mastogloiales > Achnanthaceae > Craspedostauros > Craspedostauros australis. The sequence continues at coordinate 98,489 of JAMXDE010000055.1, read as the reverse complement.
GGCCGTGTAGGTGTTACCAACCAACTTGCTGACGGCGTTGCTGTCCGTGAGCTTCTCCTTGTAAGTGGCGGCCGAGGCGGTCTTGAGAGCCTTCTCGAGGGCCTTGTCGGCGTATGTGTCCTCGATGGGTTTCGTGATCCACTCCTTGAGGCCGCTGTCGTCGGCATTGTCGTCCTCATCCTTCTTTTCCTCGTCGGACTCCTCCTTGCGTCGCGAATCCAAGAAGAATAGCCGACCGAAGGACTTCTGAACGAGCTTATTGTAGGGCGCGTGGAAGCAAAAGTAGTCTGGGGTGGTGGCATCGAAGGTCGGCGTCGATGCAGCGCTGTTGGTTTTGGATTTCTTCGGCGTGGACAGCGAGGATGAGGACGCCTGTGCCATCTGCACATTCATCTTGTCGCAGAACCTAGCGTAAACATCCTCCAACGCCTGGTAGTAGCAAACCTGCGACAGAGCGCCGTCGACGGTGGGATACTCGACCGTGTGATCGGGCTTGAAGAAATCCCACACGTGCGCGGCATGCGTGGCACGTTCCTTGGGGTTGAAGGCCAGCGGGGCATCGCGCCCGATGAGGACGGCCACGGCCCCCGCACCGCAAGTGGGACGCGCCGGTCCCCTGGCGTAGGCCGCAATATCGGCAGCCACGACGATGGCGTAACGACCATCCCAGCCGTCGCTCTCCACCCACATCATGGCGTTGAGCAGCGCGGCCGTGCCGCCGTAGCATGCGTTGACGATGGTGGCGCCTTCAATGTCCGTGTTGCCTGGGAAGAGATCCATGAGGACTGTTTTGGTGGATTTCGATTTGTCCACCAAGGTCTCCGTTCCAATCTCCAATCGTCCCACCTGCATCGGGTCGATCTCGTATCTGCGAAGAAAAGCATGAACATGGACATGAAAGAGTGGAGTGATTGAGAGTGGTAGTGTGCGAGGAGAGCACTCGGAGTGTGATGAGATCAATGTGATGGACGTATGAGATTGCAAGGAAGACGATATATTACAAGACAATAGGAAAGCACAGCCACCATTGAACACAGGACCAACACTCTTGGAACAACCAGGTAGCCAATCAAGTACTCCAATCATGTACTCAACCAACCAACGGACGGAAGACTCACTTCTCGAGCAAGGAATGCACCACCGTCAATGCCAGACTGTTGACATCTTCGGCGTCGCCGCACACGGCCAATCCTTCCTGTCCCAACCCGATGGTGTAGCGACCTTGCGAGACGCCGGAATGCTTCTCGAGATCGGTCTGCGACACGTAGGTCGATGGTGTGTAGACCTCCATACCCAGGATTCCGACGTTCTTGTCGCTGTGGCTCGTGGCTGTGTCGCTTCCATGGAAGGAGTTGCTGCTGAGGCGTTGGACGGCACGAGAGGCCACGACGCCGACGGCGGCCCCCATGGCCAATGCGCTGCTCACGTTGTCTTGCATGGTGTGGCGTTGTTTCTTCTGTGGACAGAGTGCACGTGTTATATTATATTGTATTCCAGTGTATTGATATGGTATAATATTATGGAATATGATACGATATGTCGTCAGAGAGGTATTGTACTGCTACGAGCTTGACCTCCAGCTTGGGCTGCAGGTCTCCTTTGCAACAATCGCTTGCTGATGTTGTGAGCAGCAAGCAGAGCAGCTCGTACGGAAGGGGTGGGACTCAAGGTCGGTGATACTCCTTGTTGTGTTGTATTGTACTGTGTTGTATTGTACTGTGTTGTATCGTGTTGTATCGTGTTGCGTTGTGCCAAACCTCCTTCCGATTGGATCGGCTTCAGCTTGCGAGGATGCTGCAACTGTGAAGTCGTGTTCGCCCAGCTGATGGATGCTGTCAACGATGCTGTCACAACCTGCTGTTGCTGTGATGGTAATCACCTGCCAAAGAATGCGATACAATGCAATGCAATGGATTCAACCGCAAGTATAATAGGTAGTAGCTTCTCGGAGTGTTGTGGTATGTGGTTTGGCTGACACGAGGAACGCAATGGATCGGGTTGCGATACAAGAAGAGGAGATCATTGTTCCCCATCTCCAGTTTTTTGAAACCGTTCCAACCAAGAGAGAAAGAGCGCGAAGAAGAAAGGAAACGAACAACAACAACACAAAAGTTTGCATTGGCGTGACACAACCATTGCCGTTGAATAACTGCAACTTAACGTTCATTGCGAGAGCCATTGCCGATTCAATGGACCACACTCAGTTTGACCACTCATCCCAACACCCACAACATCTTTCACTCAGCACTCAACGAAACACACCACACAACACAATTCAGACAACACAATTCACGCAACAACCATGAAGATGACACACAGCACGAAGACAGCAGCAATGCAAACAGCAACCATGACGACAATGACAAGGAAGACGACGAAGACGACGATGACAATGAGATGATGCGTTTCCAACAGTTGCAATGAATGACGACAGGTGCGTGAGCCAAGTCTTTGTCGGAACGACTCTCGCACTCATGGATGCAACACGCACAGGATCCGACCACAGCTCGCAACGGATTGCCATTGACGAATTCAGATTCGGGTGAACTCGATGTAACATGTAGACTGTAAAAGTCTCGTGGAGCGTCGTGTGATCATGAACCACTTCGAATTAGACCACAATTTTCTGAGGCGAATTCCGGCGTGGGCTTGGGTGGTGTGGGGGTCTTTGTCCTGCGCCGTGTGAACGTGTTTGCAACCATCATCATCAGTGGCATCAGCAGCAGCAGCAGTAGATGATGGAGCGTGAGCGATTTCGGGCCATCTTGCTCCAGCGACAGCTGCAAAACCACCATCACTCTCGATCCTTTCGTTGATTCACTACGGCCGATGATGTCGATAAAAATTTAAAGTTTGAGATCACGATGGAAACGGCATCAAGGCTCCGGCCCTCTTGCACGCCCAATTGAGTGATACAATCCCATCCCATGAGGCCACAAGTCAATCAGTCAACCAATCGATCGATCGAAGGTATCAGCAGAGCGGAGCGTGTTGCGTTCCTCACTTCCACGATCATGTCTCCATTCCATTTTTCCAGTGTCCTTGAAAATTAAGCAGATTGGGACAGAAATGCTCACCACTTTTGGTCACAATACGCTTCCAAATCTATCAATTCTCAATTTCCACACAAAAAACGACAGATTCCGCTGTCTGTCATACGTACGAACGCAGCCAACATCAACACGCCCAACCATCACATCACCACAGAAACGCGTGATGGGCGTCATGACATTCGAGTATCTCGTGCTCTCCACAAGGACACATCAACACAAAAACGGTCTCCCAAACATCATCGAATCACCGATCCAACAGTCCTTGGACATCTCTCTTGATCTTTGCTTCCTGCAGACTGCTCATATTATCCTCATAAAACGCAAGGCAACAGCAGCAACAAGGACAACAACGCAGACGTCGACACAGACAAGGATCACACTGACAGCATTTCTTGATCATGCGCCGCCATAACTTCCTCGTGCTCATCCTTGAGCTATGCATGACAGCAACCATCGTTGGTGGAACGACGGCATTCGCCACACTCCCCGAACTGCAGCTCTCTGCTGCGGCGTCCGGTCGCAGAGCCCTCTCGGCATCCACGGTGCCCACAGCGCCGACGGCCAACGCACCGTGGAGAGAGTTGCGTGGAGGCGCCAAACAACGCGGCCAGAAGACACCCGACAACAAGAACCCGTCGGCCACCGAGCCAGATGACGAGCTCATCGATCTGGATCTACCCGCCGGAGGAACCAACAAGCTGGGAGCGGCGCTGCTGGTGCCATTCGCATCCTTCGGACGCATCTATTCATCAAGTCTGGAAGCACGCCCCATCTTGACCAAGAGCGCGACGGCGGGTTTCATCTTTGCCCTCTCGGATTTCCTGGCCCAGCGGATCGAGCGCAAGTCCTCGGAAACCAAGCTGGATTGGACGAGACTGATCTGCTCCGGCCTCGTGGGCCTGCTGTACTTCGGTCCCGCCGCGCATTACTGGTACGAGATGATCTTCTGGCTGCTGCCCGGCACGTCGTTGGGCTCCACGCTCGCGAAGGCGTTCTGGGGACAGGTCATATTCGGGCCGTCCTTCACGTGCATCTTCTTCGCTGTCAGCCTGCTGCAGGGCGGCAACTTCACGCTGGGCTCCTGGTGGTCCAAGATCCGATCGGACCTGCCGGGGGCATGGCTGGCAGGCGTCGGTTTCTGGCCCCTCGTCGATCTCATCAGCTTCTCCATCGTGCCCATCAAGTGGATCCCGCTCTTCATCAACCTCTGCTCGTTGGTCTGGACCATCTACCTGTCTATCGTCGCCAATAAGTCGACCAGCAAAGCCAGCTAGGGGCTCCTGCGAATCGGCGGAAACAAGGCATGTCAACCGCTGGCGGCTATTGGGATGATCGTGTTGCGAGTCCGAACAGGCTCATAATATAAGCGCGTATTACATACTCCACAGTATGATGTATTGCGAACAAGCATGGAGTAGAGTACCCCGCTTACTACTCTTATTATTGCATGAATGAAGAGTGCGGAGTCCTTTTCATTCTCTCCATTGTCGCCGCCAGCGAACTGGCAAAGCCTACTCTCCAGCCGTAATCGTGTTTCTCGTAGCGTGTGTCGATCGGATCGATTCGTCAACAAACATGACGAAATCAATGTACGATTCGAACCAAACGATCACATGCGAGATTCAACACGACTCAAGCAAACACACGACACGAAAGAAGGAAATCGCAACAGCTCTTTTCTCGTGACCCGGCGAAGGAAAATGATGCCAAAACCGCAACGGCATTCGTGCGCAGCTTCGCCGTGTTTGACTGTGCGAACAACGAAATCCAACGCCATTGAATCATAGTCGCACGAAACCAAACAGGATCACCTCAAGTCAAGAGCCAAAGCAAGCTGAGCATTCAAAAGCGAAAGGCAATACAGGAAGCAGCGCTCTACTCTGTTGATACGCAGCATTGCATCAGGAGACAACACGAAGGCCCATTATCATCAAAGCAAGGAGAAGACGAAGAGGAAGATAGAGCAGAGCACTCAAGCGTAGAGCAATCAACAGTAGAGCAGAAGCATCCAACTCAAAGAGGCGAAGGACGACTCACGCTGCACACAGAGAAAGACAGAAAGACAGCAACGTATAATAGACAGAGACAATGGATAACTCATTCATCCCACAAGCGATCGAGGTCGTGGCCAAAGCCATCGACGCTGACAACGCCAAGGAGTACGAGAAGGCGCTGAGCCTGTACCGCGATGCCTTGGCGCGCTTCACCACGGGTCTCAAGTACGAGAAGAACGAGCCCCGCAAGAAGCTCATCCTGGATCGGGTGGAAGGCTACATGAAGCGCGCGGAGGAGCTGAGGGACTACATCGCCAAGCAGAACGAGCTGGAAAAGAACGGAGGCGGTGGATCTGCCACGCGAAAGGCCGGCGACGGCAAGGACGACGACGATGACAAGGAGCAGAAGAAGCTGCGCGGTGCGCTGGCCGGCGCCATCGTCTCGGAGAAGCCCAACATCAAGTGGGAGGATGTGGCTGGTTTGGACAATGCCAAGGAGAGTCTCAAGGAGGTGCGTTCATTCGGTCTCACAGTTCCTTGTTTCTTTGTGCAATTGTGCGTTTGTGCGTTAGTACACTTGATCAGGTTGCGTTCCATTGCTTCATCATCCTTTCGGGTTGGAGTTGGGTTGCAAACGCCAACCACCATCCGCATTCTCAAGTCGTGCTTCAAGGAGATGAACGTTGAAGTCCGACTGAATTTCATTGCACAGACAACAAATGATGACAAATGATGCCAAATGATTACTATATGATGAATGGCGATGGCGATGGCAAATGATGTGTAGAAACAACACACAGCCTGTGTTGATGACGAAATGGCAATGAATGACAAAGCCAGCATGGCATCGTACGAGCGCTCACCTGCAAACTCTCTTGCCTTGCTTTTCCGTTCTTTCTTGGACTTGCAATTTTTCCCAATTGTGACGACAATCTCTCTGACGATGGGAACAACGACAACATCAGACGGTCATTCTGCCCACAAAATTCCCGCAGCTGTTCACAGGCAAGCGCCGTCCCTTCAAGGGAATTCTGCTGTACGGACCACCGGGAACTGGTAAGTCGTACCTGGCCAAGGCAGTGGCGACGGAAGCCGACTCCACCTTCTTCTCCGTGAGCAGTGCCGACCTCATCTCCAAGTGGCAGGGAGAATCCGAAAAGCTCGTGCGCAACCTCTTCGAGATGGCCCGTGAGTCGGAGGGCGGTCGCGCCATCATCTTCATCGACGAGGTGGACTCCCTGTGCGGAAGCCGCAGCGAAGGTGAATCTGACAGCTCGCGACGCGTCAAGACCGAGTTCCTCGTGCAGATGGACGGCGTGGGCCAGGCGGAGGGCCAGGTGCTCGTGCTGGGCGCCACCAACGTGCCGTGGGAGCTCGATGCCGCCATTCGTCGGCGATTCGAAAAGCGTGTCTACATCCCGCTGCCTGAGTCGGAGGCCCGCACGTTCATGATCAAGCTCAATCTTGGCGACACGCCCAACGAACTGGAGGACGATGACTTCGATCGGCTCGGCGAGATGACGGACGGCGCGTCCGGCAGCGACATCAAGGTCCTCGTCAAGGAGGCCCTGATGGAACCGCTGCGACGATGCCAGCAGGCGAAGCAATTCACGATCGACGAGGAGGGCTTCTATGAACCCTGCGAGACGTACCCCAACTGCCCCTCCTGCCCGCCCAAGCTGTCGAGCGACAAGAAGGGCAAGGATTACACGTGCTCCAGATGCGGAGCGAAGCGCATGCAGCTGTGGGATGTGCCATCCGACAAGCTACGTGCTCCGGTGGTGCGGGCTTCGGACTTTCAGAAAGTCATGAAGCATTCCCATTCGTCCGTATCCGACGACGAATTGCTGCAGTTTGTGGATTGGACGAAGCAGTTTGGACAGGATGGTGCCTAAGCATTTGGCAGGGCATTCAATTGTTACAAGCCCTGCTGCTGCGATGATGCGACACCGCAAGGCGTGGCATGATGTTGATGCGATTGGACAATTGTTGGATTCTTGGAAGACAGAACGAACCGGATATCTGCAACGAAACCATCGGCGTCGCAAAGTGTGTGCGTTGCCGTGCAGAATGGAGAAGTGCCATCGCCATACCGATTCTATTATACTAAATTGTGTACAATAGAGTATTACTCGCAACACAACCATGGTCGGAACATGTGCGTTCATAGATGTGAGTAGGTTCATGGATGCGAGTGCTTGAGTGATTGTATGTGCATGATGGTCGACGATCACCAAGTACGAGTCAGTGTCGTAGTCGTACATGCCTCCACTCTGCGTCCTCCTGCCCACACAATCACCACCATCGTATATGGCAATCCTCTGGCAGAAGTCGATCCGTGGGCTTGATCATGGTGATGCCATTGACGGCATCGGGACTCCCCATCAAGGCCTGCAGCTTGGGCGCCCTTCGATACCCCTGCCGCTCGTACCACTCGTTGAGCTTGCCCGATCCATCGTCATCGACGACGAGCACCGTGAAATCGCAATTCTGAATGGCATGCACGAGCGAGATGACCTGCAAGGCCAACGTGCCCACGTTGCGGCGGCGATGCTGCGGTTCCACGAACATGTATATGATGGCGGCGACGCCCACCATGACGGTCGGTGGCAGTTGGTACAGTTCCTGCACGGTCTCCTGAATCGGCGGCGCCGGCGGTCCGCGTTCGGTGCTAAAGCCGAAACGCGCGATCTTTTCGTAGCTGCCTGCCTGATTCTTGCAATGGGCCTCGAGGACGGCCTGGCCGCCTTTGGGACACAAGACGAGGGGTGGTTCCTCGCGCTTCAGCATGGCATCGAGGCGTATCGTGTTGGCCGCGAATCGCAACCACACGCGTCTGTACCATGGCGTTTCCGGCGGCGGACGGATCTTCCACAAAATGTCGGCGTGCGTCAATTCTGTCGCCGGTTGTGTTGTCGCGTCCTTGCTGCTGCTGTCGGTGTTGTCGTTGCTGTCGTTGCTGTCGTTGCTGTTGGTCGCCAAAAGGAAGGAGCTTTGAAGGGCCCCAGCTCGGTGAGGACTGCGTCGTGCATGATGCGGCTGAGGAGATGGCAAGAACGCATCCAGATACAGGATGGAGATCGCCAGGATCACGATGCAGAGACCGACGCCTTTCATCATGACTGCGGCACCCAATGCTGTGGTTAGAGTCCTGGTTGCTGTCGCTGCTGTTGTCGTTGTTGCTATGGCAGTGATTGTCCAACCCCAGTTCATCACTGCACAATGAATTGCAAAGAAGATGCTGCACGTCCACAAGCCAAGGAAGGAACGAAGCACTCTCTTGTTTCCAACAAAAGTACGTTTGTTGTTGGCTTCTTCTTCAACCAGAAACATAATTGACAGTTTTCAAAATTCACCGCAACTTCCACAGGATCGTACGGTTCGGATGAGCCAATCACCACAACCAACCAAAACAGGCTTTGAGTTTGGGAGTGATGTCTTTGGAGATCTTGACGCGATACCTCCACACGAACCACAAACCTCCAACCATGAACTCTGGACACTCCTGACATTACGAATGCACCCATCACATCACACTCCAAAAGCAATCAAGCAATCAAACACCAAGGATCATCATTGTGACCACACCCACAATCAACGCAACGAGCAGATACGAAGAATGGCCAAACAGAAAGGATCAAAGAGCAAGAAACGCAGCAGAAGCAGGAGCCAGCGGCGACGCGATGCGGCTGACAAGGCCGATGCTGCACGCGCGGCTGAGGAGTCAAGCCGCAGCATTCTGAAGCAACAGAAGAAGGACGATGACAATGGTAATGACGACGACGACGACGCGACCTTGACGCACACGAACAAGAAGCAGCGATTCCGAAGCGACGACGACGATGACGTAACGAACGATGCGGACAAGAACGGCGACGACGAGGCCATCCCCAGCGAAGCGCAGCTGCTGGAAGCCAAACGCAAGCGCCGCGAGCAGGGACATGGAGGCAGCGCCGTGGCGGCCGTCGCGAGCGGCACGACGCACATCAACGACATCACGTCGCTCGACACGGAAGGCGTCAAGATCGAGCCCTTCCACATGAACGACGAGAAGAACGACGGCGAGGGCTTCTTCGATGGTGATACCTACGTCTTTCGCAAGAAGAGCGCCCGCGATATGGGCGAGGAACCCGATGCGTGGCTGGAGGATCTGGGCAGTGGTCAGAAGGACGAGGCAAAGGATGGCAAGCGCAGCACTGCAGCGGCGACGTCGTCCTTCGTTCTGTCGCAGTCCAAGGCAGCCGCGGCGGCGAAGAGGAAGTCGGATCAGGACAGCATGGACAACCTCACGACGCAGGAGCTGCACAAGAAGATCATTCCCTTGGTCAGCGATACGGAGACCATCTCCAAGGCCCTCAGCCGCTACGGAAATCTCATCAAGGCCTACCACAAGTCGATCAAGCGCTCCAACATGGCTTCCAAGCCCGGTTCGCCCAACAAGCGCGAGCTCGCAAACCAGAAAAAGGCGGCCGCCAAGGCCAAGGACGCGTTGGATGAACTCACCAGCGCCGCCAACGCCTTGCTCTTCAAGGGAGACGTCGATGTCTACCAACGCACGCGCGCGCAGATCATGGCCAAGCTCAATGCGCCCAGCAATCCAGTTGCCGCGACCCACAAGCTGCCCACCGAAAAGCAACCGCCCTGCAAGTGGCAGTACCGAGGCAACGATGACAACCAGCTGCATGGACCCTACACGACGGAACAGATGATTTCATGGACGCAGGCCGGCTACTTCGTCGGCGCCCAATCCGTGCAAATACGAACGGTGCGTCTCCAACCGAAGTCAACCGAGGAGGATCTCATGGCGGATCTCATGGACGATGATGACGACGATGATGATGATGGCGACATGGAGCTTGGGCATTGGGTTTCTTCTGGCAACGTCAACTTTCAAGCATACATTCCATGAACAGAGATAGAGAGACGATTGTGTTACTGGTGGTGATGGTGGCATGGCATGGCGGAAAGTATTCCCACTCATCCAAACCACTTTGCAGAGTTGCTACGGAATGAAGTTAAACAGTTGAGAAAGACGCTCACATGCAATACGAGTAGAAAGGAAGCGACATTCCCGTACTATTGGAGAGTTTGTATGGCACACTGGCTCTGGTGAATCCTCCGCAAGCAGTCCTCCATCTAGTCTCTCTCCAGGGAGGAAGAGAGCATCTTCGTCGACAAGACGACGCACGCCACATCGCACTGCTCTATTTAAGCATACGATATAAACGCCTTCAGCTCGTTGTGTGCAACGTCATTGCCGCTCGTCTCGATCAGGGAGAGTCCATGGGCATCCACGCCCTTGATCTCCAACTTCGCATCATGGTGCGATAGCAACGTCGGTCGATGTCCCACGCTCACGTACGTCACGCGTTCCTCCTCTGCTGACCCCCTTCGGCGCGATCGCAAGTCCTTCAGCAACGCGTACATCTTGGTCTCGCGTTCGACATCCATCGCGGAGGTCGATTCGTCAAGGATCACCAAGCGGGGACGGCTCACTAGCACGCGACCGAAGGCCAAGCGTTGCTGTTCTCCCAACGACAACGTGTTGCCCCAATCCACCTCGGCATCCAGGATGGCGTTATCCTTGCCGTTGCCAATCTGCCGTGCGACGTGGTACAGGTCAATGTCCTTCAGGATCTGCAGCAGGTCGTCGTCAGTGGGGATGGTGCGAGTTGGATCCACCGATCGCTGCAGCGTCGTCATTTCCACGTTGACTTTGTTGGATGCATTCTTCTCATTGCCCATGCTTGGTATTCCTGTTGCATTGGCTGCTGTGGCTGTGGTCATCGGCGCGTCCAAGTTGTCACCGCGCTCATCACTATCGTCCCATCCAAAGTGCGGATACAGAAGCTGCTCTCGCAACGTGCCCAGCGGACAGTACGGTTTTTGCGGCAGGAAGTAGATCTCGTCGCAGGATGGCCGGATGATCGTGCCACTGCCGGATGTCCATAGGCCAGCGATGGCACGCAGTAGACTGCTCTTGCCCACACCAGAGGGTCCCATGATCAGCAGCCGTCGTCCCCATGGCAGCTCTGCATTCAGGTTGCGAATCAGGGTGCGCGGGTTGCTGGAGGGTGTCAGCAACGTGAAGTTTCGTATCGACAATGCAATATTCGGTTGCAGTATTGATTGTGTCGTTGATTGCGTTGTTGATGATGGTCGCTTGCGTTCTAGAATGGACTGTATCCGTCGAATAGTGATCATTTGCTTCATTGGTTGGGACGACGATAGTGATTGGAATCCCATCTTGGCCGTCATCTCTTTGGACATGGACGACGTCTGTACCGACATGGCCGTAGCCGTAGGTGGCGTGCCCTTCATCATCAATGGACACCCTTCGTTGTCACGATCAGCATCGGCATCGCGAATGGCGGCAAGGAATTGATTGAGCCGATCGATGGCAGCCGAGAATTCTGACAATGATTCGAATTCCGTAATGATGATCGACAGATCCTCCAGCACATGCCCGAAAGCCGCTGCTGCCTGCTGAATCACGCCCATCTCAACCTCGCCTGCAAAGTAGTCGGGAGCGACCACGATGATCGGGAGGATCCACGTGAGGTAGGCGTAGAGCGTCGTGAAGAAGTCCAGATTGCGCTGCGTGCCGATGATCTCCTTTGCATTTTCAATCACTCGATCAAAACGGTGCTTGATCTGACGACCCTCGATGCGCTCGCCACCGAAGAAGGCGATCGACTCGGCGTGATCACGGATCCGGACCAAGGAGTATCGGAAGTCAGCCTCTCGCTGCAGACGCACGAAGTTCTGCCGGATCAGCCTGCCACCGATGATGATGGTGAGCAGGGTTCCCACGGTAGCAAAGGCGATGATGGAAAAGAAGAGGTTGGGTTCGATAGTGAAGAGGATGGTGGAGAATGCCACCAGATCGATCGTCGATACTGCGATGATGAGGAACAGAGATAGCGAGAATTGGGTGAAGTTCTTGACATCCTCCGAGATGCGCTGATCGGGATTGTCGATCGCGTGCAGCTGAGAGCGGTCCCTGCCGTCGTCGTCTGCATCGATGTTGCTGGTGCCATTCATATTGCCACTGCCATTGGATGAAGCGGACGCCGTCTTTTTGGAGTAGCTGCGTTCCAGCGCGTAGTACACCTGGTTGGAATAGTACAGCTCCAGCACCCTGTCCGTCATCCACTCCCTCCACTGAATCGCCAATCGTTGACGTTGAAATCGGTAGAATACGTTGATAGGCGCCAACGCGACCAACGCGATGAGGAAGTTGCGGATGATGCGGTAGAATTCTTCTTCGTTTTGATTGGCCAACGCACTCCAGAAGTCCCTGGCAAGGTAGGAGAAGATGACCCGCACGGTCGAGTTGAGGATCATGAGGCAGACCAGAATGAAGAACAGCCATCGTCCCCTGGAGCTCTCTCGAAAGTACGGCATCGCCATGGCCCAAAAGGCGCGAGCTTGGCTGGGTGTTTCACGAGTGCTGCCTTTGTTGACGACGCCACCTTGTTTGTTCCCCTTCCCATCATCTCCGATGTCTCCCCGCTCTGCATCGGCCCCCACATGCGACGGCTTGCCATTGTTGCTGGACCGTGCTGACGTGAGGCCAGCATGTTGGCCGTCCCCGAACGGAACATACGAGTCCCATGTGCCTGCTGACATTGCGCAGCAATCCTGCTGCGATGAATCGAAGAACCGAACGATGGATGGATGAATACGGCGTCCCTTTCAATGGCAAGGTGGTTGTGGTGATGGTGAGATTACGCACACGTATGCACCCACATGCTTCCCAACAACAGTGAATCGGTAGCTTCACTTACAGTACCATGCATCAATACCCGTTGCGGCAGACGCACTCTCGTTGTCATTGTCGTCGCCATAGTCCGTTGTTGTTGCATTTGTCGTTCCTTCACATTTTCAAGTTCATCTCATCGTGTTTTCTGTTTCGAAATCGTGTTGGGTAACGGTCGAATCTTTGAAAACGGGATTGGATGTAATTCACGAATCGACTCCTCGGAGCATCTTCACGGATGATTTCCACGACCAACCATTTTGCACACAAAATCGGCAAAGGAAAGGAAAGATACGAAATCCATCACCGACCATGGCGCTCGTTGCGGCGGTGGCGATGATGTTGACGATGATGAGGGTGATACCGCACCACTTGACACACTCAATGCCATCCGCTGAGAGCAACAGGAATTGCAACGGCAGCACCAGCTTCAGACAGCGAAACGCGAAGAAGACTTGGGAAGAAAGATGAGACACTTTGCGTATGAGGCAATCCGCGATGACACGGGGGTCAAGTCGCTGTCGGTCAACGAGCGCGATTTCCTGAGGGAATGCGCGTTGGCCTCCGTGCAGGATGGCAGAGATTCCCTGCGCCTGGATGGACGCACGCAGAATGACGTGCGCAAGGTCAAAGTGGCCCTGGGTCGATGGGACAACGGTGCGGAATGCACCATCCAGTGGGGCTCGGGGACGCGCGTGACGTCGTCCATCTGCGGTGAGCTGGTGCCGCCCAACCCCGATCGTCCCAGCGAGGGCATGGTGGAATTTTCCGTCGACATCTCCCCCATGGCTGGCACGGGGTTCCGCTTGGCGCCGCCCGTGTCATCGGGATCCGGCAGTGCGGGTATCGGCAGCAGCGCCAGCTCCAAGCGCGGTGTGCGGAACTACTCCGATCGCGATCAGCGGCTGCAATCCAATCGCATTCTGCGTTGCTTGGAACGCATCATTCTGACAGGCGGTGCGTTGGACAGGGAAGCGCTGGCGGTGTTGCCAGGCCAGTGGGTGTGGAGGCTGTCGATCAACGTGACCGTGCTGGATGATGCAGGCAACATTTTGGATGCATCGATCTTGGCAGCCGTCGCCAGCATCCGGCATTATCGCCGACCCGAGGTGGATCTGACCAAGCAGGTGGATGATACCATGATGACGGGCGATCAAATATCGTCGAACGATCGCAACCAGCCCAGGGTGTTGCCACAGTTGGTTTCGTCCGCGGTGAAGGAGCCCACTCCGCTGCCGCTGCATCACACGCCGCTGTCTCTATCGTTTGCGTTGATACCCGAGCAAGATGCGGTTCACGCGGCCTCCACCACGTCCGTGGCGGCGCTGATCGATCCCACGGATCGGGAGGAGCTGGTGCAGGCAGGATCGCTGACGATCGCCATGAACATCCATTCGGAGGTATGTTTGTTGGACTATGGAGGCGGTTGCGAACTGACACCGGAGAAGCTGAAGGAATGCTGGAAGCTCGCAGAAGGTTCCATCAAGCAGCTGTGTCGGTTGTTGGAAGAGACGCTGAGCAAGTCCGACGGCACTGCACAGAGCTCGTTGTTAGAACGGCTGAAACAACAGCAGCAAAGCACGAAGGGCAGTGCCAATGCGGTTCCTGCCTTCCTGCAATCAGACGGCGCTGTCGTGGATGAAACTGACGGTGACGATGCCATGATGGGCGATGAAGATGGCGATGCACAGCAAATTCAAAAAGCAGAGCTGCAGGCCGAGGCGGAGTACCGCCGCCAGGCGTTGGACTTTTCGACAGGCCATGTCGCGCAGAAAGTTCGGGAGGATGATGATGTGGGTCCTGGAGGGAATCGATCCAGGACGAATGCGGGGTCGGCCGTGCAGGCGGGGTCTTTACTGGCGTCGTTACTGAAGAACGCAAAGTCCAGCAATGATACCAAAACAGCAACAGCTGATGGAGCGGCGCAAGCATCTGCAAAGGCGAGTACAGATGAGCAACGAGTAAAGAAGGATACCTCAGCAAAGAAAAGGAAAACGAATGCGAAAGCTGAAGAACCAGCAGGTACGCAACCAATGACACTGGACAGCGACGAGGACGAAGACACAACCACAATCCTCAAGAGTGAGTTCAATTAACTATTGTACATACTGTGAGCCCCTCGAGGGAGTGGACCTGCACTTTGAAATGGATATTCCACTTTGAGATCTACGATATCCAAACCAGGCACATATTCGTAATCCATAGTAGTGCCTGTGCCGAAGAGACTGCGATAGTCGAGCGCTACAGGTCGGTGTGTTGTGTTGACTGTCAGTTCTTCCAGGAGATTTGTGATCATAATGCAGGCTGGGAAGTCTTCTTCCAGCAGATGTTCTAGGTTGATGTGGTCTGGTGCGTTGTATGTCTTGGTTTCTGGGTTGTAGGCGACCTCTGAGTTTGCGTGCCATGCGTCCACACTGAACTATCTCTGTCTTGGTTCTCAGCTTGATTCTTGCGATGGCAGGCAGGAGGCTCATGATCGCTGAGACTTGTGTCATGTTCTCCTTGAATTTGTGGGTGATCAATTGGTTGTCATGCCTTCTTGCCATATCCAGGCATTGGAATATTGGGAGGCCTTTGGCGTTTTTCATGCCCAAAAGGTGTGATCTGAGTGTGATGTGCTTGCGGTTGTCACAGTGTGTGGGCATGTTGAGCTCTGTCACACCTGCCATGTTGATGTACTTGAGGTGGGAAACCACTGCTTGTTGCTCCTTGATCTTGTTGGCTCTGTGATACCTCTTTTTCTGTTGGCAAGTTCCGTGATTGGAAGCCTACGATTGTGGAAGACGGTGTTGGTTGATAGTCGTTTGTTTGCTATTTCATTACATTGGCACTCCGATCCTCTTGGTGTCTGTTCTCTTGCCCGATGCTCTTGGCACGTTTATCTGTTTTGTAGATTGGGTCTCCCAACTATGAGTCATCATGTGAGATGCTCTTTCGCTTTTTCTCGTATTCTCTCTTTCCCTCTCTCTCTCTCTCTCTTTTGCATGTTCGTACTATGCGATATTCCATACTCAATACGTACTCTGTGTTCGATACAAATTCAGTTATCTCGTCCTCTTCTGGCCCACTACTCCACAAGGAATTGCCAATGCCGAATCCAAACTCCTCCACGATCTCAATGTCGCTCTGGTCATCGAATCTATGCCTTCCTGATCGAATCTGGAGACAGCTGCCAATGTGGTGACACAATGACATCTTGTTGACATCAGCTGTCATCTTCCATGGTCCTTCTGATTCCATGTTCAATCGATGATGCAGCGGTCTGGCAAGGGTATCATCATTTGAGGTTTGGTTGGGAAGTACATCGATTCTTCTTTGATGTCACATGTTTTCTATCGGTTGATGGATGGACTGGATTCTTGATGCTCTCAGAAATGATTGTTCACAAATTTCCTTCCAAAATTCTGATTGCTTTTGTGTGTCTGAATTCGTGATGTAATATCGATCAATCACAGTTCACTATTGACACGAGTATAGATGCGCTGTGGGCACATAGGGTACAAGAGAACAATGGGTGAGTGATGCACATACACATATGCACATTCCAACACCGGAGGACGTATCGGACGTGTTTTGGTTGAAGATTGGGAAGAGGGACGTTTTCTTACATGGGGGCCGCGCCGTCTTCAATGTCGGAATGTGTGTACTCGGATGTGTATGCATCAGTCACACTTGCTTGCCGCCATCTAGACTATTCGGTGGCGGAATCACGACACAAAACTATGACGTCACAGGGATACCATCGCTGTACCACGAGGATACCGCGATACTACGACAGCAGGATACCGCGATACCAGCGGATACCACAGTATCCATCACACGTGACGTCACATCGAGACCTTAACTACCAGGTCTACAGGAATGAAATATGTTGTGAATATTCCATCAGATTCGATCAATCATCAGGTTCAACAAAACCTGAACACGGAACAACGACGAGACAACAAGAGAGAAACGACAACGTTGACGATGAAGTCAACATCAACGAGCAACATGAGAGCAATGTGCATGGAGGTGCAAGAGGATTGCACCAAGCAATGAGAGCAAGGAAGAGATGGATCAAGAGAGCATCTTGATCATCTCATACCCCACGCTCGCTCACCAACAATCAATAGCAACAACAGTAACAGTAACAGAAACACTTTCAACAAAGAGTGTGACTACTACCGATTCTCCGTGCGCGGAGCCTTCCAACACTTCAATGCCATCATTCGCGTGCTGATGTTGGAATCCTTTGTCAATCAGTGTCTCGATGGATGGGAAAGCGATCATGAGAACTTCGGCCTTTGTCTTGATTGGTTGCTGTTCGTCGCCCTGTCCACACAAGAAGATGGTGTCTGCCCTGTTCTCGGTTTGGAAGGATCTGAGCCGGTCTTCTTCAATGCTGATGTTGGTCCTCTTGTGACAACAGTGCTTGTGTTCATTTTCTTGCTTCTATCGCTTCAACTGCTGTCTTGACTGTTCTTGTGGTTGTTCATTCTCTTGCTCGTTTTATTGTTTGAGTTGCAATATACCATGACGTCACTGAGAAATTGCTGAGAATTGGTATTTCCCCCTCATGTGCCCATTGACCGGTGACCGTGTTGTCTGTCCTACCATCAGTACACATGATTGAGCAACAAATGGATGAGCACTATATCTCCAATGGAGCCTACATGTGAAGGCATCTGTCTGCAAGAATACAAGTGCATTGCCCATTCTGTATGCACAGTTGATGTTTCTCACTTGGCTCTTTGCCATCTGTTTCAAGATCACATATGTATGGAACTATCATTTGACAGGACATCTTCCATGCAGGATGTGCTGGTCTTGGATGAAAAGCAAGACCATCCTGCAAATTGAAACAGGACTAAGACTTGGAACAGTTGTGCCTCCACTCCAACAATTGAAGAATCAGGTCTCAAAGCTGCCAAGAGCAATGAAGCATCATGGTTTCATCACCTGAGATTGTGGAGCCATTTCAAATGTACAAGACCATGAACAGTGACAACCAACAGCAGAGCAGTGTGATGACCAGCCCATCTTGTCTTCCTCTTCACCCTTGAACCAAAATATTCTCATAATTCCAACAATCCTACAAAAACTCAAACTTAACAATCACCAAACCAACTCGAAACACATTCTCAATCATCTCATCTACGTTAGTGGTTACACTATGAATAATTGTGCTGACGTTGGCAGTCTCACTTCTCCTTTTGAACTGCAAACATTCGACACTGGAAGGCAAAGTCGAACACAACCTTGCTTCTTTTGCCCTCTACTTTTGCTGTTTGCGTTGTTGCAGTTGTGGGTTGCGGTGGCTGGGACGCTTCATGATCAATCTCTTGAATTTGGTGTAATGTTTTGCATCAATCAAATCGAGGGGTGCTTTGTTGAATTTGTTTTGGATGTCAGCATTGGCATTGGTTGATTCGATGAGGTACTTCACACACTCCAGGTGGCCTTTGCGGCATGCCACATGAAGGGGAGTGTCACCATCATCGTCTTCGCAGTTGATGTTTGCCTCACATGATTCAATGAGATACTTTGCACACTCCAGGTGGCCTTTGCGGCATGCCGCATGAAGGGGAGTGGCATCATGGTTGTTTTGGCAGTTGATGTTCACTCCACATGATTCGATGAGGTACTCGATACACTCCAGGTGGCCTTTGCGGCATGCATCATGAAGGGGAGTGTCACCATCCTTGTCTTTGCAGTTGGCGGCGGCCTCACATGATTCGATGATGTACATCACACAGTCCAGGTGGCCTTTGCGGCATGCCCAATGAAGGGGAGTGGAATCATAGTTGTTTTGGCAGTTGACGTCGGCCCCACATGATTCGATGAGGTACTTTGCACACTCCAGGTGGCCTTTGCAGCATGCATCATGAAGGGGGGTGTCACCACCGTTGTCTTTGCAGTTGATGTTCGCCCCACATGATTCGATGAGGTACTTGACCCACTTCAGGTGGCCTTTGCAGCATACACCATGAAGGGGAGTCCAACCACGGTTGTCTTGGCAGTCGATGTTCACCTCACATGGTTTGATGAGGTACTTGATGCACTCCAGGTGGTCGTAGTGGCATGCCACATGAAGCGGAGTCCAATCATGGTTGTTTTTGCAGTTGATGTTTGCCCCACGTGATTCAATGAGGTACTCCACACACTCCAGGAAGCCACCCCCGCATGCCCAATGCAGGGGAGTGGACCCGTGCTTGTCTTTGCAGTTGGCGTCGACCCCACATGATTTAAAGAGGTATTTCACACATTCTAGGTGGCCACACAAGCATGCCCAATGAAGGGGAGTGGAACCATCGTTGATTTTGCAGTTGATGTTCGCCCCACATGATTCGATGAAGTACTTCACACACTCCAGGTGGCCGTGCATGCATGCCACATGAAGGGGAGTGTCACCATCGTCGTCCCTGCGGTTGATGTTCGCCCCACATGATTCGATGAGGTACTTCACACACTCCAGGTGACGGTTGTGGCATGCCCAATGAAGGAAAGTGCAACCAATCCTGTATGTACCCTTGTTGACATCAACTCCTTTCTTCTGCATCTTGTTCTGCTCCTTCCATTCCTTCCACATCGACAAGTAACTTTCCTTGGCAGCATCACGGAGTGGATTCTTTGTAACTTTCGACATTCTGAGAGTATGGTCGA
Organism: Craspedostauros australis; assembly: GCA_026770025.1. Lineage (NCBI taxonomy): Eukaryota > Bacillariophyta > Bacillariophyceae > Mastogloiales > Achnanthaceae > Craspedostauros > Craspedostauros australis. The sequence continues at coordinate 79,035 of JAMXDE010000055.1, read as the reverse complement.
TGGTTGCTGGACAATTGACGTTGAACGATTGGCGTTGGACTGGCTGTTGAGCAAGTGTGCAGTTCGAGCTACCTATGACAGAGATATCGATGGTGGCGTCTTCAATAGCTTGTATTAGTATGAGTACTATACAACTACACTATGTGATGAATAGTAGTATGAGTGGCAATTCGATGTCAGTTGTTGATGTGCTCGAGTGTGTGGTTGAGTGGAGCACGTCGTTGTCTTGTTCGCATGGTCTTATCTTTCTCTCTTTGTGCACCCGCATCTTTGTGTTTGCCTTGTTTGCCTCCTTGTCTTGATCGCACCCCTCAGGGAGTTGAGGGAAATATGCATCAATGACATATCTCCACCCGTGATTTGGCATCTCGGAACTGGATCGAACAACCTCGAATGTTTTGCGTCACAACACAAATCAACCGTACCCATTTCACAATAAACTTACTGTTGTCCAGAACTACTACTACTAATACTACTCTATTGTTATGGTTTGTGTTGATGTTGGTGCTAGATGTGGTGGTACACCATTTGCACTAGGATCTGGCATCATTGGGATGGATGGACATGTCATCCTTGGCAATGTCCTTCTCCCTGTGCACCGCAGCACATCGGGCACATCGCACCTTTGTCTTGCCAATGGGCGTTGCCTTCACCTTTTTGGTGTTTCGGATGCCAAGAGTAAATGCATACATGACATAGAAAGATTGGCATGTCATCATCATCAGAATCATCCTCAAAAGATCTTCCCAACATGGTCAGGGTCAGCTTGGAAATGAAGAAGCGTGATCGGATCGTCGTCCTTGCCAGCTTTGGTGTATCCATTTTCGGGATTCACAAAATCCAGGTCGACCTTGCCTGGGAATGTGTCAGTCAGACTGACTGCATGCTTCTCTGTGTCATGCTCAGCCTTGAAGTGGTCCAAGAAGATATAAAAGTAGCTTTGAATCCGGGGGTCCAGATTCCCAACTGGCAGATGCTCTTCCATCACAATGTACTTCATGTTGTAGTTGCGCACATTCTTTGCAAAACTGACGCTGATGGTGCTCTCATCAACAATCTTGAATTCAACAGAATCCATTGTCACAACAAAAGGAACCTCAAAGTACACAATGTAGCCAGTTCGCATGCTTGCGTGGCTTGCAGAAGAGTTGGGATCTGGTACCTGAATTGGGATGAAGTGCAATCCAGGGATCTCAGTTGAGACCTTCCCACTGCAGCCCTGAACCTTCTGGGACACAGCAAGATCTGCGTTGCTGTTCTCAACAGGCTTCTTGATGGTGGCCTTTTGTGAAGATATCTTGCTGTCCTGTGTGTTTGTGCTGGGCTTGGATTGGACAGGGAGGTCATGGAAGAGGACACAAGGAGGTGGTGCCGATGTGCCAACAACCTTGACTTTGTTGCTTGATTCGACGGTCTCGAAGGTGTACTCGTCTTCGTCACCGCTATCGATGGATTCGTTGGAAGCGCGTGGCAGACGGGCGACCGGACTGGCGTCTTGAGTGATGGGAGGGATGTTGTTGTTGCTTTTGATGGTGTCGTACGACTCTGTTGTGATCACCAATTGATCGTCGTCGTTGCCAAGTTCAAAGTCTTTGTCTTCACTGCTTTCGTTGGTGTTAGCAGATGGTGCGCTGTTCTTCTGTTGACTTTTGGCCTTGTTGATGTTGTTTGCTTCGTTTCCACATGGAGGACTGCTGTTGCTTCCTGGCTGGAGAGAGAGCTGATTGAGTCTTGGAACGTCTTGATGCATTCGGGCGTACCAGGCAATCCCAAACATCCTCAAAATTCCTTCTTGAAGGCTGAGAAAGAGAAGCACAAGGAGGGATGTGAGTGGCTGCCACAAAATTCACATCACTAGGCAAGAAATCACACCATCATGCCAACAATGCCATCTTCATCTCATTGTTGTTGGCACTTACGTTCTTGTTGAGACTGATGCTTTTGGGAGCGATCAACACAGCTTTTGAAGTTGTTGGCAAGGTTGCGGCGGAGGTAGTTCTTGCCCTTCGAATCCACCCAGGCAGTGTGCATCTTGATGAACTGGCTGAAGGTCTGCGGGATGGAGTTGTCAATGAAGCCTTTGATGATGTACACAGCGTTGTCAGAATCTTGGTACCATTTGTGGAAACCGGATTTGTTAAAGATGGGATATGTTTTATGCCGAGTTGGCTTCTTTTTGTTGTGTTGTGAGACCATCCCTCACACCACAAACCAAGCATGAGAAAGCAGCGTATGAACGGGAAGAATCGCAACAAGTCAAGCAACTTGCATAATTTGCTGCAACATCATCGCAAATCTGCCGTTGTCATGGCACTTCAGAAGCAAACATTCCCACCAAGTTGAGCAAACCCAGGTGAGAACTGAGCAGGCATTGATTCACTAACATCAGAAGTGTAGCACTTTTCAGGGTGCAGGGCTCGGTTGGCAGGAAGCATTATTGCGAGGGAATTTCCAGCATCGCAGGGGAATTTGTCTAGGACCCCGTTCAGGGTTCTCATGTAGTCATTTGCGGATTTTTGAGATTAACACTTAGATCATCCTATTATGTTGTAGAGAGTATATGTGTGAAGTAACAAGCTCCTGGGCGCCGTAGTTAAAAAGTTTATATTTTTCGCACTAGTCTACGTCTAAAAACGCCAAGCATGCAGACGTCGAGGGACAAATGCGGTTCCGAATCGCCAGTCGTGCTTCGGCTTGCTGTCCAGTAGTGTCTATTATCGACGCTCCCACATTTCGCGTGGGTGAGGTGGTCCGTTTCGATGAATTGTTGAGGATTGCGTGGTAGCAGTAGGCATGATGAGGCTGCTACTTCGTCTGGACCGTGGATCAGTGGTCGAAATCTAGAGTTTTGGGTTGGTGGGTAATCCAGATCTTGACCCCCAGTTTGACTTTCACACTGTCTTGTTCTCGGTTCTGCCGCTGTTCATGCACTGGGATGTTGAGCATCGTCCTCATCCCAATCAGCACACACTGCCTTCCCTCCATATGTCTACTCTATGGTACAGCTTCATCCTCGATTCAGGTCTATTCCCTGCCTGTGTGTTTGGACCTCCTCTCTGCTAGTCGTCGCCAACAGCCATTGTTGGCTTCTGGCCATTGTTCATCTGCTCTCCTCTTGGCTTTGTATTTCTGTATCAATTGTCAAACTCCACAAGTAACTACTGAAGACGTATTGGCCCGTTGTTGCGTGCCCTGGTCGGAGCTCTTGTTGTTGTATTGTGAGTCGTTCGACGACGATCTCTGACCAGTATTTCCAATTAATACGAATAGTAAAAGGTATGATGTACAGCGAAAGCTGTCATGCCCCTTGATCTTGAGGATGACCCCTGTAGAACAGAGCTGTGACGGAAGTGGTTAGTGTTGGCCGCGCCAATGCCTTTGTGAGCATATCCGCGAAGTTCTGTGCTGATGAAACGTATACTGGAACCAGTATATTGGCTTCCACAGACTTGCGCACTTTGTGGAATGATGTTGCCACACGCTTCTTTTGTAGTAGGCTGTCTGCGATCGTCTTGTTTGAGATCACATCATTGCTGTCGCGTAATGTGATAGCCGAAGACTTGACTTGGACTCCCAGCGATCGGAGTGCGTATCTGAGTGAAGTAGTCTCCTCGTTCACCGATCTCATTGCCTTGAATTCCGCGCTGTATGTTGATGTTGTGATGGATGTTTGTTGTTTCCTGGAGAAGTATACTGGCATCTTACCCAGGAATTGTATGATGCCTGTGTTGGATCTCCTGGTCACCAGATCGTGAGTGTGGTCTGTGTCCACGAATGCATACATTGGTAGCGCTGGGTAGATTGGCTTTGGTGATCTGTCATTGATGTCTTCTGTGGCCTTGGGATATTCCTCCTTCATCTGTGTTACCAGTTCTGGGTGTGATGGCGTTGCATTGAAGTTGTCAAATATCATTGGCCTGGAATCGATCAGTGTTTGCGGAGTGGACTTGTGCTTGAGATAGCCCCATACTTTGAGTGCACGTTCAAGATGTCCTTTCCGTAGCGATGCAGTGAAGTGTGAAAGTGAGGAAGTTGCAAATGCGACGTTGAAATATCCAAGCTGGACATCCCAGGTTAGCATGCCAATGAGCCGCTGGATTTTTTGTTGCTTGCCAGGTGTTAGTAGTTTGGAGTCATCCGTTTCCGGATGGTCCTTGTTCCTCATGGGAACATGTTGGCTGTGAAGTGATCCATGCTGGCACTTGCCTTTGTCCAGTGCATTTGAGATGTATTTGCTGCATCCAGTGCTCCATTTGCCTTTTGCATTTCTGGAATAGTCATTCCTGAGATCGTATATGGGTGGGCCAATATCCTTGATTGTGTTGACCTGTTGGATTGACTTCGTGTATTGATTTGTGTCCTTCGGTACGATCTTGAAATTGTCAACATGTGTGCAGATGTAGTCGTCTCCGGATTTGTCTTGGAGTCTGATCCATACATCTTGGTTGTGGCGCAATGGCTTGAATCCCATGGAAGATAGTGTGTTGGCGAAGTGAGCATGGAATCATTGGGCACTGGATCAGAGTCCATACAATGATTTCTTGAGTACAATTGTCTGGCCCTCTCTGTGATTGAATTCCTTTCCTGCTCTCGCGTATATCTTCTCGTTGGTGTAGGTGTTGACGAATGTGTTGCCAATATTGCTGCAGAGTTGCCGGAATTTGTTCGCATCTGCGATTACATGGAGGATTCGCATGCTGGTGGTGTTGACTGTTGATGAGGACATGCGTATGTTGTCTACAATCTTGATGAGGTGTCCTCCAGCTATGAGCCTTGCCTTGCGCCGCAGGTCTTGTTTGACCACGAAGATGAGCCTGAGCTTTGTGCTCTGGTATTCAGTTGATGGTTGATGTGTGGATGAACGAAACTCGAAGCAGGCAAGGTTGATGAGTGCATCAATCTCCTTCTTGGCTTCCGCCTTCCACATGTCGTTGTTGTTGACTTGGTCGAGTTGTAGTTCGTGCTTCATGTTGCGTAGCACTTCGCCCCTGTACTGGAATACTGTGGTGAAGAAGTCCCATTTCGGCTTCTTTTTTGCCTGGTCGAATCCGCTGTAGTACAGTGACAATGTCATTGCCGTTGATCGTGAATTGGTGTGTGCGTTCGCTACGCTGGATGCGCCGCTTGATTGCCTGGATTGCATGATTGGTCCATTGTAGCATCAGTTGCGATTGCCAATTGTGTCGTCCATGCCGAGTTGGTTTGTTTGCAATGATGTACCAAGCCACCAGCTCTGGATGGTCCACTCGAATGATGTCATATCGGAACCATGTTCTTGTCTCCATTCCCTATTTGGAATTGAGGTGTAGGTGTCCATCGTGAAAGCTGTGTCCTGTGATGCTGGTGATTTCAGGTGTGTTCTTGTCGACCTTATCGATTTGATTTTGGAACATCTCGTTGTGCTGTTGTTCTGCAAGAGTGCTTTGATGCCCCTGAGTCCGGTGCTCCAAAGGATCTAGCATGGGTACTGCCGCCAAATTATCGAGCTACTCAGAGACGTCGCCAGGTATTTGGCTGTCACCATTGTCATCACCGTCCAAGATCACATCTGCAGTGTCATTTCCGCTCGTGTCTTCGTCATGAGGCACAACATTTGGCTGTCCAAACCATTGGTCCTCTAGTGAAGCTGTGTTTGCGTTGACCTCGATTTTCCTGACCCTCGTTGGACCAGGTTCCGGGATGCGAGCCGCCGCTCTTGGCCACACGGCAATCGCATCGATGGCCTATTGGACCTGTCGAGCGGGCTCAGCCGGTATTGTCTTTGCTCATGCCCTGCCACCCGAAGCGCTGTTTGTGGTTGCGTCAATGAGGTTGAGCCTTGCAATTCGTTGTATGTCTCCATTGCTGATGTGCGGAGTGTCTGCGTATTCCAGAATATGCGGCTTGGCGATGTTGCGCATGAGGACTGTGCCCCACTTGATATCCTCGTCTTGTGGCAACCAGATATGGTAAGTGAATGGATCCCTGTGAATTCACGCGATGCCCAGGATATAGCCCAGTTTGAATGGATGCTCAGGGAACTTTGTCATTGGCCCGAAGAACAACACAGGACGGAAGAAAGTGGATTGGAACATGGAAATGTCGGGCATGTTGCTATGGAAAAGTTCAATTGGTGTCCTCCACTGGATGCTGCCCTTGTCCATATAGTCCCACACATCGATGGCATGCTGCAATGCAAAACATCAGAATTCGAGTGGCGCGGATGCCGCCCATATCAACTGATAAGCATGCCACTTGATGTCGCCGATCATGCGTTCCGCTCTGTTCTGGTTCTGGTTCATGGGCGTAGTGAAGTAGTGCTTGATCATGTGCTTGGATGTGGTCGCTTTCCAGGGCCTTTCCTGATTGGACCTGCAAGTTGTTGGACACAAGGGTATCCGGTGCGTCGACATTGAGGATGAAGTCCATGAGTGCCCCTGGCGCCATTGCCTCTCTTTGGAGCGGCTTTGCCCAGATGAATTTTGGTTTGCTGTGGACAAAGAGTTGGAAGCACTTGGAATGCCAAATTGATTGCACTGTGGAAAAGAAGGGGTCCGTATTGACTCTGCCTTGGATTCATTGCGGCTGGAGCACTCCAGCTCATTGTGTTCGGTACTGCCATGGGATGAGTCGTGACTCTGCCTCGATTGGTCTGTCCGCCAGTTGGGTGGATGCCGCCATTGTCTTCTCAACAACCTGGTGTGGGAAGTGTTTGATCATGTCGGTGAAATGGATTCCCTGGTTATTCCGCCGAAGGCGCTGGTGTCAGTTGCATATCGTGACATGATTATTGAGTTTTAGCTCATGAGCTGTGAATTTCCAAATGGGGATGCGCAGGGTGTTGCCACCATGGTTGGCCCGTGGGATGTTGGTGTCACCTGATGCAATGCGCTGTTGCCCCTGGTGTTGGATGAGGTGATTGTATGCATTCAGTCCAGGCACGCGCATGTGATGTGTATTAAACAATGATTCCATCTGATGTGGGTGCTTATCCAGAGCCACATATTTTGCCTTGATGAGGATCACATCGCCTGTTGGAGATTCATATACTGACACCGCGTCGACCATCTGGAATGCCTTGATTGGTGAGGCCATTGTTGCCCCGTGAGCATGGAATGTCTGTTGGTGTTGTTGGGTCACCACCCATCCGGATTCATGTACAATGTCGCTGTCCACCCCTGAGTCAAACGATGTAGCCTTGGCTACTGCTTGTTGCTCTTGCCCTGCAAAGAAAGTGGTCGACAGTCGGGTGGGTTCCACTTGGCGCCAACTCTTGTAGTACCTCCAGGCGTGCACACCTGGGTCTTCTCTCCGCAGCTGCGCGCGTCTCCCCCTACAGTCGTGGGGCTTGATATGTATGATGATCTCCGACTGGCGGCGAGTTGTGTCTGTCATTGATTGTCACGAGCTGTTGTCGCATGGTCCGTATTCCTTTCCACTGCACGTTGGGGACACTTTGGTCCAGGCTCTCTTGTGAGATCTTCACATGGTGGGAAGTTGGAGGTTCTTTGCGTACTCCGCTAGTTTGAGGTTCTTGGGCGTGTCCTCGTTGATTGGCTTGCCGTGTTTGCGGAAGTAAAGCGCAGACTTCACGACGAGCACCTGCATGTGGGTCAGAAGCCGGCAGAAGACGCTGTCCATCAGCAGGGACATTGCCGAGGGCCTTTGGTCCACCGTTGGCGCCTCGTAGCGACGCTTACAGTTGGTTTGCCTGTCCTTCTTCTGCTGTTAGCGCCGGTTGCACTGTGGGGATTGTTCGATCTTGGAGTTGGCGATGGAGCTGTTGTGCCTCATCAACTCATTGCGGATCCAGTCAAATGACTGATTGACGTTGTGAAGCCAAGAAATCTCACTCAAGAATTGTTTGTCATTGATGTTGGAAAAGAGCTTTGCAGTGGTCTCCTTATTGTTCATGACCTTTCCATTGTCCTCCATTGTATGGATGGACCTCGAGAAGGCATTGACAAACTTGCTGAACAGCTTTGATCCATCGTAGATAGGCTTTGCCAGGAGATCTTCCTGCTCAGCCATGATCTCTGCCTTGTTCTTCTTGAATTTGTACATCCAGACCAGTGCCTGGAAGGTGTCATGACCACTGCCAATGTGCAATGGCATGATGAAATCCATGTCACCTCAGGTCTTGCTGTTGAGGATGGTGTAGAATTGGTTGTTGTTCTGTGAATTGTAGTTGGTTGGTTGCTTGGGTTCTATATGCATTGCGTATCTCATTGTTGCCATCGATCTGGCAAATGAAATCTTCCAATTGCGCCAGGCTTTGTTCAGTCCAGAGAAAGTCAGAGTTTTGGGCATGGATACCTTGTCCTAGCACCAACCTGTTGGTGTTGAGGGTGATTGTGCAAGGGTGGCTCCACATCATGGAGACATCATGGCTATCTTGTTGTTTGCCACCAGGGGCTCCACTTCCACTGCATCTTTGATGGCCATCTTGGTTCTTGTGCAAGCTGCTGTGTTTGTAACAGGGGTCTTGATCTTTGGAGGCACATAGTTTGTCTGTTCAATGTATGCATCGACGGCAGTCCAATTGGTGGTGGAGTCAATTGTATTGGATCTGGCATATGCAAAGATGTGTTGGATGTTTCCAATGTTGATTGCAGTGAGGGTTGGTGCAAAGGTCAAGGAAGCCACAATTGCGCCATCTGGATGCTGGATGGCTTGGTCAATGCGCCCAAGGGTGGATGTGATGAAGGTCATCTCCTAGTAGTCAAGCTGGACTAGCTCCTTGATGATGGGTGCAACAGTTCTGTTGTTGATTGCTCTTGCCATGGTGAAGGTTTGTTTGTAAGTGGTAAGCTTGGTGGTAAACCACAACTCTTAACCTGTCAAACTGCACAAGTAACCACTGAAGACATATTGGCCCATTGGTGCATGCCCTGGTCGGAGCTTTTGTGTTTTATTGTGAGTCGTCCGAGGACGATCTCCAACCAGTATTTTGGATTTATACGATTAGCAAAAAGGTAAGAAGTACAGTGAAAGCTGTCATCAATGAACCTGCACGTACTCGAATCACAACACGAGAAACAACAAGGTAAACAACACCGCCGCCATCAGTCTCTTTCCGCACCATGCCAACAGCTCAGCAGATGACCTCGGCATCCCATGTCCAAGCGGAGCAAAGCAGGTTACGCAGGACTTTGTACCAACAAACTAAGCTTGGTGTAAAATAATATTATACTATATTTTGCATCCCATACGATAAGTCACTGTGCTCCATTACATGGTGTTATGTTGTGTAGCATTCGCAAGTGTCGCTGTTGCAGCCGACGCGCAGGGATGCCACCACCAACGCTGTGCTGCTCAACACAACACACACAAGCGAGGAAACGTCCAACCGAGCCAAATCACCAACAACGTGAGGAATCAACACGACGCCGAACCTGGCGCAACTTCACCATCAATACAGTTGGACACCATTGCAGTCTGACATCGACCGTCAATGACGTCATCATTTTAGTCTACGGAGAAGACAAGCCAGCCATGTTTTTGTGTCGTAAAAGCTAGCTATATTTATCTAACCCTAATGGACAACACGAAAAATCATGTTCTAAAAATATCACGTTTCAGTATCTCAAATCCGCAGGATACTACACGACTTCGCTGAATGGGGTCCTAGATTGCAGGGGAAAGATTGGGGGTTCTAGGGGAAATTCTGTGAATACAAGGGAAATCACAACGATGTCAGGGAAATTTGGAGTTCGACATGACTTTCGTGACTTGACTGACTTGATGCGCAGTGTGCTGCAACAAACCGGCAACGGACTTGGCGCATTGGAGTGAGTAAACCGTGCGTTCTCAACGAAGACAACAAGAGGGAAGCGAAGATGAAAGCAGCAGTAACGACAGCGTCAGCCACAGTGATAGCAGGGTAGTGTAGCGACCCGGCATGAAGAGGTGATGTCGGAGTGGCGAGGAAGGGTCACCGTCGTTTTACGGTGATGCGATCTTGTGGCCAAAAATGTGATCGTTGGGGCAATGGATTGGGGAAGAGTTTTGGGCACCGATGTTCGTGCGACATGTCCAAGAACAGAACAAAAAACAGAGAGCATTGGGGATGTCCGCAGAATGACACATGAGCACAACAGAGGAGGTTTGTTGGGGAAGATCAACAGAACATCATCGTCATCAGCGCCATCTGCATCATCTGCGGAAGGCAGTTTGGCGCCAAATTTGGCATTGCCACCATGGTGTGATGAATGAAGTTGGCGGCCATTTTCGGTCAAGCGCACACAACAAGGCATGACCGAAGAGTTTGTGGGTGGATGAACAACGATTCGGAGTAGGACGGCAGGGAACGCATTGTTCGATCGCAACAGCCATGTTGCAGCCATGTCGAAGCCAATGAAACAGCCGAAGCGGAGTTTGCGGACGTCTATTTGTGCTCGCAACGTGGCTCCGCTCCCACGAATCCGAGCAGAATGGGAAATCTCTCGTTGTTCAGTTCTCCAACAGGACTGATCGCGGCGACACTCGCAGAGAGTGCACGAAGTTGTGCGAAGAGGAATGCAACGAGAACACGAAGAGCGAAAAATCCGATGTGCGTTTTTTGTTGTTGGTGGCAACAAAGGAACGACTTTTGTTGCCCCCCTCTTGGGCAGAAACGCTGCGTGATGTCTCGGGCGGAGTTGTGGTGTCGTGCGTGTCGTGTCGTGTCGTGTGGTGAAACGCATTGGAGACCGATTTGTGTGTGAGCGCAATTGTGAGCTTGTCACCACGACTGGCGCGCTAGTATGTGTGACATCAAGTTTCCGTTCACTCTTGTGTTGGATGGCACGCACATGATCTTCGATAAGGGTAAATGTGGCTATTTAATTCGAAGTGATTTCGGCACTGATCGGAGTAACGCATCCCTGTTGCGGCCGACGGAAAGGTGCTGATGTGCGATTTCGTCCGCATCGGCTTTGTGACGCCGCTGCGGACTGTGCGTGTTGTTGTCGTGGGAGATTGGCACAAAGCCATCGCAGTTCGTGCGAATAGCGCAGATACGCGTACATTGTCAACACGACACACCACAATTGCGAGAATGAAAATCGATTCCTTTCGCGGCGGTTATTGCGCGACAGGGCACTGCGCGTTGTCGCGAGTTTCACCGTTGTCGGTGGCGATTTGGCCATTCAAAATAGATGACCCAAACGGAATTTGCGAATTTCTGTCGCACGGTAGGTGCTTGACTGCGCAGTAAATGTGTGAAGACCACAAAGAGCGTGTTGGTTGTGCCTTTGGCTTTGGCGCCTTTCTGGAGGGCCACCACAATCATCCAAAACCACAAAAAAGCATCAACAACCTCCGATCGGCCGTGACTTGTCACCATCATCATCAAGAGAGGCACAACGAAGAGGCATCCAAAGACCAAGGGTAACGCAGCCCTCTCGACACGGGAGACAAAAAGACCACGACTACGGATACAATCGACGCTATACATCTTGGTAGCAAACAACTCCATTGGACAAACCCGCATCTGCAAACCAAGACACTCCCAAGACGCAACTATCGCTGTTTCCCAAGACGCAACCATCGCTGATTCTCAAGACCTACGGTGTTATCCGCACTCGCACGAACACCGTTGCTCGCACCAGAGTACGAGCTATAGTCGGACCAAGCCATTCATACATACTCGCACTTGCGGTTCGATCTGAAGGTGCCAAAGACAGCTGCAACGATCGAACGTCGACGACTTGGCCGCTGACACTCTGGACGAGGTCTTTTTGCCACCAACAGGAGCAGCGACCAACACGCTTTTTCACAGCCATCACATCACACCATCGATTTCAATACATCACTGACTTCAACAAGGATTGCATCGTTGACTGCATTGTTGGCCGCAGCAAAGAACACATCAAAAGAGGAACCGAGAGAAACAGAAGAGAACTTGATCTGTGAAGCTCCTTTCTGCTTTTCCCATCAGCGGAAGAGCATTCAAATCGCACCCAAACGAACAATCGTTCTGTCCAACGCTTCGAGTGCCATCTGCATCACATCACATCGTATTGTGATCGCACGTGCAGTCGTGACTTTCACCCGCTCGGCGGCTGACACTTGACAGTTGATAGATCGTATTATAGTTGACATCCAGAGGTGGAATCGTCCTGCGAAAGTCGAGGTGCAAATACGCGGAAGTCATACTGCAGCCAACGCGAAGGGAGAGAGAGTGAGAACGGGACCGAGCGACCACAAGAGAGTGAAGCTGCATCACATCACTTTTCTGTCACACCACTTTCACAGATCTGTCATAAAACGAACAGAGAGAGAACAGAAGATCGCAAGTCCAGATCGCAATCGAGAGCGCAGCCAGGAGGAACGACGCACAAGTATTCTCAGCAAGCCGCTCAAAACAACAAAAACAACAACAACAACAACAACAACAACAACAACGATGACAATGATGACAATGAATGCAACGAGGCGACGAGCTCCACTGAGATGCTCAACCTCCATCACGATATTGGTACTCATTGCTCTATCGATGCTGCAGGTCGCACAAGGTCAGCACTGGTGCGCGCTCTGTGAACTGGCTGCGCCTCCGGTCCGTCCCAACCACCTCATCGATGGTAAGCGGTGCCAGAATATATACATCGATGGATTCGGCATGTCCAGCGGCGATTCCCAGTGTACAGCCATCCTCAACAGAGCAAGGACAGAGTGCTGCGATGAAAGTCTCTCCATCACCGACACTCCAACAGCGTCTCCAGTCTATCAGGGTCCGGTCGGAAATAATCCGCCCTGCCCAGTCTGCAGTAAGTCACTTTCGGCGCTTTTTGTGTCATGCCAGGCATGAGATGATGATGTGATGCGACATGATGTGATGAGGTACTGTGCGCAACTTCTGCGTTGCCGTGCTTTCAAGCCAATCCATCTCACCCAAATCCCAAACTGTCCATCTTTTACACAACGCAACTACCCGCACTCGGCATCTACCTTTTCTCAACCGTGCAGGAACCCTCGAGTATCCTGGCTTGCCAAAGAATGGTGTGGATGCACGATACATCGGAAAGCACTCTTGCGCTGTGCTTTACGACATGGGCCTCAATGGTCTCATCGAAGGCAGGGTGTGCGAAGCGTACCAGGACTTTTCAATGATCGAGTGCGGCTGCGGAATCCACAACCCCGCATGCAAGGCTGATTCCAGCAATTGCTATCAAGGAGATCCTGTGGTCGCCACAGGTCCACCAACCGATACACCCACGGCAGCGCCCTACCTCCCACCTTTCAAAGACCCGCCGCTTGAGAAGTTTCGCGTCAGCCTGGCATCTCTGGAGGGATTCGGAGGAGCCGGTGGCCAGTACAAAGGCAACAGACGGAATCTCGAAGCTGCTGACCAGCCTCGCAAACGTTCACTTCGCTCTCGCAACAGGCCACGCGGTTCATCATCAAGGCAAGCGCAGACAAACACACCCATTGAAACAGAAGTTGTCTTCAAGAGCTACAGACCACACGGCAACGAGGCATCGTGAGAGCGCCACATTCGCATGCAAATACAATACATGCGTCCTCTGTGTGAATGCCATTCACAAGTGCGCACACGCCCCGACAAAACTCACCACGGCTTGGCTGAATACTCTGGGTGCAGTCGATTCAGCGTCGTGACTGTCACAGCTTGGAAGCTGCATGCTGGAAGCGGACGAAGCTACACACTATTGTTGCCGATGGATGCACATGCATGTCAGCGACAGCACAATTCCACCCACATCAAATCATGAATGATGTGCGGTGCGATCATAGAATTCATTGACCACCAAATCCCAAAGAAGGAACGCCTATCCCGCCGCAAAACATTTCGCATACTGACATGTGCATTGATGGCACATGCACACGGCTCATCTCCATACCAATGCGTGTTGCATTGCATCGCAGTGCATTGCGACACTCTCCATGATTACATCATATGCATGCTACATGCTCTACTACTATACGATACATTTCACAAGTATGAGAAGAACGAAAGCCAGCGAGGCGACGTGCGTCCATCACAACAGTCCAAACCATTGTGTACATAACATCCCATGTTCTGGGCAGGGACTTCATAACATTAGCTCAACCTATTTCTGTCAGACACAGAAACTCATTCAAGCATAAGAGCAAAAGCCAAACCAAGAGGAGGTGGAACTGGAGTGGTATGAAACAACATGGGATGCATGACATGGCGTGTGGGAGGAAGCGGGTGATGTGATCTCCTCGTTCTCAGCGTGGAGATTGACGCGCCATTTCTCGAAGGACAATAATAACGGTTTGTAACGGTCGTTTGAAACACTCAACAAACAGCGTTCGGCGGCAAGTCCACGATGGGCGCAACATGGTGCTTCCCCCGTTTCTTCGGCGCGTCCAGACATCCCAACACAATCATACTCCTCTCTCTCTCTGAAGAGACCGCAGAGAGTATTGGTACTCCGTTGCATCGTGGCATCAAGACATGGACAATGGCGAGACCTGCGAAACAACCAACAACGCCGCCGAGGCATGCTGGGAGCAACGCGAATGATACGCAGGACAGCCCGTTGCCGGCGCGGCTGCTGTTGGCCAACAACAAGAAGATCACGACGTCGGAACCCCTGATCCCGCAAGGCGTGATGCCATCGTACCTGGCCGACGCCTTCCAGGAGCTGTACGAGGAGGATGGATTGGTATGCCTCGCAAGGGGGTTGGGATGGCTGCAGCTGCTGGCCTCCTTCGTGCGCTTCTACGCGGACGTGCACGAGGGCCATCTCGCCATCCTGGAGGACAACGACGAGCTGGAGATGGAGACGCCGACGGCCTCCGTGTGCGCCACGAAGAAGCCCCCGTTGGTGCTCGTGATCGGCCTGCGACAGCAGAATCAGGAGTACGACACTTTGCTCGCCACGTTGGAGTCGTGGGGCACCATCCCCGAGATGCTGCCCATCGTCATCACCAACGAGAGCGGTCAGAGCAAGGACCGCGCCGCCATGTACGCCAAGGGCGGGGTCTTCTGCATCACGAGCCGCATCCTCATCGTCGACCTCCTCACCAAGACCATCTCCTGCAGCAAGATCGACGGCATCCTCATCGCGCACGCAGATCAGGTCACCAACGAATCCACCGAGGCCTTCATCATCCGCATCTACACGACGCAGAAGCGCAGGAATCACGGCTTCATCAAGGCCTTCTGCGATTCGCCCGATGGTCTGCTGCAGGGATTCGCCAAGGTCGACAAGACGCTCAAGGCGCTGCACGTAAGGCGGCTGTACCTCTATCCCAGGTTCCACGACAGCGTGCGGACGGAGCTGGAATCGAACCAACCTATCGTGGAAGAGCTGTACCAGCCGCTGTCGCCCAAGATGAAGGAGATTCAGAACGCCATCGTTGCGGCCGTGCAGACCTGCATGAGAGAGCTCAAGGGATCGACGCCGTTCGTGGAGTGGAATGGCGAAGACCTATCCATCGAGAACTGCGTCACGTCGAGTTTCGATCGCGCCGTCTCGCGTCAGCTGGAGCAGGACTGGCATCGCCTCAAACCGCAGACGAAGCAGCTCGTGCAGGATCTACGAACGCTGCGTACACTCTTCCAGTCCTTGATTCAGTACGATTGCGTCAGCTTCTGGAAGCTCATCAATTCCATCAAGACCCTCAGCGCGGCATCGCGCCATCCATCCATGTGGCTGCTCAGCGCGGCGGCGGATGTCCTCTTCCGAAAGGCCAAGGAACGCATCTACAAGATCCAGCGTGGCCGGCCTACGACCAAAGTGCCCAATCCCGTTGGGACACTCATTCCCATCCTTGAGGAGAACCCCAAATGGGGGCTGCTGAGGAAGGTCGTGGATGAGATATTGGTCAAGGAAGACGCCAAGAAGGAGCAGCAGCAGCAGTCCGATGACGCGCAGCGCAGTCCGCCGACGATCCTCATCATGGTGAAGGAGGAACGCACCGTCAAGACGCTCAAGCGGTACTTGATGGATGGCAAGCAGACCGCAATGCTGTTCTATTGGCATAGGTACCTCGAAAACTACAACGATCGATCCCGGTCCAAGGCCGACATAGCCATGTCCGAGGAGAGCCGGCTGCTCTTGGAAGAAGAAGGCCGGGTGCGTAGGTTGCTATTCGGGCGTGACAGTATCATCCGCGACAACGCTGCGCCACAGGCTACTATGGCATCGGCATCGGCATCGCGCAAACGTGGCAACCCGTACTCCAATCAAAGCGCGCAGCAGATGACCTCGCCGGGTGGCGCTGCGGCGACGACGTTGAACGCTGTCCCAGACTACATCCGAAAGAGACGCAAGATCGCGATGGAGAAGTCGCGAGGAATGCTGTCAAGCCAACGCGATGATCTGGATCGCAGGGCCGTTCTAGACGAGGCCATCGAGGAGACGGAACAAAGCATCGAGGCGCTCGCAACTGCAATATCCGAGAGCCCAACCAAGCTTCCGAAGTTGGATGCGAACGATGACGATGATGAAAATGACATTGATGATGACACAAAAAAGACCTCATCGGAATCTCTGTACGACAGCATGTTCGCCGTTCAGAAACCGCGCGAACCGCAGGTCCTCATCCGCACATTCTCCAGCATCGACGGCGATCATGCCAGCATGCTGCTGTCCGATTTGCAGCCCAACTACGTCATCATGTACGATAACGACCTTGCCTTCGTCAGGTCGCTGGAGGTCCATTCCTCTCTATTTTCGACGCAGGAGCAACGCCTTCGAGTGTATTTCCTGGTGTTCGAGGCCAGCGCCGAGCAGAAACGATTCATGAAAGCGCTGGCGCGGGAACAGAGCGCCTTCGAACGGTTGATCCATCACAAGAAGACCATGCCACCACCGATCCTTCAGGTCGAGGGCACGCAGGAGATGCAGGTCGCGATTGAAAGCGGGGACTCGCAATCCATTTACGGAACCGCGGATGTACCGCTTGCATTCGACACCAGGCAGGGCAAGGGCAGGGCCAAGCCAAACGAAGAGAAGCGCGATGTCGCCGTGGATGTACGCGAATTCCGATCGGCGTTGCCATCCATCCTGCATCAGGGTGGCATGCGATTGGCGCCGGTGACACTGACGGTTGGCGATTTCGTCCTCAGCAGCGTGCACTGCGTGGAGCGCAAGAGCATCAGCGATCTCTTCGGCAGCTTTGCAAGCGGGCGTCTATACACCCAGGCCGAAGCGATGAGCAAGTTCTACAAATGCCCGTGCTTGCTCATCGAATTCGACCCAACCAAGTCGTTCTGTCTCCAAAACTCGAATGAGCTGGGGTTGGAGATCCGGAACGACTCTATATGTTCCAAGATGGCGATCCTCACGATGCACTTCCCCAAGCTGCGCATCCTCTGGTCGAAGAGTCCGCACGAGACGCTGCACATGTTTCGGGCGCTGAAGCAGAACCACGAAGAAGTCGACGTCGAAAGGGCCATGGAGGTGGGACGCAGCGAATCCGTCGAGTACCTGCTCAACAATGGCGGCGACGAAGACGAAATCAACGAAACGGCCCGCGACATGCTGCTTCGTCTTCCAGGCGTCAATATGAACAATGCGAGGAAGATCATGCAAGAATGCGACACCATAGCGGAGTTGTCGGAAATGTCCCGAGACGATCTGCGGCGCATCGCGGGTCCAGTGGCAGGTCAGAAGCTATTCACTTTCTTTCGCAGAACCTGCGGCTGACACGGATTTGATTGCATGGAAACACGTGCTTGCTATATGTGAAACGTTATTCAGTTGCGACCATACTCCAGAGAGTAATCCCAAAGCGCAAGGAAGATCACCACACGACTTCAATGCGCACAGTTACATCCATACACTTGGACTCTCTCCGGGCGATGGAGTAAATATCCGGGTCTTCATAATTGTAGGTCTTCGAAACATTTGGGTGACGAATGAGTCACGATAAAGTCTCATCGTTTGCACTCGCCCGGGCTAGAGGCCAGGTGCCAGGATGTTAGTCTTTCACATCGGCGTCTTGGATTCGGTCTCTACCAATAGAGACAGACAGACAGACAGAGAGAGAGCAGCGGTCGAACATTTACTGTGACAACCCATGAGACTGAAAAGCTTGACGACTGATTGAGCCAGGTTGCATGACTACGTGCTTTTACCATGCTTGATTTTGCCTTCAAACGCAGTATGGTATTATACTTGTACACCTACTATACCATACGTACGGCACTAGTGCGTATGGCGAAACCCTATCCGTGTTGCTTTGGCGACTGAAGGTCCAATCACAGATGGAGATAGAGCACCAATGATTCAACAGTAATGACTCCCTCTGCAGCGACATTTCCGTTGACACATCAAGATCGTCACTTCCACAACGTCGCGATGCCCTTCTTCAGCGACTTGTCATTGCTGAATGCCAACATGATTCCCTTGTGAGGATGGTGCTGCAGCGTCGTGATTTCGGGCGGGATCTTCCCTGTCTTCGATGCCGAAGTGTCCATGCCAAAATCCCGAATGGTCTTCTCCAATGTGCCCGCGAGGACGTCGAACACCAGGCAATCCCCATCATCCGTGGCGGCGAACAGGCTGTGCTGGGAGTTGCTCAGGCATGCCGCGACCATGACCTGCCCGGGCTTTTCCGTCTTGTAGGTGACCTTGATGTTGCCCCTGGTGTCAATGAAATGCGCATGATGGGTGCGCGATACAACGATGAGGCCCGAACCTTGCTTGACGCTCCCGGCATCCGGGTTGTTGACAGGGAGGACCGCAAGGACAGCATGGCAATCCACGGATGCCTTCGTATCCTGCAGGCTGGATGGATCGACGACGAGCGACGGTTTCTCCGGATGCAGCATGTGCTGTGCCGGTTGCACAACGTAGAGACAGTCGGCGGAATGCGCGCTCCACAATCGTAGCGTTCCATCGCTGGATCCCGTAACGACTTGCAGCGCAGGCGAGTTATCGTCGATGCTATCATCGTCATCGCCGTCGCCGGTTGGATCGTACGCCGGTGATGATCGATCCACGATGTACTGCGCGGTGGTGATGGTGGCGATGTGTCCCTGGAACTCCTTCAGCATGCGGCTCGTGCGCAGACCGAATTCACGCGCGATGCCGTCGTACCCGGCAGATAGAACCCGCGTGCCGCTGGGGTTGAAGGCGAGCGATGCGATGCCATGATCGTGGGCTTGAAATTTGCGCAAACATTTCCCATTGTCGATGCGCCATACCTTGACGTATCCCTGCTTGTCGCCCGTTGCGAGGAGCGCCGAATCGCGGCTGATGGCCAGCGCTGTGACGGCCGAGTCGTGCCCGAGAAGCTCTTCGTCCTTCTGGTAGCGCAAGTCCATGCGCAGTTCGGTGAATTTGGAGGAGGGATCCCACAGTTCGACGAGTCCGTCGGATGATCCCGTGACGAGGGCCGATGCATCCGGAAGGAAGATGGAGCTTTCGCAGGTTGCGCCCTTGCCGAATTTGACCGTCGACCATGGATCCAGCGGGATCTTTTCACGCTTGCGTCGTTTGTGATGCTTCGCCTTGCTGGCCTTGCTGCTCTTGTTGGTGCCGTCCGCGTCGTCGTGGTCCATGTCGTCATCCAACTCCTTGCTGCCGACGATCCATTCGTAGTCGACCTCCCCCATGACCAGATCCACGCGATCGGTGATCTTCCGCTTCTTCGATTTCGTTGGTGATGCTTTGTTTGCCTCCTGCTCATCGCTGCCATCATTGTCCACACCGCCATCTTCATCATCGCCCATGGGGTACAGCTCGGCACGGGTCTTGGGCCAGTTGGCTGTGTAGGTTTGCCACTTGGTCGCATGCTGCAGCAGCTGCATGAGTCGGTTGGCGGGAATGCGCGGTATTTTGGAAAGCCGTTGCGCAACCTGCAATCGCCGCTGCTGCTGCGTCATGGCGGTGCCGAAGAAATCCTTGGGCTGCTCCTTGCCGGCGCCTGCAGCAGCGTAGGCAGCCAAGCGCTGTTCGAGCAGTCGGTACCTGGGAATGGCGTTGTCGGCGGCCTTCTTCTTCGTGCTGGAGGAGGCATCGTCGGCGGACGCTTCGGGCAATTCGAACAAATCCGTCTGCTGCTGGCAGACCTTGAGGATGGCGTAGGCCACGTCGAAATCGCCCTGCACTGCCGCATCGAGAATCGCCAGCTCATGGACGTCCGACAGAAGTTGCTTGTGCTGCTTGCGCTGATGCTTGAGGAGCATGGTGTCCTCGCCATCGCTCGCTGCTGCTGTCGCTTTGGAGCAGTCGTCCAACAGGTACATCGTCTGCAGGACGTTGCCCCATTGTCCCGTGAGTGCCCACGGACCGAGATTGGAATGTGTGGCTCCTCGCAGGCCGATTCCGGACTCCTCGCGCAGAGTTCTGGCAGACTTGGTCAAGCCATGCTCCAGCATGTACGCCTCCATCAGACGGATGGCATCGGCATGCTCAATCTCCCAGAATCGCTTGCTCTCGGTGTCCGGTCCTGTCGAGATGTGCTCCGTCTTGCTGCGATTGCTGCCGCCGCTGCTTGACTTCGACTTGGACTTCTTGGATGACTTCTTCTTCTTTGACGATGATGACGGCATTGTACTCTACTGTGTGCTACTGTGTGACGTTGCTCAGAGGAGATTAGCCCACTCTGCTCGCTTGCTTCGTGCGTGACGACAAGAGGGTGGAGAATAGGATAGGGGCGCTTCTATCTTGCTTCGAGTATCGCAATGGCCGCAACAACGAAATGCCCACCGACGGTTGCTTTGATGGTGTGGGAGAGGGATCGTGGACATGTTCGTTGTTGGGGATCCGTTCGTATTTTGATGGGTTCATTTTTTCTGGATTGGTTGCGAAATCATTGGATTCGTGGATCATGATGCCGACGGATGGGCGGCCAGACTCTTTGTCGACCGCATTTCAAAAACGGCTGATTGAGATGAAACAATGTGCTTGATTCAAGGCGCGTGATCGCTGAAATTTGCTATGGATCATACTGACCTCCAACCTGATACTATGTGATGTGATGTGCTCGTATGGAATCGATACCGTTGATGACTTCGATATGATCGGTATGATCAATCCACAACAATTCAGTCGTCTTCGATTTTGTACAAGTCACCGATGTGGCGCCAATGTTCATGCGAGCCAGTTGAATGGTACATGTCGCCATCGTATCCATACCATTGTCGGTGCCATCACTTGAATAGCTGGCTGTTGTTGGCATCACTTGAAAGGGCGTGCCTTGAATAGTGCAGCTGCATATTCGTGACGGTGTTCATGAGCACTCAAGATGGCTCTTTCTGCAGAGTATCGTGCTGTCGCCAGACAACATCTTCACATGCATTCAATGCACCGAATGAAAGGCCTGCAACTGTTTCTTCTCAAGAATAATGCTACCACTAGCATCAGCATCACTATCATCGACATCACTCGCGGATGATCGACAGATCGAAATGAATCGGCGCCTTCAAACGAGTCAATCCGCCTTGGGGTGTCGTCGGCAGCGTCCAGATCTCATTGATGATCCGGAACGACTCATCATCCTCGATGAAGGCCCAGTTTGTGTGCTGCGTGCCCCAGAACTTGGCCGGTCGCTTGTAGTTGTCAATGAAGAAATCCGGTCCACCGGCAGTGCCTGCGGCCCATCCCACGGCGCCTTGCGTCATGATGGGGCCGTGGCAACCGCAATGCTTATCCCATGCGGGACAATCGTTCTTGACGTCGTCCAATCCGGCGGGGCAACCACCCAGCACATCATTGGTCGGAATATCCTTGTTGGCCAGGACGCCCTGCAGGATGCCCGGCTTCTCGGCGCGGTACAGGTTGCATCGGTTGCAGGCACCGCTCTCCACGAGTCGGTGGATGTAATCCACGGATCCTGCAGAAAGGTCCGGTCGCAGCACGAATTTGAGGTCTCCCAATTTCGTGGAAAGGACCAGGATCTCTTTCGTGTCGGTCCTGGCTTCCTGCGCATGCCCCCCGTCACTCGCGCTGAGCTCCTCTGAGCCCCCATTCATCGCATCGTCGCGAGCGTGCGATGGCGGTCGAAGATCCCGATGTCGTGGGCTTCGCAGCAGGCCTTCTCTCGATTTCGAATCGGGCACAATCTGATGCGCCGCATCGTCTTGCACGTGCGGCTTCCTTTGCAGCTTCTGATGGAAGGCCTCCTGCTCGGCAATCATGGCCTGATCGTAGAAACGCAGGAGCCAAACGCCCGCGAAGACGACCAACGGAGGTGACAGCATCAGCAAGCAGAGGCATACTTTGGGAAGGGGTCGTCTCTTCTGCTGATGTCGCGACAATGGTGCTGTCAAAGTTCGTTTCTTCTGCAGCAGCGGCATTATTGAAATGTGCCACGTCGCCTCGCGTTACGTTACGTTACGTTGCGTTCTGTAATGCGATGTGTGTCGTGTGATGTGTGACGATGTTGTGGTGCGTTATTGTGGTGTTTGTCTCCGAACAGAATGTTGGTGACGGCAGGTTCACCATTGTGGACTTGTTCTGTTCTGGCGATGTGGGACTTCTCATGATGCTGACCGTTGGACGTTGGACGTTGAACGCAACGAATGAGAAATGCACATAGCTATCGCATATACATATTATATCGCACCTCCCTGAAATTCGAGAATGACAGACGAATGTCCACTTGAATCGCGCAAAAGGAAAAGCTGAATACAAAATGCTGAAAAAGTGGACCGGGCCACACACACTCCGATTCAACATGGGTCAACTCAATCCAATAGAGCACACTTACCATACTGCACTTCCTATGAGTACCCACGCTCTTCACATGGTGATACTCCCACCAATGTTATACCTACTCGTACTCGATCAGATGTTGCTCATGACATCTTTCACCTTCCACGGTGAGCAGTGACCGTGTTGATCAGATGCTTCCAACTGAGGTTTTCCTGTGATCCCAGAAAAACCCGAAATTCCTTTGATCGGTTACAAGTGAATGGTTCGTGCGATACTGCCGCAACGTTCAGTCTTACTCTGCGAGTAGACCAAGGTACGAGTGAAGAGAGATACAGACACAAAACGATACAGCCGTTGCTCAAGTCTCACAGCTTGGGTACTTGTATTACTCGACTGCCGCTTCCCGTGTGTTACCATGCATCGCATCACCATCCATCGCATCTCACGGGCTTGCATCGCATTGCTCCACACCCTACCATACTTGTCCTGCTACACATGCTACCATCATGCTCATACTCGAACCAAACTTGCGGCACTCCCTGGCTTTCCACCACGCGCACATCGCTCATCCAACGACAACAACAAAGCCCATCAGAGACAAAGCCCACAAAATACAATCCGCTTGTAAGTCCACAATCATGCATCTCTCAGCTGTTGCCCTGACTTGACCATGAAGATCATTCAACGCCGTTGGCACAGAGCCATGGCTGCTCTCACGACCCCTGTCTTCGCCACACTCGCATCAAAACTCACGACTCCGCAACAACGATGGTCAGAAACGACCATCCCTTGTCCTCTTGCCACCCACTATGCATCCATACAGCCTCTCCATGAACACGAAGATGAGCGCACACAGTGAATCGAAACCACATGCAGAAAACATGGCGGAGAGTGACCCATATCGATTCCTGAAGGCGAACGATGAAGCTCTGAGCGAGTTGAAGAAGCAGCTGGTTGATCCAGCATCGCCGCTCTCATTCAGTGACTTCGACAAGCAGCTCAACGCCATCCTCACCACGAACCAAACTGTCAAAACCACCTACGACTCTGAGTTTACGGATGGTCAGGATGGCACCAAGCCAGCCAACAAGATCCTTTACGATGCCATCCGATGCGAGGTGCTCTTCAACGACCGTGGGATCTGGAATCACAAGCTGGATGAGGCCACGATGAGAGAGAAGTTGAAGCCCCACCCTCAAGAACTCCACAAGGGTGTGCAAGGTGCGAGATACATGATCATTGGAAGTGTGAGAGGCTTTGACCGCACTCCGTCTCAGGTCTCCTCTGATTGCGAACGTTTCGTCACCACGTTCCCATCCAACCTCCTTTTCAAGTGGCTCAAATGGGAGGAACATGCGAGCAAGATCATCGGTCACATCCATGAGCCAGACCACAGCAGCAAGGCTGATACGGCTGATACAGCAAGCCCCGTTGAGGTGGTCAAGCTCCCACCGAAGCAAGTTGTGAAACCGCCGGTGTCCTTTCCACCCCGGTATCTTGAGATTCGCGTTGGGCCTAAATACTGGACAACTACCGAGACAACGAGCTACATTGGAGAAGGCGATTCGAGGCTCGAGAAGTGTATCAATGGGCTGAGCCCTCCGCACTTGGATCGGACAGACTGGTCAGATTACAGCGGCCAAATTCCCAAAATGTTTGTGTACCTTTCTGCAAGCGGCACAGGGAAGAGCATCGATCTCGCAGCGAGCTCCTACCTTCACAAATGCTGTTTGACTATGATGCTGAGCATCAAGGAAGACATTCCTGCGTGCAAGGACGGCGATAGGGACTCCGACCAAGTTCTCGAGTTCCTGAAAAAGCACATCCATGAAGTTGCAAAGAAACATCCCAAAGTCATCAAGAAGCTGAACAAACAGTTGGCTGTCATGGATGAAAGCACCAAGATCAAGAGAAGCATGAGATGCGACCCAGACACCGCATGCGAACAATTCACTTTCATGATCGCGATTGACAATGCATACCACCTGACAAACCTTGTCAATATGATCGCGAGATGCATCCACGAAGAATATTTTGAACGTCAACTCGCAGAATACATCTCGGAGGGCTGTGGTGGCGCCGTGGCACAGCAGGAACTTAGAACTGTGGAGTTTTGGCAATACAAAGTACAATTCGCCGTCGTGACGAATGGCGTAGTCGAAGAGCTGCAATGGAAACATCGAAGTCAAGTTGAATACACCCAACCATGTGCCATTCGAAAACCTGAAACGACTTACAACGGCATGTGCGAACAGTACAAACATGATAAAGGTCGATACCCTTCTTGGGAAGACCTGAGTGAGCACCCCATCCTGAAGGTCATCGTGATGAACAATCCAACGATGGCATCGATCATGCTGTCCGCGCTCTGTTCCACAACAGCACAGTGCTACCAAACGCCTGCAGGACAGGATGCGCTCATCTCCACCGTGCTCCACAACTTCATGCAGACCAATGAGATGCAAGCACTGTTGGACCAACCTGGGGATCGGGCAAGGGTGGCAGCACGAGTACTCGCCACCCATCTATTCCAGTCGAGGTACACAGGGAAGCATTCGTACAAAACTGCTTGCATGATGGCGCATGATATGGAGTACAGTATCGATTTGGAGATCTTCGATGATGAAGACAAGTATCCAATGCGAGAGCTTGCCCATCACTACAAGATGACAACACCATCTCCATTCACAGATCGTGCTTGGGAATATTATGAAATCGCATGTCGTTTACCATTCGAAGTTGATCCCGCAATGCAGCTCCTATGTATTTGGATGCTGGTGGGATGCAGGGATGAGAGTTCGTTGGAAGGATCTTTGGCAGACACGTCTCTTGCGTCCAGGTCGATGGCGAGCACCCTTGTCAGCTGTGCCATCATGTCCTCCATGGCGGTGAAGGAAATGAGCCGACCTGAAATGAAGACTATTCTGTGGCACACTCTCGGAATACATACCAACATAGACAAAGTCCGGCGCTGGGATAGCAGATATGATGACGAAACTGCCGAGAGTGGCAAGGCGCAGGTGGTCCTTGGTCCCCTTGACGGCGTCATTCCCATTTCTGCGCCATCCGACTTTGATCATCTCGCGATGTACTTTGAGAAGGATGGAATGACCAAGACTGGTCGGGATGGCTCGGATGCGAAGGAAGCCGTGATTATCGACGTATCGT
This sequence comes from Craspedostauros australis, assembly GCA_026770025.1. Classification (NCBI taxonomy): domain Eukaryota; phylum Bacillariophyta; class Bacillariophyceae; order Mastogloiales; family Achnanthaceae; genus Craspedostauros; species Craspedostauros australis. The sequence goes on along the minus strand of JAMXDE010000055.1, from coordinate 53,308 downwards.
CCTTGAAGACAGGAAGAGAAGGATGCAGACTCTACAGCCCCCTGTTCAAGAGCATCATATCAATGGGACACAGCAAGTCCAGCACAAATGACGAGATGGTGGATTCATCGAATGCAACCAGCAGTACTGTTGATGCCTCGAACGAGCTTGACGAAGGCAACGAGGTCACGTTCTTCGGTGCCAAACGTGATGATGCTGGCAGCCTGGGAGACGCTGAGCTGTACATCATCCGTTTCTGATCTACTGGTATAACAACTGCGTTGCACTGCGCAGCAGTGTGTTGGGTGGTAGTGACATACTTATACTGGAGGCTGCGCTGTACAATGTATATATATTATGAGCTGCTTGATCCTATTCTGCGCAGCCTCATCAACTCGTAGGACATACAGCATCCATCAGTGCTCAATTAGTAATAGAACATATTATATGTATGGTATTATACAAAATGTAACCCCCAAAGCAAGATGTAGCAAGAGTTGACTGTGTTCTCTATCTCCTCCACTTTCCATACTTGCAACAATTATCTACCCCATCAATCGACCACCACAACCTTGCCGCTGATCTTGTTCTTCGTATTGCGCAGCTGATGCGAATGATATTTCTCCTGCAGCTTGTCCAACCACCCTTGAAGTGTGCGGTTCAGGCTGACGGTGCGTCCGAGATCCTCCTTGAGCTGCCGCGCTTCGGTGTTGTGCTTGCCTTGCGATGTGAATAGGCGCAATCCACGTCGTGTCGACGATTTGCGATGTAGCACAGCCTTGGAAAGCTGGAAGGAGGCACCGCGGTTGCCAGGTAGACTGCGGCGCACTTCGATGCCCAAGTTCTCGGCTTCATTCAGGAGGGTGTCTTGATCGTCGGAACCGTCCGGGTCGAGCTGTTTTCCGTTCTTGCCTGTGGAAGATGACAGGACCGTGCCGGCCGCGGACGATGACAGTGCCGATACGTGCTTCATTTTGGGTATGAAGATGAAACCCAGCGTCGTCATGATGGTGATGAAGATGATCGAAGCGATGACGATGAACCGCGCGTTGATTTCTTTGCGCACCACGCCGTACAGCAGGGTGCCTGCGATCCACAGGCTTTCGGAATACTCCGTGGTGATGCGTCTGCATTCGTAGGCCTGGATCAGCGCGACGAATGCAAACACCAGATTCAGACCCAGCAGGATGCAGAGGTACAGGATGACGTGTTGCGAGGTGCAGCGTCCGATCACATCTGGTTCCACAGTGAGGAAGATGTTGTCCTCGTGCCGCGCAAAGGCTTCCGAGCTGCCTCCGTTCGCTTCCACGTAGAAATAGTAGTAGAAGTCGCTGCTGAAGTCGTCGCCGTCTTCTGTTTCCCACACGAATTCCAGCGGTTCCATGATCATCCAAATGAGCAGGGTGGCGAGGTTCATGGAGAGGATGAAGATGAAGGGGATCAGGACATCCTGCAGCTCCACCTTGATGCGCTGGAAGTAGTGGCTGCTACGGAAGATCTGGTTGATTCTCCATGTTTTGGAGAAGAGCGCGGAGAAGGCGATCGAGAAACCGAAGGTGTAGAGCCAGATGGAGGCGTTGCATGCCACGGCTCCGGAAAGCAGGTGGAAGTCGCGATCGAAACCAAAGAAGAAGATGGAGATGCCCATGACGCAGGTGCCGCTGCAGATCATGTAGAGGAAGTAGGGTTGGGATACCAGCACGACGCGTTCGCGGCGGTTAATAGAGCCCAAACGTAATGGCTGTTGTCTTGTTGGCTGTTCTTTAGCTGTAGGCAGAGGCTTGACTGGCAAGCGATCCGGACGAGAGTCTTCTGTTCCACAAGTAGTCAATTTAGAATACTGGTAGATGGTGAAGAAACGTGCGGATTATGAGATTAGTGCTATGGTTCTTCTCTTCGAGAGGAATCTCCTGTGATGTCCTGTATGACAATGCGTGTGGGTTGTGTAGCCCAAGTACCGTGGGTCAAGATCCGTCGTCTGGGTTCTGTGAGAGACAATGGGCGATGATGCTCGTTGTTGTGGCTTTGGTTCCGTGCGTCGGCGTTTTGGCGATGGTGGGTGTCAGAAACTTGGTTATCGGAACCCCATTGGTTCCCTGACACGAATTCCAAAGATCCGCTTCAAGGTTCTGGATCTGTCTCCAAACGTGGGGTTCGGCGAAGTGTCCGTTCGACCTACTGGAATGCTGACAAGTCGGATGATTTGTAGTCTCTCTCACTAAGGTGGTTACTAGTTTAGCTCTATTAGCGGTTGCGAACGACCCAGGCCGCCATGTACAGCGACACGACAATGGAGATGATGGCCAAGGCCCAACCTCCCGTCAGGATGACAGGGTCGATGCCCTTCTCGTCGCGTGGGGTCGGTTCGAATTGATTCAACGATTTCTGGTACCAGATGGACATTGGGAGATGAGGCTTGGTCAGCAGGGTTGGAAGCGGGCGAGCGTCGTGTTGGTCGATGATCGTCTCCCATGATCGTTCGATGCGGGTGGCGACCTGTTGTCTGGATGATACCGTGGTTGAATTCTTCAGAAGCGACGTCTGCGTCAGGTATTCTCTTGCGCTGCTGTCCAGCGTGTCCCAAAATTGCATCGCCATTGGGATGCGTGGCGGACTGGCGATGTTGGCGTCGGAGGATTGCTGGACCACATCTTCGATGACTGTCACGTAGTGCGGATAGACGGTGGAAAGGTCATCCAGCTGCGATTGACAGAGCGGTTGATGCTGCGTGGATGGAGTTGCGGATTGCGACGCAATCGAGGTTTCATTGGATCCGGCATCCATCACGGCAGTCGAGTCCGATGGATCCTGGGTGCCGATTTGCAATTCGTTGCTTCGCATGGAGAGGAATTCAAGGAATTGGAAAGCGTGGTGCTGCTGTGCTTTGGCTGTGGTGGAGGAGATGATGCCAAGCGGCGCGGAGGAGGATGACACACCGACCCGGTTGATCCAGCCCAGCTCCGCGTCCTGTTTGTTGCATGTGGATTGCGTGCAGGCTGTGGGCGTGTTCTGTCGCACAATGGTGGACGAACCCGGTATCGAGGCAATGCCGAATCGCTCCGTATCCTCGAGGATGTCCGTGGGATATTGGTCTGTGATGGTCATGCCACACGTGCCATCGAGCAGCGCCATCACATTGAGATCGGCTGCGGTGGATGTGAGTTCATGCGGATGGCCGTACATGTGCTGCCCTTCCATCCATTCCAGCACCTTCGGCACAGCTTCTCGCAGCTGTATGGGCGACAGCGACTTGTCGGAAATGAGGAGCGCCTTGACCGCGTCGTCCAATGTGCTGTTGTCGAGTGCAGAGCTGCCGTCCGGATTGTCGTCGAGCTGCAACCAGTAGGCTGCGTCTGCTCGAGATTGCTGATCCGCGCCTGCAGTCGCATCCGAAACGGTCTGCGTCAACGACGTGAGCATCATGATGGAGAGGTAGGAGTCATCTGAGAGCCGTCCCAAACAGCTTCCGAACGCCGGCGGTGAATGCAAGGCTTCCACAACGGTGTTGTATTCCTCCCACGTTCTAGGAGGCTGGTCGATGCCTTTCTGCTGGAACCAATCCTTGCGATAGATGAGGACGAATTGGGAACCGCCGAGCAGGGGGACTGCGTAATTGTGCTGGTCGTACTTGGAGGCATGGTTCTGGTAGTAGGGCAAGAGGTTGTCGAGGAAGAATGGTTCCTCCGCCTTGTCGTCGTTGTTGCTGTTGTTGCTGCTGCTACTATCGCTGCTATCATTCTGATGCTGATGCTGGATGGAATGGTGGAGGGTGCGGAGGTTCTGGATGGGAGCATTCTGCGCCAGCGTTCCTGTCAGGAATCGAGGGTGCGACTATGTCGTAATACCCTATATTGCCGCACCTCCATATTCCCAAAAATAGACCGACCAATAAACCAAAGTCGGACACACTCCCAAATCAATTGTGAACCTTCCTCCTCTGTGTGTCAAGAATATGACGGACAACGGACATACTATTGGTGTGACATGTTTGAGATGATTGACGAACCAACATGGCGAACGATGGATGCAATAGGGAGACTGGAACACCGAAGTGTTCCAAGAACGATGGTTGACTGGTTGAACCAAACATCTATGCGAATACGCTATCAATGTTGTGTCACTCAGAACCCAGAACATGATTATGTGACTGACAGAGAACCGACAAAGGAGAACAAAGCGCGGACTGGAACATCATCGAAGCACTGGACTGATCGTGCCAGAACTCCATGTTCTGAACCAAGTGTGGCCTCCAGTGAACATGTGAGAAGAGTGAGTGAACAACACGGAAGAGCGCACTGAATGAGTGATGGATGCCTGATCGGAAGAGAGTGAATCCAGCATCGATATGCATGCACTGCAGGAGTGTAGGAGGAAACCTCAATGGATGAGCATGATGAAATGCACCTATAATGAGAAATTAGATGTGAATGATAGAGGAGGTTTGCTATGATGAATGCAGGAGCAACTACAGGGTGCCACCAGCATCATCGTGGGCAAGCGACTTGAGGAAACGAGAAATGAAGTTGTTGTTCTCACAGTTCTAAAATGGTTCAGTTTAATTAGCATTAGACTATACTATAACCCCGGATTTCCAACACGTTCCCATCGAATTGGTTGGCATGATGAAGGCGTCGTACATCAATGATTGGTCGTAGCTCTGGCATTGCTGATGCCTGCTGAGCTCCAGCTCGAGCATCTGGATGGTGGGGAAGGAGATGAATTCGATGGTCGGTGGCTTCGTGGGCATCGATGAAGCTGCTGCTGTTTGGTTGTTGTACAGCTCCACGTAGGGATGCAGAGTGGCTTACGTGGCACGCCAGGTCATGATGCGGATGGTGGTTGGAGCTTGGAGCACCTTGTCCTGCTGGGATACTGTATCCACACCATTCGATCCATCGTTGCCGCCGCCAGTGCTGCTGTTGCCACCAGCGTGGTTCTCGTTGGTCGGAGCGTAGTCCGACATGTTGATTGCTGTTGTGTGTATCGTATCGAGGCTGTGTCTGTTGTTGTACATGAGTGTGTGTAGTAGTATGTGCCGTCTACTCAAGCTTGTTTTGTAGTTGCTGTGTTGCCTTGTTGCCTTGTTGCCTTGTTGTCTTCCTTGCTTTGCTGACTTCGCGTTGCTGTGTCGACCAAAGCAAAGCTCAAGGAAGAATGCATGTACTTGATGAACCTCAAAGGAAGGATGTGCTGTGTTCCGTACTTGAGTTGACAGAGATGTTGTCCTGCTGGCTCAAAGAGAGAGAGAGAGAGAGAGGTTGGTGAAGGTGTGTTGAGATAGAGATGGGCTTGTGCTTTCTTGTTGAAAATCCGGGGTGATGATGATAGTAGAAAGCTAATCATTTGTTAGAATCTACTTCTCTGAACTGTGAGCTCTTCATTGCTCTCAACTTCCAAAGTTCAATCTCCTTCTGAGGCCTCCATGGGTTCATCTGCTGGTCTAGCATGCATTCATCTTGCATTCATCATAAATTCATCATGGACACACATGCACCACCAAGTTCCCCATGTCTATGCACTCATCACGTTGTCTTGCCTCTGATAGTTTTGTTGGCTTAAACATTGCTGAATCACAGGCATCACTTGGCTAATTCCATTCGATTGGATTGCAGTCTGCCATGCTTCACTAGAACAGCTTGGATGATTGCTTTCCAAGCTTCTCATCATGGACATCTCCGATCCTCTCCGATACCTCTCCGATACTTCTCCAATACCTCACCAGTGCTTCACTGATGCTTCACCAGTCCTTCACTGGTTCGTCATCAGTGATTCGTTCACAGGCCATCACACACTTCGTGACATTGGCATGTCTCGAATACTCTTTTCTTATTCATTGTGACATGGGGCCATAGTCGCGTGTATTGTGATGCTGGTCACGAATCCAGTATCACCGCCCCCTGTGACATACACATATGATTTCCATTCCTGCATTGAAGTCACGGACGTCACGGTCAGGTTCGCATTCGGCACATGGCGTTCTCTTCCTCGAAACGCGTGCGGCTCACATGTTTGCTCTCACAAAGATCCAAAGTAGGGAGGGGGGTGCGGTAATATGTCGTTTCACGACGCTCGACTCCCTACTTTTGGGAGGTGCGGCAATGCGGTATTTCAGAACACCCGATTCCTGACACCTTCTCCCCTCTCCTTGTCCTTCTTCCGTTGCCACCAACTCCCAAGACGAGATCACCCAACACAACACACAGCCGCTGCGCCGTTCTGGCGAAAGAAAAGGCGATGCTCCCACCACAAACAACAGCAGCAACAACATGGCACCGTTTCGAAGAGGAAGGAGCGCAGCACCGTCGGACGCATCCGAGTCGTCATCGTCGGCGGCGACGCCGTCCCCGTCCCCACAGAAGGGACGCATGCAGTCCGCATGGGACAGACGCCAAAGACGGAAGGCGAAGAAGTCAACCTCCCCCTCAGCATCCGTGTCACCAGATTCCAACGCGCCCAAATCGAGACGAAAAGTCAAGCTTCCGGATGATGAATGCGATCCGTACGATTCCGATCCAGGCGAGTCCTACCGCGATCACTGCATGCGAGTCAAAGGCTTCAACACGAGGAGCTGCGTCGTCATGCCCAAGTTCCTCAGAGGCGCCAACACCACCAGCAGCAGCAAGGGAGGGGAAAGCGACACGGAGGCCACGACCCCACCATCGCCGCTGGCATCAGAAGCGGGCGATTTCATGGGAAGCACGCCGGCTGCGCTCGCCAGGGACATCACCAGAGTATGCTAATCGTTGAGAACATCGATCGGGGATGGCTCCGAGAAGTAGCCTGAGGGGCCCACGGTCTTGGAACGCCGCCAGCTGCGGCCCAACAACATTCATATCAACGTCAGTCACTGGAGTGACACGGGCTGCAGGAATTACATGGAAGACAGGTGAGTGTATGCGTGTGCCACGTGCAACGTGCAATGTACCCATACGTACATACATATCCCGTTTCATATCTCTGCTGCCCAAGCGAAACCAATGTCAAACCAAGGTCGCTCTGGTTTAATCCCTCGTTGAATCAATCACTTGCTCTACTCTGCGTACTCTGCCCGTCAACGATCATCTCACATGAACCATCCATCTACTCTTTTCTCCGCTCCACTCCACTCTGTCGGATTTTCTGCTCCAATCAACCATCACTGCGTCACTACACGATGATGCTACACAACGCCATGCGATACCACACAACACCCATTCAACTCGTACACACTATACTCTACGCAGATATTCAATTGAGGACATGGGCGCTGTGCAGGTAGAGATCAGTCCTGTGGCTGTGCGCAACCCAACGGAGGCCGACGCAGGGGTGGAGGTCACCTTTGGCAACCGCAAGAACAGACGTCTCAAGATGCCGCTCACATGGGTCGGTGTCTACGATGGTCACGGGGGAGAGAAGGCGAGCCAGTACTGCGCGGACTGGCGGTCATCGTACGTGCGCAACGAGAAGGCGTATCCCTTCGATCTGGGCTACGCCATGAAGAATGCATCCGACGCCATTGACGAAGACTTTGTCGCCACCGGCAATCCGGACGGCTCAACGTCGTGCGTCGTCACCTTGGTGGGAGGCGGACGGATCGTGTGTGCCAACGCGGGAGATTCCAGAGCCATCGTGGTGCGACGGGACGGAACCGTGGTCAGGCTCAGCCGAGATCACAAGCCCGGAATGCCTGACGAGACAAGGAGAATATCAGACCTGGGCGATCGCGTCATCTATTGGGGTCGATGGCGCGTCGAGGGATTGCTGGCCGCGTCACGCAGCGTTGGCGATGCCTCGCTCAAACCCTACGACACGGCAGAGCCAGAGGTCTGCGAGTACGACATCGGAGAGGATGATTGGTTCCTCATATTATCATCCGATGGCATCTGGGATGTCATGGACAACGAAGAGGCGGCGCATGTCGTCATCGCATCATCGTGCGTCATGGAGGACGGCAAGCTGCAGATCGACACCAACCGGTTCAAGTGGGCAGCCAGAAATCTTTGTGAACATGCCAAGTAAGTCCATCAATCTCTCGCAAGCTATGCGCAACAAACACAGCACTACCCCGCATTTCAACTTGATTCGACTCATCTCACACCCCTCGCCTTTCCATTCATTCTTGCGCTACTTCCATCACCCTTCCACAACAACAACAACAACAACAACAACAACAACGACAACACAGATCCTGCGGTTCAACAGACAACTTCTCTGTCATTGTGGTGGACCTCAAGAGCTGCGGTAACCCAGCCGCAAGATCTGGACGATACGAACCATGATGCTCGTAGAGTCGAGGAGAGGAGAGCATTCTCAAGACCTCCCACAAGCACCAGTGCGAGCACGCCAAGCCGTCACCCATACGCTGTCGTCCACGATTTTCATGACCATCATAACACTCGATGCTGTGATACTCCATGCACACCCGCTTGGCGTTCCATCACACGCATACTTTCGTAAAGTGTCAGTGCGTATCTACGTATCTACAAGGAGCACCAGAGAACGAGGATGAGTGCACACGATCATGCCATACTTAGAGCTCAGAGCGTGGTCCTTTCACAAACATGGGAACAGTACTGCAAAATCTCAATACAAACCTGGTGTGCAGCCAACGAGGCACGTTGCAGCGCAACGGCAGGAAGCAGGCAAACGTACACACGCACGTACACTCCGATTCAACACGAGTCAACTCAATCCAATAGAGCACGCTTACCATACTGCACTTCCTATGAGTACCCACGCTCTTCACATGGTGATACTCCCACCAATGTTATACCTACTCGTACTCGATCAGATGTTGCTCATGACATCTTTCACCTTCCACGGTGAGCAGTGACCGTGTTGATCAGATCCTTCCAACTGAGGTTTTCCTGTGATCCCAGAAAAACCCGAAATTCCTTTGATCGGTTGGAAGTGAATGGTTCGTGCGATACTGCCGCAACGTTCAGTCTTACTCTGCGAGTAGACCAAGGTGCGAGTGAAGAGAGATACAGACACAAAACGATACAGCCGTTGCTCAAGTCTCACAACTTGGGCACTTGTATTACTCGACTGCCGCTTCCCGTGTGTTACCATGCATCGCATCACCATCCATCGCATCACCATCCATCGCATCTCACGGACTTGCATCGCATTGCCCCACACCCTACCATACTCGTCCTGCTACACATGCTGCCATCATGCTCGTACTCGTACCAGACTTGCAGCACTCCTTGGCGCTCCATCATTCGCACATCGCTCATCCAACGACAATAACAACAACAACAAAGCCCATCAGAGACAAAGCCCACAAAATACAATCCGCTTGTAAGTCCACAATCATGCATCTCTCAGCTGTTGCCCTGACTTGACCATGAAGATCATTCAACGTCGTTGGCACAGAGCCATGGCTGCTCTCACGACCCCTGTCTTCGCCACACTCGCATAAAAACTCACGACTCCGCAACAACGATGGTCAGAAACGACCATCCCTTGTCCTCTTGCCACCCACTATGCATCCATGCAGCCTCTCCATGAACACGAAGATGAGCGCACACAGTGAATCGAAACCACATGCAGAAAACATGGCGGAGAGTGACCCATATCGATTCCTGAAGGCGAACGATGAAGCTCTGAGCGAGCTGAAGAAGCAGCTGGTTGATCCAGCATCGCCACTCTCATTCAGTGACTTCGACAAGCAGCTCAATGCCATCCTCACCAAGAACCGAACTGCCAAAGCCACCTACGACTCTGAGTTTACGGATGGTCAGGATGGCACCAAGCCAGCCAACAAGATCCTTTACGATGCCATCCGATGCGAGGTGCTCTTCAACGACCGTGGGATCTGGAATCACAAGCTGGATGAGGCCACGATGAGAGAGAAGTTGAAGCCCCACCCTCAAGAACTCCACAAGGGTGTGCAAGGTGCGAGATACATGATCATTGGAAGTGTGAGAGGCTTTGACCGCACTCCGTCTCAGGTCTCCTCTGATTGCGAACGTTTCGTCACCACGTTCCCATCCAACCTCCTTTTCAAGTGGCTCAAATGGGAGGAACATGCGAGCAAGATCATCGGTCACATCCATGAGCCAGACCACAGCAGCAAGGCTGATACGGCTGATACAGCAAGCCCTGTTGAGGTGGTCAAGCTCCCACCGAAGCAAGTTGTGAAACCGCCGGTGTCCTTTCCACCCCGGTATCTTGTGATTCGCGCTGGACCTCACTACAGGACAACTATCGAGACAACGAGCTACATTGGAGAAGGCGATTCGAAACTCAAGAAGTATATCAATGAGCTGCGCCTTCTACGCTTGGATCGGCCAGACTTGTCAGAATACTGCCACGGAATAATTCAAATTCCCAAAATGTTTGTGTACCTTTCTGCAAGCGGCACAGGGAAGAGCATCGATCTCGCAGCGAGCTCCTACCTTCGCAAAGGCTGTCTGACTATGATGCTGAGCATCGAGGAAGACATTCCTGCGTGCAAGGACGGCGATAGGGACTCCGACCAAGTTCTCGAGTTCCTGAAAAAGCACATCCATGAAGTTGCAAAGAAACATCCCGAAGTCATCAAGAAGCTGAACGAACAGTTGGTTGTCATGGATGAAAGCGCCAGGATCCAGAGACGCATGAGATGCGACCCAGACACCGCCTGCGAACAATTCACTTTCATGATCGCGATTGACAATGCATACCACCTGACAAACCTTGTCAATATGATCGCGAGATGCATCCACAAAGAATATTTTGAACGTCAACTCACAGAATACATCTCGGAGGGCTGTGGTGGCGCCGTGGCACGGCAGGAACTTAAAAGTGTGGGATTTGCGCAATACAAAGTACAATTTGCCGTCGTGACGAATGGCGTAGTCGAACTGCCACCGTATAAATGCCAAGGTCGAGTTGTATACACCCGACCATGTGCCATTCGAGAACCTGAAATGACTTACAACGGCATGTGCGAACAGTACAAACATGATGAAGGTCGATACCCTTCTTGGGAAGGCCTGAGTGAGCACCCCATCCTGAAGACCATCGTGATGAACAATCCAACGATGGCATCGATCATGCTGTCCGCGCTCTGTTCCACAACAGCACAGTGCTACCAAACGTCTGCAGGACAGGATGTGCTCATCTCCACCGTGCTCCACAACTTCATGCAGACCAATGAGATGCAAGCACTGTTGGACCAACCTGGGGATCGGGCAAGGGTGGCAGCACGAGTACTCGCCACCCATCTATTCCAGTCAAGGTACACAGGGAAGCATTCGTACAAAACTGCTTGCATGATTGCGCATGGTATGGAGTACGGTATCGACTTGGAGATCTTCGATGATGAAGACAAGTATCCAATGCGAGAGCTTGCCAATCGCTACAAGATGACAACACCATCTCCATTCACAGATCATGTTTGGGACTATCATGAAATCAACCGCCCTCTACCATTCGAGGTTGATCCCGCAATGCAGCTCCTATGTATTTGGATGCTGGTGGGATGCAGGGATGAGGGTTCGTTGGAAGGATCTTTGACAGACACGTCTCTTGCGTCCAGGTCGATGGCGAGCACCCTTGTCAGCTGTGCCATCATGTCCTCCATGGCGGTGAAGGAAATGAGCCGACCTGAAATGAAGACTATTCTGTGGCACACTCTCGGAATGCATGCCAACATAGACCACGACTGGCGCCGACATAGCATAGATGATGAAAATGTCAAGAGAAGCAAGGCGCAGGTGGTCCTTGGCCCCCTTGACGGCGTCATTCCCATTTCTGCGCCATCCGACTTTGATCATCTCGCGATGTACTTTGAGAAGGATGGAATGACCAAGACTGGTCGGGATGGCTCGGATGCGAAGGAAGCCGTGATTATCGACGTATCGTCCTTGAAGACAGGAAGAGAAGGATGCAGACTCTACAGCCCCCTGTTCAAGAGCATCATATCGATGGGACACAGCAAGTCCAGCACAAATGACGAGATGGTGGATTCATCGAATGCAACCAGCAGTACTGTTGATGCCTCGAACGAGCTTGACGAAGGCAACGAGGTCACGTTCTTCGGTGCCAAACGTGATGGTGCTGGCAGCCTGGGAGACGCTGAGCTGTACACCATCCGTTTCTGATCTACTGGTATAGCAACTGCGTTGCACTGCGCAGCAGTGTGTTGGGTGGTAGTGACATACTTATACTGGAGGCTGCGCTGTACAATGTATATATATTATGAGCTGCTTGATCCTATTCTGCGCAGCCTCATCAACTCGTAGGACATACAGCATCCATCAGTGCTCAATTAGTAATAGAACATATTATATGTATGGTATTATACAAAATGTAACCCCCAAAGCAAGATGTAGCAAGAGTTGACTGTGTTCTCTATCTCCTCCACTTTCCATACGTGCAACAATTATCTACCCCATCAATCGACCACCACAACCTTGCCGCTGATCTTGTTCTTCGTATTGCGCAGCCGATGCGAATGATATTTCTCCTGCAGCTTGTCCAACTGCCCTTGAAGTGTGCGGTTCAAGCTGACGGTGCGTCCGAGATCCTCCTTGAGCTGCCGCACTTCGGTGTTGTGCTTGCCTTGCGATGTGAATAGGCGCAATCCATGTCGTGTCGACGATTTGCGATGTAGCACAGCCTTGGAAAGCTGGAAGGAGGCACCGCGGTTGCCAGGTAGACTGCGGCGCACTTCGATGCCCAAGTTCTCGGCTTCATTCAGGAGGGTGTCTTGATCGTCGGAACCGTCCGGGTCGAGCTGTTTTCCGTTCTTGCCTGTGGAAGATGACAGGGCCGTGCCGGCCGCGGACGATGACAGTGCCGATACGTGCTTCATTTTGGGTATGAAGATGAAACCCAGCGTCGTCATGATGGTGATGAAGATGATCGAAGCGATGACGATGAACCGCGCGTTGACTTCTTTGCGCACCACGCCGTACAATGGGACTCCCACCACCCAAACCTGGATCATGATGAGCAGGGTGCCTGCGATCCACAGGCTTTCGGAATACTCCGTGGTGATGCGTCTGCATTCGTAGGCCTGGATCAGCGCGACGAATGCAAACACCAGATTCAGACCCAGCAGGATGCAGAGGTACAGGATGGCGTGCTGCGAGGTGCAGCGTCCGATCACATCTGGTTCCACCGTGAGGAAGATGTTGTCCTCGCGCCGCGCAAAGGCTTCCGAGCTGCCTCCGTTCGCTTCCACGTAGAAATAGTAGTAGAAGCCGCCGCTGAAGTCGTCGCCGTCTTCTGTTTCCCACACGAATTCCAGCAGTTCCATGATCATCCAAATGAGCAGGGTGGCGAGGTTCATGGAGAGGATGAAGATGAAGGGGATCAGAACGTCCTGCAGCTCCACCTTGATGCGCTGGAAGTAGTGGCTGCTGCGGAAGATCTGGTTGATTCTCCATGTTTTAGAGAAGAGCGCGGAGAAGGCGATCGAGAAACCGAAGATGTAGAGCCAGATGGAGGCGTTGCATGCCACGGCTCCGGAAAGCAGGTGGAAGTCGCGATCGAAACCAAAGAAGAAGATGGAGATGCCCATGACGCAGGTGCCGCCGCAGATCATGTAGAGGAAGTAGGGTTGGGATGCCAGCACGACGCGTTCGCGGCGGTTGCGAACGACCCAGGCCGCCATGTACAGCGACACGACGATGGAGATGATGGCCAAGGTCCAACCTCCCGTCAGGATGACAGGGTCGATGCCCTTCTCGTCGCGTGGGGTCGGTTCGAATTGATTCAACGATTTCTGGTACCAGATGGACATTGGGAGATGAGGCTTGGTCAGCGGGGTTGGAAGCGGGCGAGCGTCGTGTTGGTCGATGATCGCCTCCCATGATCGTTCGATGCGGGTGGCGATCTGTTGTCTGGATGATACCGTGGTTGAATTCTTCTGGAGCGACGTCTGCGTCAGGTATTCTCTTGCGCTGCTGTCCAGCGTGTCCCAAAATTGCATCGCCATGGTGATGCGCGGAGGACTGGCGATGTTGGCGTCGGAGGATTGCTGGACCACATCTTCGATGACCGTCGCGTACTGCGGATAGACGGTGGAAAGGCCATCCAGCTGCGATTGACAGAGCGGTTGGTGCTGCGTGGATGGAGTTGCGGATTGCGACGCAATCGAGGTTTCATTGGATCCGGCATCCATCATGGCAGCCGAGTCCGATGGATCCTGGGTGCCGATTTGCAATTCGTTGCTTCGCATGGAGAGGAATTCAAGGAATTGGAAAGCGTGGTGCTGCTGTGCTTTGGCTGTGATGGAGGAGATGATGCCAAGCGGTGCGGAGGAGGATGACACGCCGACCTGGTTGATCCAGCCCAGCTCCGCGTCCTGTTTGTTGCATGTGGATTGCGTGCAGGCTGTGGGCGTGTTCTGTCGCACAATGGTGGACGAACCCGGTATCGAGGCAATGCCGAATCGCTCCGTATCCTCGAGGATGTCCGTGGGATATTGGTCTGTGATGGTCATGCCACACGTGCCATCGAGCAGCGCCATCACATTGAGATCGGCTGCAGTGGATGTGAGTTCATGCGGATGGCCGTACATGTGCTGCCCTTCCATCCATTCCAGCACCTTCGGCACAGCTTCTCGCAGCTGTATGGGCGACAGCGACTTGTCGGAAATGAGGAGCGCCTTGACCGCGTCGTCCAATGTGCTGTTGTCGAGTGCAGAGCTGCCGTCCGGATTGTCGTCGAGCTGCAACCAGTAGGCTGCGTCTGCTCGAGATTGCTGATCCGCGCCTGCAGTCGCATCCGAAACGGTCTGCGTCAACGACGTGAGCATCATGATGGAGAGGTAGGAGTCATCGGAGAGGCGTCCCAAACAGATCCAAACGCCGGTGGTGAATGCAAGGCTTCCACAACGGTGTTGTATTCCTCCCACGTTCTGGGCGGCTGGTCGATGCCTTTCTGTTGGAACCAATCCTTGCGATAGATGAGGACGAATTGGGAACCGCCGAGCAGGGGGACTGCGTAATTGTGCTGGTCGTGCTTGGAGGCATGGTTCTGGTAGTAGGGCAAGAGGTTGTCGAGGAAGAATGGTTCCTCCGCCTTGTCGTCGTTGTTGCTGTTGTTGTTGCTGCTACTATCGCTGCTATCATTCTGGTGCTGGATGGAATGGTGGAGGTTGCGAAGGTTCTGGATGGGAGCATTCTGCGCCAGCGTTCCCATCGAATTGGTTGGCATGATGAGGGCGTCGTAGATCGATGATTGGTCGTAGCTCTGGCGTTGCTGATGCCTGCTGAGCTCCAGCTCGAGTATCTGGGTGTTGGGGAAGGAGATGAATTCGATGGTCGGTGGCTTCGTGGGCATCGACGCCGATGAAACTGCTGCTGCTGCTGTTTGGTTGTTGTAGAGCTCCACGTAGGGTTGCGGAGTGGCTTACATGGCACGTCAGGCCATGATGCGGATGGTGGTTGGAGCTTGGGGCACCTTGTCCTGCTGGGATACTGTATCCACACCATTCGATCCATCGTTGCCACCGCCAGTGCTGCTGTTGCCACCAGTGTTGTTCTTGTTGGTCGGAGCGCAGTCCGACATGTTGATTGCTGTTGTGTGTATCGTATCGAGGCTGTGTCTGTTGTTGTACATGAGTGTGTGTAGTAGTATGTGTTGTCTACTCAAGCTTGTTTCGCAATTGCTTTGTTGTGTTTGTGTTGGAGCAAATGCTCAAATTGTGAGGACAGATGGCGCGAAACCACAGAAAGCCAATGACGTCATTCGCCGATGCTTCTCGAGATGTGATCGATTGGTAGAGAGAGGCGCAGTTGGATGCACCAGCTGCCTGAATTCGATTGCCAACTTTCTGCGATCTTCTTCCGCGGCGACCGTTGACGCCACTACGACGAGCTGAAGTGACGCGAGCTGTGTTGATGGTGTCCGATACAATGGGCTTCGATGGACTGCATTGCGAAACGAAAGAGACTATCCCAGAGGATGAATGCCGCAGGTCATGGTGCAAGTTGGCCAAATCCCGTTGATATAGAGTATAGAGGACTCTGATCATATAATATCATCTAATAGTCGCCATAAAGTAAATTCAGAGAGGTATTGAAAAGACGAAGAGAACGGTTAGTGTGCTGATGTTAAGACTCCAATCGCGTGGTTGCCTGTTGACGCATCCAGCACGACCACCTCGACGAACTCCAAGCGCTGAGCCCACGGGGCGACGGCACTTTGCGACGCTGACCATCGTGCCTTGCTTCGCAGCATTCAGCCATGCCTCCGGCACCTGAGGCCCCTCTCCCGTTCTGGATCGGCTTGCAGTTGTGTCCGCAAACCACCGATCCCGGGTGCGCGCGCTGAAGAAACCAGTTGAGATCGCTTGTGACGACCAGGGTCTCCATCAATGGCGATGGTCGTGCACCATCCTGGCCGTCCGGCGTTCGTAGCTGTGGGTGTCTCTTGCTCGTGGTGTGGTCATGGGGTACTCTCTTGCTCTTCTCGACGGAGAAGCACACACGAAGCGGTGCCATGGTAGCAAGAGGAACGAAAATGAGAGCCGGATGCGACCCGCGCGCGAAAGATACTCGTGATGCATGAGTCCCGCGTGGATCACGACTTGCACCAACCAATGCGAACGCTATCGACCACCATACGAACTACTCGTACCATGTGCTTGATCCGCTCCGCTCCACCATGACCATCTACAAGGTCGTTCATGTTGGTCTTGCCGCCATTAGAGTAGTGTTACTGTTATTGTTTGGAAGAGTGATGTTTGCATTTCCGTGAAACGAGCAAAACGCAGCGCCGCTCACTTCGTCCGACTGACGACCTTGTAGGCCAGATGGATGAGGGCATCGCGGTGCGGACCAGTATGCATGAGCAGGGCAGAATCCATGGCGAGCTCGGCATGGACACGGGCCAGCTGCTTCGTGCGTTCGATGCCGTCGCTCTGGAAGACGAGCTCCGTGGCACGTTCCACGTCACCGGGCTGCTTGAATTTGCGGTCCATGAGCGAATTGAGCTCCGGGAATTGTTCGGCCGCGAAGAGGACGGGTCCGGTGGCCAGACCGGAGTTGAGATCGGACAAGGCCGGCTTGCCGAGGGTGGATATGCTGCCCTCGAAGTCGAGGACGTCATCGACGAGCTGGAAGGCCATGCCGACGAACTTCCCGTACTCGTAGGAGGCGGCGACCAGGTCGGTGGGGCAGTTGGCGAGGAGGGCGGCGCTTTTGCAGGAGTTGGCCATGAGGCTGCTGGTCTTGTAGTAGTTCTTACGCAGGTAGTAGTCGAGGCGTTCGTTCTTGCCTTCGTTGGAGGCGGTGCCGCGCATCTGCATGACTTCACCCCGCACGAGATGCTCGATGATGGTGGACATGGTCTCGACGACCTCGACGTTGCGCAGGCGGGCGAGGCCGATGGAGGCTCTGGCGAGGAGGTAGTCGCCTGCCAGGATGGCCATCTTGTTGCCAAAGATGGTGTGAACCGCGGGCTTGCCCCTGCGGGTGTCGGCCTCGTCAATGACATCGTCGTGGAACAACGAGGCCGTGTGGATCATTTCCGATATCTCCGCCAACCGTCTCTGGGCCTTTGGCAGATCGTGCCTCTGCCATGACATGGGGTTGCTGAAGAGGGACGGTGATGAATCGGGATTGTGCTCCGCTTGGCTCATCGTTGTCGTCGTCGTTGTGTTCGTCGTATCTGTTGTTGCCGCGTGTCCATTGACGCCATTTAACGACTGATTCTGCTGCTGTTGTCGATGTTGCTGTTGTTCCTGCCGTTGCTGCTGCTCCTGGTCAAACCCGACTGCCTGCATGGTCTCGGCCAAAGCGCGCGACAACAGCATGACCATCATGGGACGCACCTTCTTACCCCCGTCCGCGCTTCCGAAGAAGTACGAGGCCGCCTTGTTGAGCACCGGGTGGTCCGTGCCGAGGAGATCATTCCGTATGGATTCCGACAGCGAGTCAAGGTCATACTTTGTGAGCAGGAACGGATCCGATTCGGCATTGGACGTGACGACGTCGGTTGGCAGATCCGGCCAGTACTGCGTGTCCCGGTCCAGGTGCCATTCATCCAATGCATCGTGGAAGTTGGAGATCTGATCGTCGACGCTGCCATCGGGGTTGCTGTTGCCATCGGCCCAGATTGCGCTGCCATTCTGCGAGGCGCGGTCCAGGAAGCTCGTCTTGACCTTGTCGCGGACCGATTCCGGGATGGGGATGTCAGCGAACACGGCAGATGACTTGTGTGCTGTTTGCACGAACGTCGCATTCAAGTGCGATGATCCTGATGACGATGATGGGATCCAGCGCGCGCCGTTGGAAGCAATGCTGCCGATGACCTTGTGACAGGAACGTCTGATCCCATTGGTCGCTGCCGATGCAGCCACTGTCGACATAGTGTGCAGTTGTGCGCGTTTATCAGATACGTTTCCCGGATGAAGCGTTCAGGATGGTACGAGTATTGCGGCTCTCTTTGGAATCGCAGCAGAAGTAGAGTACTTCTGCTTACTCCACTTGCTTACTCCTCCTGATTGCTACACTGGTGCTTGTATGAAATGTATCTAGTGTGGCAATGCGTCCCAATGTGTGCTGTGCGTGCTTGAAGTCAGATCAATGCTGGAGACGCAAAAGCGAAGCAACGGGGAATGGGGTTTGGAGAGTCGTTGGTGCAGCCGATGCCGATGTTCGTCTGACTCTGCGCTCCTTCACCTCGTCTTCTTCCTTGATCCCTTGATTCCTTGCTTCGTTGCGTGCTGTGTCCAATGTCTCTCTCTCTCTCTCTCTCTCCCAATGCCGCCCACCCGTGTTCCATTCAACGCAACGTGCCTTTTAGGGAGAAACTTCGTTCTTGTGCTGCCTTGTATTGCAATACTTTGTGTGTGATTGTGGGGTTTGGCCAAGGAGCAAGCCACACCAAAGCCGCCACCACTTTCCCTTTGGATTCGTCGCCGCCAGAGAGCATGTCGCATGTTTCCACTTTCGTGATGAGTGCCGATCAGTTTCCACGCATCTTCTTCCACGACGCCTTTCGCTCGGCTCCTTCGTCATCTCCACCTCCAACCACCCAAAACTCTATTGTTTTCTGTGACCTCTTCGAATGAATGGAACGAAAATGACGTGTCGCGTCCACACAACAATACGTGATTGATCCATTCCCGTAAACAAAGAAGTATGAGGAACTAATGTTGATAAATATGAATGAAGGAGCCGAAGATGATTTCATGGTTCGCTTTTTCCTCGGAAAATGAGAACGTATCTCAACAACGAGAACTCAGAAAGCGAACGCAATGAAACCGAGCCGACATCCATCAAATCGTACACTGCCCTTGCTTCGGATGAGACAAGAATCGTGAGAGCGTCGCACAGGACATTGTGCAGAGCATCGCGGAGAACATTGTGCAGAGCATCGCAGAGAGCATCGCAGAGAGCATCACATAGACCATCGCGGAGAGGTTTGTGGGGAGGTGACATGATGCGACGAGCGTGATTGATCTTGGACCATCCACATCTCTTTCGCCATCGCACAACTCGCACAATTCATGCAAACGAGCAAGTAAACGACTCCGCAGTGTGAGCAACGAAAGAGAGACAAGGGGAAAGCGAACAATCGGACGTCAACTACTCACGAATACGAATACGCTGTCGAAGCGTCATCCAACCATTCCATACTCCGCACTCTACATCAACCATCGGTGAAATGATGATCCACGGCAACTTCCGCTCAATGTCGGCTGCGATCATGCTGACCGCTGCATGGAGCCTCGCCTCTGTCGCGACGAATCCTGCCATGGCGTTCCAGACCTCGTTGGGAAGAGCGGCGATGGCAACAACACAGCAACAGCGTCATGCGACATTTCTGTCTGCCACAGCAAGTGACGATGGCATCGACGAAATCGACCTCAAGCTCATGGGCATCGCCAAGAAACTCAAGCTGGATATCTTCGATCTCGATGAAGGAGTGTTCAGTTTCGCGTCCAAGGAGAATCGTTATGGGTTGGAGATCGTGCGCGCCACGATGTCTCTCAAAGACGGCGGTTTGGGATTGGTGTTGACGGAGATGGCCGGCAGTCCCGATGGGCGCGGCCTTGTGCTCATCAGAGAGGTCGGAGGCAATGCAACCAACGCCAATGTGCCCATTCATGTTGGAGGTGAGATTGAAGCCGGGCGCAGCTGCAGTGGCTCATGCACTTGTAGTTTGCTTGGTCTTCTGACTTGTAACTTCTGTTTACCAATGTAAAACTCACGTGCATTCTCTCTTCCTCTTCTTTCTTCAACTGTTGCACAAAACAAGACGCAATCACTGGTGTCATCACCAAGAATTTTCGAGGACGCACCACCGGATTGAACTACGACCGCACGGTCGGCATCATCGGCGAGGCAAAGAAAGCAGCCATGGACGATGACAACCAACTGACCTTGGAACTCACACGCGTTGTGGAACGCGCGAAGATCCTGGTGGAGATCGATGATGGGCTGGGTAATATCCAACGCGTGGACGCTTTGGCGGGCGAAGATCTGCGCCGTCTACTCCTACGCAAGAGTATACGCCTGTACGACGATCGCACCGCACGTTTTGACATGCCGCATGTGTATGGCAACTGCGGCGGTGAAGGTGCATGCGGCACATGCCTTGTGGCTGTTCAGGAGGGACAAGAATTGCTCAACGACTGCGACGAACATGAAACTCTGCTCCTCAAGGGTCGCCCATTGACATGGCGGGCGTCATGTCAGACGGTGATTGGTGCGGACAACAAGCCTGGCGTAGTGCGCATCAGCCTCAAGCCGCAAGCCACACTGGAGTCCGAACTCAACCCAGGCGTCAAGAGCTTGACGAAGAATTGAAGGACCTTCGCGCAATGCTGTCCATCAAATCACTATACCGACAGTCTTGGGCCATTCTGTCATACTTCTGCTGGAGTATGGTGCGCACTCCTTTCTTCTGTTCCTACAATCACCCCAACCTACACATGCACACATCTTAAGAAGCCAGAATAAGAGCAGAGTACTAAAATATGCATATACTACAATAGTATTATAGAGTACTCTATTCCGCTTCATTGTGGGCCTCCTTGATCTCACGAAAGACAAGCTGTGCCAGATCGATGTCGATGTGCTCTCCGTCAGCGTACGCAATGTGATGCCGCTTCGTCGTCTCATCGTAGTCCGTGACCTTCGCCTTGTAGAAGTAACCATTCGAACATTTGACTTTGATCTTCGTATCCACCCAAGATTCGGGATCCTCCATCTCTTCCACTTCGTCAGGATCCTTCGTCACTTCGATAACATTGGTTTCGGACACGCGGTCGTCATGCTCGGGGTCCGGATCTTCAAACACGTAATCGACCTTGTCAAAGTCAATGCCCATCCTGTTCTTGCGCAAAGCCGGCACGATTTGATCGTGCAGCTTCTTGTGGATGAACCTGCAGAGATGGTCCTCGACCGTTCTCGTCTTGCGATGGATTCCGAAGGTATCGTAGAACTTGGCCAGCGGCCGGACCTTGCCGACGCCGTACTTGTGCTCTTCCTTGGAATAGTACGATGCGCCCGGCTGTCCGGTTCCGATGATGGCGTTCAAGCGCTTCATCCCTTCCACCTCGGCGTTCGGAAAGAGCTCCTCGTTCTCCCAGAACTTGCCCTTGACCTCGTGACCCCTCGGTCGGTTGTACATGTGGAACACCATGGATCGCTCCGGCGCGTAGTAATCGTAACCGTACGTGAAGCCACGCACGCCCATGCTGATTTCCTCACCTTGGAAGACCATCGGAATGTGCTGGTCGTAAGGAACCTGGACGAGGAAATGCCCTCGCGCGAAAGAAAAGCCAGCCGCCCAGAATGGTTCGTAAGTCGGTTCGCCGACAATGTTGGGCCTGCCCTCCGGCTGCTGGTCGTGCCGCAAGTGGCTGTACACGCCCTCGTCCTCATAGATAGTGTCGCACATGATGGGTCTTGTGTGGCTCAGGCTCTGGTGGGTGTCGGGATCGATGCGACCATCCAAACTTGACAGATACACGGTCAGGACGGCCATCTCGTTCTTCGCCGACTCCCACTGCTGGATGACGTCCGCGTCCCAACCTTCCACGAACCGCACGTGCGAGTCCACCTGCATGGCGAAGTACTCTCCGCGGTACATCCTGTGTGCCAAGTGACGCGCAAAGACGGGACCGACCGAGAACTCCGCTGGCTGTTCGAACGACTCGATCAGGTGACGATACTTGCACAGAGTCTGCTCGGGATCCTCCTCGCACGGCCGCGCTGGTTGATCGCAAATGGGATCGTCTTCGGTCCTCTGATCGACGATGCTGACGCGTATCCGTTCTGGGAACGTCGCGCGTTCGAAGAGATCCTCGAGAGTCGGCCCGCATTCTGGATCTCGAAAGGTGGCGAGCGACACGTAGATGGTCTGCATGCCCTCGTGCGTGGAGCTGCCGATCTGACCTGCCTCCTCTGCAGTGATGAGCCGTTCGCCGTTGTCGCCCAAAAATGCACGCACGCCGGATGCACCGTACGCATTGGTCGGGTTCCAGAACCTGGGCACCCGAATCTTGCGCTTCAGCTTGCGGTGCTTGCGCAAGATGGTGTCCATTTCGGTTTGGTTAGCCAGCAGGATGGCCGGGTGATCGATCTCCTCCATGTCGTCTCCAACATGAACAGGAAAGGTGCGCTGAACCATCTCGATGTCATGCTTTGACTGATCGGTGGTAGAATGGCGCAGCCTCCACTTCGGTGGGATGATGTCGACGACCTTCCGCACGATCGCCTTGAGCTCCTCCTGCTCGGCCTTGATGAAGCTGAGGTTGGTGTCGGTGCGCTTCGTGAGGATTGCGTAGATGCCGAGCTGCGCCAGCAGGAACAACATCATCACTACGCCGATCATGGACATCAGGTTGCTGTCTTCCGGTTTCATCACGACCTGTTGCCGCCTTTTGCGGCGATCTCGTCTTGCCTGGTCGATACCCATCTTCGCTGGTACCCGATGTGGCTCTGCTGGTGTATGGTAGAGGACTGAAAGTCACCGCGTGAGGATGAGTGTGAGTGCGAGTATGAGTGTTTGGTGGAATGGAGTGGGCGAAATAGTGGAAGCAGTTGGTTTGTTGGTTGGCTGATTGACTGATTGATCACTTGCATTGTTGTGCGTTGGTTCGTGTTGTTTCACTTTGTTTCTGGGTTTGGGTCTTTTCCCCATCATGTTTCCGTCCTCGTGTCCGTGGAGCGACCGTTGGAAGCAAATGGTCACGTGTTGGCAGTTATTTGGCGGTTTTCTTTCCCATCACCAAAGATGCGGCAAAGGTTGTTAACTTTCCGCCAGTAGTGACTCGTGCTCCATGCGAGCTTCGTACTCTACCACAGCACCATCACATTGATGATCGCAAGACTACTATACATCTAATCAACTCCATGTTTGCGCCCAATTTCCCTACAATACTCGTACAGGTGGTATCGTATGTATGCACCCACAGGTTATGAATCTAAATGTCTTCGAAATGCAGCAAAGTTCGATGCAGCGAACTCTGCTTCGAGTACAGGTGCCAGCGTATTGGGCGGGCCAGGCTCCCACTTGTGTTGTAAAGATCGCGAGCAGCGTGCCAAGCGCGGAGAGTCCAGCTCCAGCAGTACCACTGGAACATCGACATTGACGTCGCGGGGTCGTGAATTCCAGTATTCAAGCTCGTGTCATACCACAGGTTGTTTTGAGCCAAGCACTGCGGCCTTTGGCACATCCTAGACGGTACCCTCCTTCAAATCCAGTTCATTTGCCTGCCAATCCGAGGTCGCTCAATCTCCAATTGCCATCCGCGATCTGGTCGAACGTTTTGGTGACGGCACGAAGACAAAATCTCGCAAGATGGCTACGACCATCTCGCGGAGCTTGAATCGGTCAGAATCCGCACACCTCCGCGAAAGGTCGTGCACACGATTCCATGCTGGCAATGCGGAGCCCACACAGCGAAAGCTGTCATTTCGTGCGTTGCCCATGCCTCCTTGAAGTAGGAGCTCGGCTCGTCATGGTTGGTACATCTGAATGGCTTCATTGACCTGTCTTCCAATAAACGACTTCATCGTGCACGATGGAAATGCTGTCTGCAGGTGATTTCGATGTGTATGCTGGCAAACCATTTGAGGAACTCATTGCAGCCACAATCGAATTATTGCGCAAACACATCTGATGGACGAGCCAGAGCACTTGTGTGCATATTCATACAATGGATTTGTGGCAGAAGGGAAGCTTCAATGCCGAGGTCATGCCCAATTCTGACACCACCAAACACAACTACACTCTCCTCATCTTCTACCATGGCATCCACTGCCCCATCTGCCCTGGACAGCTCAAACAGATTGAAGTCTACTACTCAGATCTCCTCAAGGCCAACATGAGCATAGTTGAGATTCAATGAGGGACAGACTACTACCGAACACGGTATCAACCCGATGGGAGAAATTCCTGTTTTGGCGCGAAATCTTCCGACTTGATTGACCACCAAATCTTTTCTCCTCCTTTCTCTCCTCCATTCACGAATCCATCATGACCCAAACCTGACCGACCTGACTCACAACCCACCTGGGAACTATATGCTCTTCAGATCCTCCTTACTACAACATACCTCAATTCCCTCATGCTGCTGACCACCACACTACTACCGTGGTCTCAACATGTGTATCCAACTTGCTTCAACTCAAGCAATGGAATCCGAGGGTCAGCTTCAGCCACATCCACTGCTTCATGACTGTCATCACTGATTGTCATGATCTACACTACAGTGTAATTACATGTGCGGAGAGCAAAGTACTGTATTGACTGTCTACTCTGTTGCACTGAATCAAGTGCATCAGTGCAGGGTCTCACCAAGTTGTGTGGCATCGTTTCTTCACCCTACTAACACCAATAAGCTAACTCATAATAACAGACAAGGATTAGCTACAAAGCACTCTACTTCTCATCGTTACAAGTTATAACTCTTCAAACAGCACACCTCTCTTGAACTGCATCACACGGCTATCCCGAAGCCGGCAGATTCACGAGGCATTCTCCACCGATTCGCGACGCCTACGCCCGAATCCTAACTGGTAGCTGCGAGTGGTTGCCAAATACTCTCTTATCAACTCCACCGAGCATCTTCCTCTGCCAACCGATCGCAAGAGTCTCTCTGAGACGAAGCCAAAAGGCACAGCTCGAAGACCGAGCTTCCAACAAGGACCACGTCCTCACCGCATGCATCTGATCTGAAATCAGATCCCCACCGCTCGAAAACCGAGCCACTCAAGAGGACAAAAGTCCCAGCTGAAGGTAAGCGACCCAAGGTCGAACTTCAGTAGCCTCTGCCAAAGCAAGCAATAACCGCACTCGCCGACCGAGTGCGAGCCCCTCCAAGCCTGCATCGAACTTCAGTGCACACCTTCCCAACGAAGTGAAGTCGAGCAAGAGCAAGAGAAGGCAAATAGATCGATCCCCTCGAAGTCCGAAGACTATTCGAGAAGTCCCCGTCATCCATCATGGCGGAAGAGACAACCCCTGCCACGCTGGAAGAGCTGCAAGCGCAGCTCGAAGCGATCACGGTCGAGAACGCTCGCCTCACACAGGCGACGTTGGCGGCCGAAGCCGCTGCAGAAGCAGCAAACGCGGCCATAGCCACTGCCCAAGCAGCGGCGACAGCCACCACAACCCCAAGCCGTCCCGGTCTCGAGCGCAGCCGCTCCGCTGGCGACACAAGACCTCGAACGGAACAGTCCTTCCTCGGCGACAGCATCTTCGACATGGAAACTCCCATGCCCAAGAAGAGCAGAAAGTCAGAAGAGGACAGCGAAGACGACGACCACGACCTCTCTGGGAAACCAACCGTTCCCATCATGGGAGGCATCCTCAAGCAAGGACGCAACTGGGTGCCCTGGACCGCAGGCGCACCAAACGGACATTGGACCGGCCTCCAAGACGAGTCACACACCAGGTGGACCAACTCTCAACAACAGAGAATCCTCCATAACGGTGCTGACTCCACCAACCAGTCCAAGCGAGAGCAAGGACTCACCGACAAGTTCAAGAAAGGAGGGAACATCCAGCAGTTCATTCGCCTGGTGCGAAACCACATGGCAAGAACCGGACTCCTCACCATGGCGTACATCGCTGACGCCAACGCAGAGTCAGGGATGACTTGCGTCTTGGACTCACCAGCCGCCTTCACTCTTGAAGATGCCACCAAGCATTTCGACGAGTTCCATCTGAAGTGGGATCACTACGACGTCCAGAACAACGAGACAGCCTCAGCGTTCTTCCGTGACAGTCTTGATCCAGTCCTCGAAGACCAGCTCATGAACCGAATCGAGCCGAAGTTCCACGATAACTTCATCACTCTCTTCGTTGAGTTCATGAACAGCAACTCGGCCAACTCCTTGGATGAACAAGACGCCCTCGCAGCCAAGATCCGCGAAGTCAACTGCAGACGTTTTCCAAACGAGAACGTTGGTCTCATGGCAGTCCACCTTCGTGCTCTTTGCAAGCGCCTCGACGACGCCGGTCGCTTTGACCTCCGTCTCCTCCGAACGATCCTCGATGCCTTCCTACAGGCTGGAGGACAGATCCGGTCTGGTGAACAGTACCGACGTCCTCTCTATGTGATGAAGGATAGCCTTGAGGAAATCCTCATGCGTCTCCCCGTCTTCACGTACGAGTACGCTCGCCCACAGCTTGCCGCAAAAGATCTCACATGGATGGCAATCTGCAACAAGGCTGAGGCGTCGTACGAAAACGAAGTGCGCGGAAATCGCTGGCATGCCATCAGGCGTACCAGAGATAGCAACGTGCCCAAGTACTCGTACGCCAGCAACGTCGTCCAGAATCCAAGCGCCAACGTTCTCGAGCAACACAAGGGTTTCTCCAAGAACGACGGAAGGAGAAACAACTTCAAGAAGCCCAAGGAACGCGACGCCAAACGCAACGCCAGCCAGGGCTGGTCGTCCAAAGCTCCCAAGCCCGGTGAACCACAGCGCAAGCTTGTCAACGACAAGACTTTCATGTGGTGCGCCAAGTGCCGCCGCTGGCGTCTCTCGCACAACACCGAGAGTCATCAGGACAACTTCAAGTTCAAGGCGAAGGCAAAGGGCAAGCAAGCTCCCAAACAGGACAACCTCTCCATTGACATGGCTGCGTGGACATGCTTCACAGCCGCCTCCAGTCAAGACGAAGACACCTGGTGGTCTCTCGTCTGGAACCTCTTCACCTCCTTCAACTACTTCGGTAGCATCGTTGGAATGGTTCTCCTCTTCGCCTCACTCCAAGTCATCACTATCGGAGTAGAGTATGGGTGGTACATCGCGGCAGCAAATGCCTGGATGCTAATTGCCGTAACTCTACTACTCCTCCACACGAACGTACCACGAAGACCCGACTCAATCAACTCTGCTGATCTAGTCTACAACAAGGCACGAGTCAAAGAACGGTACAAGCAAGTGCACAAACGTCCAACACACTTCAATGGAGCCGTGAAACGCAGTCTCTACGATCTCGTAATGGAAAGTCTCGACCCAGA
Organism: Craspedostauros australis; assembly: GCA_026770025.1. Taxonomy (NCBI): domain Eukaryota; phylum Bacillariophyta; class Bacillariophyceae; order Mastogloiales; family Achnanthaceae; genus Craspedostauros; species Craspedostauros australis. Next base: position 25,914 of record JAMXDE010000055.1, on the reverse strand, counting down.
TGGACCCAAACCCGTGAACGTGTCGAAAGGAAACTCCCCACGAACAAAACGTGTGTGGCGTCCCCAGGCTCGGACCAAAACTCGCAATCACAGATCAAAACGTCGTCACTGGAATCAATCGAAAAATTCCACTTATGGTAAAAACCAAACACCCACGACAGCAAAATTGCCCCGCCAAGAAGGTCGCACCTCATCCATCTCACGAAATCTCTGGAGCCTGTACCCAACTCGCGGAATTGACTTGATGTATGATCGAAGTCAAAAGCAACAATGTGACAATGACATGCCCGCACTACTCACTCTGCAAGGTCTAGCCTCCTTCTTCTCCAATCGCAATGCTTTCGCATCTCCAGCTAAAGCTGAGAGTTATCTCTCGCCCGATGCTCCATTCGAACTCGTCTGGGACAGCGGAGCATCAATTTCTGTGACAAATGACCTCAACGATTTCTGTTCTACTCCAAGTCCTCCACCAAGACCGACCTTTCTCAACGGATTCCTCAAGAAAATCCAAGTGAATGCGTTGGGAACCGTCGAATGGTATGTCCTTGATGTAACTGGAAGCCCTCGCAAATTGCGACTGCCTGCTTTCCATGTTCCCGAATCAAAGGTCAAGCTAATCAGCACTTCCAGTCTCCTTGAAGAGTATCAGGGCGAAACGATCGTTTTCGACAAGTCCTCCTGCAAACTCAGCGGAATCCTGGGAAACGACGATCGCAATGCAATCGTAGCGAACTACAAGAAGTCCACAAGGCTACCTACATCCGTCGGCTACAGCGCCGACAACATCCATGACGTGCCAGCTGCACTAACATCCATTGTCACAACCGTTTCGGACCACAACGTGAACCTCACCCAACCGCAAAAGGAACTTCTTCGGTGGCACTATCGTCTCGGACATTTATCCTTCAGTCGAGTGAAGTTCCTGCTGCGTTCGGGCACGCTCACTGGGTCAGAATCGTCCAGAAAGATGCACACAGCTGCCGCAAGGGTCACAAGCCTTCCGCTCTGTGCCGCATGCCAATTCGGAAAGCTGCACCGTCGCCCTTCCCCAGGAATAACTCAACATGTCGTCCGTGACAAACAAGGAGTTTTGCGCACCGATCACTTGTTCCCAGGACAACAAGTATCAGTGGACCACTTCGTCGGTCGAACGCCAGGACGCCTCTTCTCAGGACGAGGCAAAGGCGATCCAAACGAAATGTACAAAGGCGGAGCCATCTTTGTCGATCACGCATCAGGATACATTCACGTGGAACCTGTGGCAGCGCTAACCACGCACGCCACCCTCGAAGCCAAGGAACGGTTCGAACTGATGTGTCGTGATGTTGGAGTCCCCGTACGATCGTATCTATCAGATAACGCCACCACCTTCACCTCACCCGAATACTCCAAACACCTTGAAATATTCCATCAAGTCCATCGATTCGCAGGTGTCGGCGCACATCACCACAATGGAATCGCCGAGCGAAGCATTCGAACAATTGTCTCAATGGCTCGAACCATGATGATGCATCAAAGCATCCACTGGCCAACGATGTTTGATGCTCAACTGTGGCCAATGGCCGTCGTACACGCCGCGTACATCTACAATCGCGTGCCTAACCCTACCACCGGCCTCACACCTTACGATGTTCTGTCACGCATCCGTCTTCCCCTCAAGCAACTTCATAACCTGCACGTGTGGGGCAGTCCAGTCTATGTCCTTAACAAAGCACTGGCCGATGGACGCAAGATACCCCGATGGGAGCCAAGAGGAGAGAGATACGTGAACATGGGTCTCTCTACGAAGCATGCTTCAACCGTACCTCTAGTCCTATTACCACGGACAGGTTCAATCACCCCTCAGTTCCACGTCGTGTTCGATGACTGGTTCGCAACGATTGCTACCGACTTGAAGCAACTTCCAAGCTATCAATCGGAAGAATGGACTCGCATGTTTGGTGACACCACCTTCCAATATCCATTCGATGACGACGATGTGGAATCAATGGAGCAGGATGACATCTTCGCATCAGACACGCAAGACCACAGCCGGTTACAACGCAACGACGATAACACTCCACCACCGAGAATTGATACTCGAAACCAACAAACCATCCGTGAAAGAACGCCACAGGTATTGGCGAAAGAGTCGCAACCAATGACGCAACAGATCCCCGATCTCATGAGTGAAGCTCTCCCCCCTCCGATGCCAGTTTCAGAGGGAGCCAACAGGCAAATGTCTTCGACAGAGGGAGCTCCCGATGAGTCCCCGGTACCTGACTCTACTATAGAGTCACCGGATCAGCGAACACTTCAACCGCAATTGAGTTCACCTCTCCGAGAATCACCAACACTAGAACCAGCGACTCCATTACCACTTCCAGCTCCGACACCAATTCAGACGAGCTCCACGCCACCCATGACACCTAAGTCTGAGCCAACGCCAGAAAGACCTCGAAGCACGAGAACTCGCAAACAACCAAAGCGATTCACGTACGCACGTATGGGAGGCAAAGCAGCCTGGCTGGACGACGAAGACACCGATGATTACTACTTCTGCCCTGCAGTAGCTACCTTGGAAGAAATTGAACAGGCCGCAACACCCAGGGAACTGCACCCCGACTCCTCATCGATCATCACATTCTCACAAGCTATCGTCGATTGCTTACATACAATCGAACCTCTCCAACGCAAAGGTAGCGACTCTCTCTCCATCGATCTACACCAATTCAAGGTGGACGCTCACTACTTGTTGCGCAGACTCCGAGGTCGATTCAACACCTTGAATCCACAGCCAACCAACGTCGTCCTTCCAACGTTCACTCCAAAGGCGGCTGAAGTAGAAGAAGCAAGCATCAACATGGCTGACTGGTGGCAACCGGACCCCGACAACATGACCGAGGAAGGAGCGACTCCATTTCAGGAAACGTACAACAACTTTCACTCGGACATGGAGGACCATTTCGAGAAAGACCTCAACAGCGTCTTTCTCAACGAAGATTTCCTCCAACTGGCCACTGACCACGCCGTCGAGCAATTCGTGGAGAAGCTGAGTACCTTCATCAGTACTGGCACGATGGAACCCCACTTCGACGCTCTCGACTTCATGTCAAAGGCCAAATCAGGGCCATGGTACTACCAAGACCCCGAACATTTGATGAACCAAGGGTACCTTCCACCCAAATCTGCGTACAGCGCAGAAGCGTTCGTCCAAAGGACTCGCTCCGTGTGGAACGCGATGATCGAAAATCATCATTACCGTCTCGCATTCGAGCTACTCCGTCGCCAAGTGACGACGATCCGACCAGGACCGTGGCTACTTCCAAGCGAATATGAGATTGAGCAATTCGTCCAAGGCATGATTGAGTCGAACACGGCGCCACTCACTTCGGCCCCAGCGACTCGCTCCGCCAACAAAGGATCCATGCTCGACATCGACTCGTCATCCACGCTCGACATCAACCCGTCGTTCATCCTCGACACAGCGAAGTGCATTCCACCAACCACATGGGCGAACATCGAACAGCATGCCTACTCTGTCGCAATCATCGAGCCACAGAAGGATGCAACAAACTACCCCACCTACGTCGATAATCGCATGATCAGCTACTTTGCCGCAGGTGGCGACTTGGAGATCGCCGAACGCACCTCGGTGTACAAGGCATCCAACACCGACCCGGATACTCTCTCCTTCGACGAAGCCATTCGCGACGACAACAAAGACGAGTGGATGCAAGCCGCCGAAAAGGAGATTCGAGATCTCACGGAAAAGGGCACGTGGGAGGAAGTGAAGAAGATCGACATCAAAAACGATCGCATCTTTCCAGGAACCTGGGTCTTTCGCCGCAAGCGCCTCCCCGACGGAACCATCAAGAAATACAAGGGACGCTGGTGTTGCCGAGGAGACCTCATGCAAGAGGACGCCTCCACCTACGCACCAGTCGTCGCATGGTCATCCGTCCGAATCTTCCTCAGCACTTCCATCGTCATGGGTTGGACAACAACGTCCATCGACTTCACGAACGCTTTCGTGCAAGCATCCATCCACAAGCCAGTCTACCTTCATCTCCCTCGTGGATTCAAATCAACGAAGGGTCCCGACACCTGCCTCAAGCTCCGCAAGAGCCTGTACGGCTTGACGATTGCTCCTCGCCTTTGGTATGAACACCTCATCCGAGCCCTCACTACGATCGGCTTCAAGGCCTGCGACCAAGAGCAGTGCTTGTTCATCAAGAAGGACATCATGATCGTCCTCTACGTTGACGATGCGGGCATCGCCTCCAAGACCAAGCAAGCCGCCGACGACTTCATCAAGTCAATGCGCGACCTCGGCTTTGAGCTCACCCAAGAAGGAAGCTTCACCGAGTTCCTGGGAATCGAGCTCAGCCGTGATCCAAAAGCAGACACGGTCCATCTCCGCCAGCCAGGACTAATCAAGAAGATCCTCGCCACTACGAAAATGACGAACTGCAGTCCGTGCCCCGTACCAACTACGCAGCTCGCACTTGGACAGTGCAAGGATGAGCCACCCATGAACGAACCATGGAACTACCGCTCCGTCGTCGGCATGTTGTTGTATCTCACGACCAACACTCGCCCAGACCTAGCGTTCGCAGTCTCCCAAGTCGCTCGCTTCGGAAGCGACCCTCGCCGCTCACACGCCAAGGCCATCAAGCGCATCATGCGCTACCTCAAGCACACTGAGGACAAGGGCACCATCGTGCGTCCCACCGGGCAGCTCGATCTCAAGTGCTACGTGGATGCAGACTTCGCAGGGCTCTACGGACGAGAAGACAACAAGGACCCCGTCTCCGTCAAGTCGCGCACTGGCTACCTCATCACATTGGGAGGGTGCCCACTCATTTGGAAGTCTAAACTCCAAACTGAGATTGCTCTATCTACGATGGAGTCCGAGTACGCCGCTCTCTCTCTCGCAATGCGCACGCTGATTCCCATCCAACAGCTCATCCGCCAAGTCATCAACAACGCCGGCACCAACATGCCGCTGCACACCAACCTCCAGTGCACGGTGTTTGAGGACAACCAAGCTTGCATTTCCCTCGCCACCAATCATCAACCAACCGCGCGCACCAAACACTTTCTGACTAAGTGGCACTTCTTTTGGTACTGGGTCAAGGCAGGGTTCATCTACATCCAGCACATTGCAACACCGGAGCAACTGGCCGACATCTTCACCAAAGGATTGTCTATCGCAGTCTTCGAATACCTACGATTCAAGATCATGGGTTGGTAACAACCAACAACAGACAACAACAACGAAGGATGAAGTTTTCATCGATACCACAACTCCAATCACGACCCAACACTGAGAGGGAGAGTTGAGATTCAATGAGGGACAGACTATTGCCGAACACGGTATCAACCCGATGGGAGAAATTCTTGTTTTTGGCGCGAAATCTTCCGACTTGATCGACCACCAAATCTTTTCTCCTCCTTTCTCTCCTCCATTCACGAATCCATCATGACTAAAACCTGACCGACCTGACTCACACCCCACCTGGGAACTATATGCTCTTCAGATCCTCCTTACTACAACATACCTCGATTCCTTCATGCTGATGACCACCACACTACCACCGTGGTCTCAACATGTATATCCAACCTGCTTCAACTCAAGCAATGGAATCCGAGGGTCAGCTTCAGCCACAGCCACTGCTTCATGACCGTCATCACTGATTGTCATGACCTACACTGCAGTGTAACTACATGTGCGGAGAGCAAAGTACTGTATTGATTGTCTACTCTGTTGCACTGAATCAAGTGCATCAGTGTGGGGTCTCGCCAAGTTGTGTGGCATCGTTTCTTCACCCTACTAACACCAATAAGCTAACTCATAATAACAGACAAGGATTAGCTACAAAGCACTCTACTACTCATCGTTACAAGTTATAACTCTTCAACCAGCACACCTCTCTTGAACTGCATCACACGGCTATCCCGAAGCCGGCAGATTCACGAGGCATTCTCCACCGATTCGCGACGCCTACGCCCGAATCCTAACTAGCATCGTCGCCATCTCCATGGATACGAAGGAGAAAGCGACTGCCATGAAGGACGCAGTTGTCGACAAGAGCGATGCAGAGCTGAAGCTTCCATTGGCGTACGGCCTCACTGCAGAGCAGGCCAAGGAATGGCGACTGTACATGTCAGCTGGTCGCCCAGATACTGCCGAGCCCCGCGTATTTTCGGAGCCTGGTCTGTTCGTGGTGGACGGCAACAAGAACCTGTTCTTCGAGGTGTCGCATTTGGCATCATTCAGCTCTCCGAACATCGAGGAGTTGGTCGGTGGTCTATTGTGGGCTTGCGTCAACTACTATCCGGCTCGTGGTCAGATGCACTAATTACCTTTCAATTGAATGTGCGGGTGGGCCACAGTTGTTGCATGTGGCTATGCGGAGACTGATTTCACAATGAGCGAGTCGGACAGGAAGTGGATGTACCATACCATACGCAAGACAATCCACAAAATTCTTCTGTCTGCATGCATGATTGGCTGAATGGGTGGACCGCTGAATCAAGTAACGTATGTATAATGCTGTGGAACGAAACAATGAAGCACGCGACGAAAGATAAGAGATCATAGAATAGATCTCCCGATGATTCGCCATTGCACACATGCGTTGCGAATGGATGAACAATCACGCTCATCAGTGGCTGGCTTTACCTCTGGCGTTGTCTTGGGCGTCGTCGTTCTTGGATACAGGACGATGACAGTCTGGTGCCCATCCAACACATGGACAAGAGCATCACTGCCGGTACCTGATCTAGGCACAACGCTGTCATACTATCATGTTTGCAGATGAGCACAATACTCCATTCGAATAGAACTGTAGTGCTGCAGAGCGTTCCTCTCAATGATTGTATTATATAATAGATACGTCCAAGTACGTATTGGTGATCCGAGTGGCCATTGGACACATACCGCCACATGTCAACGACGTCGCCTCAACTCGTCCTCGACTCTGTCGTGCTATTGTCGGAGCGATGCGCTTCCTTTTTCTGCGAACAATCGAGTTGAGATAAGAATGCACCAGGGATGATGACGGGAGTGACTTGTTTTTTGGCTATAGATTTTGGCAACGCATCAACAACCAACTCATCTCCTCGCATGTGTGTGTGCGCACCATTCCAACACCCATCTCTCTTCGCCTATTGGCTTTGATCTTGTGTAGTAACTGTTCTAATATCTTTTAACGAAGTATTGTCGGGCATCGCCCGACACTTGTTAAAACTACTTTTTGACACGGGGAGGATCCCTTGTGCTTGCACAATATCCATCCAAGGATGGTCCTGGCATTTCACACACCGCCTTGACTGTCCACCACCCCCCATCCAACTCCCCCCCCCCCCCCCCCCCCCCACACACACACACAATCCATCAACAACAACAAACTCCCGCTTCCTCACAAGCAACCACCATCGCAGCTCATTGGGTGGCAACACCTCCCTCCTTGATCTGGCACACCCTATCATTCCTCTCATGCTTTGCTTCTACCCGCGTCAGCGCCAGCAACTGCGGTCGTCCGTACGTGCTCCACAATTCGGACGGTGATGGTACATCCGCGTGAGTACACGACAAGCAATCAACGGTTGTTGCGATACACGATCCCACATTCTGGAGTTGTGTGAGCAACCACGCTCCGATTGGTTTTCCTACGACTACTCTATTGTGGAACACACGTACTTGGAAGAGGAGGATTGCATAATGCTGCCATTGTCGTTGGCGTTGCTGTTGCTATTGGCATTACAAAGACCGTTCTGTTGTCTCACACACAATCCATCCTCTCTATTCTCTCTCTCTCTCTCTTCTCGCTCTAGCAACCATCAGGAATGTTCTTCAACACCTCCGATCCGATGTTGCCACCAGAGTGCAGCTGCTTTCCGTCGGCGACCAACGCGAAGCCGTCTCCGCTGATGCCATCACCAAAGGCATCGAAGAAATCAAAGTATGTACAGCGATCACGTGGAACGCATGCCTTGTATTCGGGATACTCAGTGTTGGACCTAATGAAGCCAGACTCGTTCCAGTACTCTGTGCTCGAATCTTGAGAGTCATACATCATGAAGGATGTGTCTTCTGGGAAATCATCGGTGCGGAGCTTCAACGTGACAGAGATGCAGGAGCTGTCATCATCGCCACCATCATCGTTGTTGTTGTCATTCTCATCATTGCTGTTTCCACCTCCTGCGCCACACAGCTCGGATGGTACTTTGGACATGGCACATGCATTCTCCTGTGGGTGTAGGAGTATTGGGAGAGTGGGGAAGAGTACAATAGAATGGAATGGAATAGTGAGCTCGCTGCTGTGATCATACCATACATCTTTGCATACTCACCATACTCTCCACACTCTTTCATGCTTCAACCATACTTCGAGCATACTTCCATCATGCATTGACATGCATGCACCCACTCGGATGTACGTACCTTGATCCATTCGTACGTGTTGCTCACACGAGCGTACACACCAGGATATCGCTGCTGAGCACAGCCGATACCCCAAGACACCACGCCCACCTGGACGCGCTCACCGCCCTTCGTCACAAACACGGGACCGCCAGAGTCACCCTGACATGAGTCCTTGGCACCCTGGTGGACACCATCCTTCACGAAGCCAGCGCAGAACTCCGCCTCATCGCTGACCTGTCCATTGTATCTGTCCTGATTGTTGCACCACGCAGTATCGACCTGCTGGATGTCCAGGCCCATCAGAGTCTCCGATGGGAAGCCGCCATCCGATGTGTCACCGAAACCAATCACTGTCATGGTCTGCGGATTTCCTGACCCATCTGTCCCTGGAGTGCCGAACTTGCTGTTGATCTTCATCATGGGCACATTGGATGGTGCAGGGTTGGATAGACGGAAGAGCATGATGTCGTTGATCTGAGTGGCAGCGTAGTCTGGATGGACGCGCTTGTCATCGATCTTGCGTGCGTCAGGTCCTGTTGGCTGGTTCCATGCGAACTCATCATACGCACTGATGATGGCGTCCATTCCGATGGTCTGATCGGAGTCGCAATGTGCCGCAGTGAGGACGATGTCAGGTGCGATGAGCGATCCGCCGCATCCCACGGCCCAATGGACGAACTCTGGGTACTCTCCCTTCGTCGCTTCGTTTCCTCCCACGATGTGCGTCTCGTAGTTGTTGGCATTGATGGAGTGGGTGCGCTTGTTGTGGGTTGGGCTGCTGCCATGTCCATGCCTCTTTGGACGATCTCCGCCACGCGTGGTCTTCTTCGCGTTGGTGTGAGAATCATGATGATGCGGAGCAGAATTGTTGGTGTGGGCACCGCCTCTGAGTGCGCGCCCTTCGGTGTCATGTTGGGTGTCACGGCCGGCGGCAGAATTGTGGTCTGTTGCCGATGCGGCGGTGTTTGAGGTAGCCGCGATGATTGCGATGAAGATGGGAAGGGCTGATGAAAGTTTCATGGTTGCTCGTTCGTGTTGGCGTTGGCGTTGGCGTTGGTGTTGGTGTTGATGGCGAGTTCGAGTGCGAGTACGTTGTTGTTGTGATGCGCTGATATTGTTGCTGTTGAATGCGATTGGATTTTATGAGATGAGATGAGAAGAGACGACGAGGGATGGAATGGAATCCAAAGGAGGTTGCATTCCACTCATTCATGCATTCCTGTATTCACTCGTTCGCTGGTGCAGGAGGAGTATGCAGGACTGATACTGCTCTATGGCTTGTGCATGGCACATCTCGATCGATCATCGAATTGAGTCCATTGCAAGATAAATGTCGGCGCAGGACTACAATCGGTTGCGGATTGCAAGAGCAAGACCCATGTTGATGGCACTTTGCTCGAGCGGGCGATCCATCGACTGTTGCATCTACTTGAGCATACTAGTATGTACTCTCACTCTGCTGGAGTGCTCGTCGCATGTATTCATCATGGCAATTGGTCTTGCTTCTCACCCGTACCCCCAGTTTCGTTTGTGCCGAGACTCCAATGAATCGTTTGTTCTGATGGATTGGAGCGTCAATTCAATACCATCAACAGTTCTACTTGTGCTAGTCGTGCTAGTTGTGCTAATAGTGCTACTAGTGTTAATAGTACCAGCGGTGCCGATTGTTGATACTGGTATGAACGACATCGTTTGAGTATTGGTCATGGGATGAGTAGAAGATGTGATGTGATGCGATGTGATGTGTTGATTTTGTGGCGTTGGTTTTGTTCGACATCGGGAATGACTGGATGTCGCGCCCGCGTGTTTTGATTGGTGACTGTAGCCGACAGGCGCAACAAGACCAAGAACTGAATCGATTGATCTCGATAAGTGAAATAGCTACAAATATCGCACACTCGTGGTTTGGTCCCGTATTGTTGGGCTCAATGCCCATTTGTTGTCCTTTGTTGAGACAACTCTCGTCTATTGAATGAACAGTCAAACAGATCGCCACAATTCGCCACAAGTCGCGATGTTTTGTGATGGCAAGCAACACTCTGCGACGATCAATCAACCAAGCGACCAAGTGAAAGGCAAGCCACATACCACCCATTCTTCGTGTAGAGTTGCATTCATACGCACAGCTTCACACGTCGCATGATGTTGGTGTTGCTGTTGGCGCTGTTGGCGCTGTTGGCGCTGCATCTCCATGATGTGCTCTCCATTCAGTATGGTCAGTCTCGAGCGACGGTAGTGCTAGGTCGTACTGCATGGATGGAGTGGATCGCCAGCGTGCCGGGGGTGCTGGAGTGCTGAAGTTGTTCCAGTCCTGTTCGCCACCAGTATCGCTTTTTTATTCCTATTCTACTCTTCTATGCCGAGTTCCCATTGTTCTCATCGATTTGTACGGCAGACGGAGATGCACTCGCCATGTGCTGATCGATCCGCTGCTCGTGTCCGAATCAACGTGGCTCGAAGTGACTCAGAGCGCGTCCCGAAACAGTTTTGTTTCAGATTCCTTTGTTCCGAACACCAACGCCGAATTGTGGCGGCTATTCACAATCACGATGATGCGGTGGCCTCCGATGTGCATTGAAGTGCCTATCAGGCAGCGCTCCAAGCCTTGAAGAAGAAGAAGATCTCAAGAGCAAGATCAAGGTCAACGCAACGGAAAAAAGATCACGGGCTGTAGTGGACTGACGGTGACTATTCTCGGCTGGTGAAGTCATGGCCCCATTCATCATGATGGCGATGGAGATGGCGCATGTGCAGAATTCGTCGTTGCAGCCGAGGGTCCTGCCGACGACAGTGGAACGATGATCAAGAGTATCTCCGGTTGCAACGATGAGGCAACTCGTGGGGTCGTGGCGGCTGAAGAAGCCGAGGCCCGATTCAACAGCATCAAGGACGGTGATGGTGTGAATGATCTGCTGGCCAGAACCGTGAAGAACGGCGCGAGACTGCTCACTGGTGCGGAGAATGCATGCCGAGGAACCTTTGCTTCGGGATTGCGCACGGTGAAAACAACAAGGTCGGAGACAACTTCTTCATCAAAAAGTCTACGTGCCGTGCACGGCCGGCTCCTCATGCCGTCAATGTGCACGTAAAGAAGTGTGCAGCGAGAACAGCACATTGGCCTACATAACGACTTGTGACGCAACGTGAACACAAAAAACTCGAGAGAGAGAGAGAGAGAGCTTTCTATTCTGCTTATGGCCACCTAAGTTATGAATACACTTCCATCTTGCTTCAACTATTTGCACTACGCAGCCAGAGAATTGAGAGTATTTTGCAGGCCGCGCAGTCGCCGAAGGGTTCGTGTGAATTCCAAATGCTCCCCGCCTCAGCCAGTCCTTCTCTTCCAGCTGCGCCTGTCCCAAATGTTTTTGCACAATACTATAGCTAAGTTTGTCCTGCGGAACCTCCGCCACCTCTTCAAGACATGTCTGTCAATACTGATAGATCGTCATCGTCATCATCACCATTGGCATGGCCTTCAACAGTTTCATGGATGGCGTACGACTTCTCGTTTTGCCTGGCTCTTGACCGCAAATCGTCGCTCCTCAATCCAGTGCTCGTGACAGTTGGAACCACAGTTGCCTCTGGAGTACGCACAGTCACAAGATCAAAGCAGGCATCCAATCTCTGCGGATCCATAAGTGCGACTGTTTGGGCAATGACGCCGTCGCTCTTTCGTGCGTGGCGCACAAGATCTTCATCGATGTGATCTCCGCGCCGCTGTCGCAGGTCCTCGCATTTGGTGACGGCGCCCCAAGCCTCGTAGAATTCTGCGGCGCGTGTGAAGTAATGGCGGATGAGGTTGGATGTTCTGTCCCGAGCATCGCGCGTGCTAATTCGTAAGAAGGCCTCACCGGCCATCTCGCACGCCAGGCCGGCTTCGTGGATATGGTTTCTCGATCTGGCCTTCTCGATCGCTTCGTCGTAACATGCTTGGACGTACGTGGGCGTTCGTGGGCCCATCTTGATGGCCTTCATTTCTGCTCGCAATAGGAGGTAATGGTGACGCACGTTGTTGCCTTTTGTTTCGCACATTTGCTTGAGTATGTGCTTTTGCTTTCGGAGGATCGAGATGTACTTCCTTTGTTTCGTCTGATGATAACGGTTCGATGCCATCAGACCGCCCAATTGGGGTATGGATGATGCCACGGAGTACGCGAGGTCGCTCACCTTGGCGTTGTCCACAAGGTGGAACAGGACCTCGGCAAACTCGAACTTGCGGAAGAAGACCGCAAGGTGTAACCGGCTCCAGTGCGCGGTGTTTTGGAGGTACGGATCGCCACCTTCGAACTGTTTGAGGTTGCCAAGTTCATCCCAATCTAGCTTGAGGATGCCAGCCATGTACCTGGGGGCAAGGACGTACTCTGGCATGAGCTTGGAGTGGGCCTCGATCTTGTAGATGGTGAATTGTTGCAAGGCAGAATCGACAGCGGATGATAAGCCGTCCAACGGGTATCCCTCCATGTATGCATAAATGAGACTTGAAAAATGAGACACGATGCCTATCTCAAAGTCACCACTCGACATGGCGGCTTTGTATGCCTCTTGAAAGTCAGAGCTGATCTCCGCAGGCTCCTTCGTGTATGGGTCGATGTAGATGGCCGCAACGTTGTAAACCAACGCGCGGATTCGTGTCCCGTCAACCTTGTGAATGGCCTTCTTTGCGAGTTCGATGTATCTTCGTGCGTTGGAGTACTCGCCGAGGACAAGATGAAGCATTGCGAACATGGCCAGTCCTTGGCAGGAGCCTTCGCAGATGCCTTGTGCTCGGGTGATCTGAACCATCTGAACCGTGGACAGCACCCACGTGAGGGTGGATTGACACACGTAGCTCCGCACCGCGATTTGTTGCAGGAATCCGATGGATTGGATTGTGGCGGGGTCTGTCGTCACGGGGCATCGGCTGAAGAACTCGTCGTCACTTGTTTGTCCAAAATAGGATCTTGCCGACATCAGTTGCCATACGGATCTGGCCAGGAACCCGCGCTTGGGATACACGTCGCACAGCTGGGCGCTGGCTTGGCTCATCTCAAGCGCGCGCTTGTGCTTGTCCTGTCTTGCCAAGGCATCCGCCATGGAGTGGTAGGTGGGAAGCTTGTGTGGGATGCACTGGGCATGCTGCAAGAGTTCGTCGCTCAACGAAAACCCCAGCTCGAAATTGCCAACAGCCAACTCAAGATCTGCTCTCGAACGAATCAAGCGCAGTGTGAGCTCGTATTGATATTTCCATGGGTTGCCATGGGCCTTCTTCAATTGCTCTGTCGCGATTTGCAGATATTTGGCGGCTGGGATGAGAGCGGCGATCTTCAACGCGTGCTCGCCGACTTCCAGATTCTGCTTGGCGGCCTGCAGATGATCCTTCGTTCGTGCCAAATTCAGATATTCCATGGCGACAAAAAGCAGGGCACCATCATCCGTGGCTGCACGGGACGTTGCAAGAGCGGCTCCGTCCCCTTTCTCGGAAGACTGGGTACCATCTGTGGACGCTGCACATATGTTCCACAGACATTGGCCGATGCGCAGTTGGAGCTTGATGCGGATCTCGCCGAAGGGTACGAGACTCCGGGCCGCCTGCTGGACGCGATCATGCGCAAAGGAGTACGTAGTGCCTCCGATCGAGTTGTGCAGCATGCTTTCCAGCACCGCTTGTTCGAGCCATTCGACGACCGGAATGTCGTCATCGGGGATGTTTGGGGAGGATCTGAGGTTGCTTTCATCGTTGCCAAGGATATCTTCTGCGCTGCGGTTGTGTCGGACTTCATAGTCCTGCAGCATCTGAAGCAGGCCTGAGTCGAAGGATGATCCGATGTACGATGCGAGTGCCAAGACCTTTTGCAATGGACGAGGCAAGGATCGAATCCTGGATGTTAGGAGATAGGTGATACCCTGCGGTCCTGTTGCCTTCGATCCCCCGTTCCCACTTGTGTTCGAATGGGAGTCATCTTGGAATTTCCATTGGGAGGAGATGGCATCGTATGCCAAGCCATGCGTGCGCTCCATCTCTCGCAACAGATGGATGGCGTGAAAGATATTGCCGCCAGTCTGTTGGTACAAATGCTCGGTGAGTCGACCGACGAACGCATCATGATCGCTGTGATCTGCGCCCCCAAGCTGGAGGAGATTCGACACCCAGTCGTAGAGCTCTTGCGGAGAAAAATCCGCGAGATGGATGCTGGTGTATGGCATGGGAGCGTTTCTCGTCTTGGCTCTGAGCTCTGTCGGAACGTCTTCCCGAGACGATGACTGACGGATGTCATTCAGAAGCTTCATGAACGGGAGAGTAGCATTCGGCTCCAGCAGCTCGCCCGGTGAGTGAGGATTGGTCTCTTGACGGATGGTGCCGATCAAAAGTAGGTGAGGCCGGTGCAGGATGGTGGATACCAGATCCATGCTCTCCTGCGACGCCCACTGCAGATCGTCGAGCACCATCACCAATGGACATTCCTTGGTCGATATGATTCTGAGGAATTGCGTGAACGTGTACTGGAGCCTGTTCCACGATGTCTCGGTGGAGAAGTCGGTCGGAGGTTTTGGAGCCGTCGCGCCTTGATTCTTCGCTTCGGCCGCCACATCACTGGCGCTGTTCAATAGGATGGACAGGGCCGGGATGAAGGAAATGAGGAGATCCTTTTGCTGTGATGTCATCCAGCTCGATTTGACTCTTCGACGCAGACGTTGAAGCTCCGTCGCCGTCTTGCTCTTGCTGTCTTTGTGCCCATCGGCATCGCTGATCGCGGCCAATCTCCCAGAAGCAACACTGGGGGTGGCAGCTTGGGACGCTAATTCGGCACACCAGCCCGAGAATGCTTGCGTGATGGCGGCGAAGGGATTGTGTCGTTGGGATTCTTCAAACTTGCCCTTGATGATGATAATCTTGTGCCCGTCCCCTGACTGTTCGCAAAGCTGGGAACAGAACGCATCCACGAGCTTTGACTTGCCCGTCCCGCTGGCACCCCATACAAACACAGCCGGAACCCAAGGCTCGGCGCCACTCTTGTTTACGTCGTTTGGGGTTGTTGCCGGAGATGTCAGCTTCAGTACCTCGCCTCCATCGGGCGCCTTGCTGGCTCTATTCTGCGCCATCACTCGATAGAAAACATGACGCATCGTCCTCAACTCTTTTTGCCTCCCATGAAATCCACCCGCAAAGCAGCCGTCCTTGAAGAACGTAGTGGTGGGGTCGATGAGGTCGCCATCACATTGGTAGTCACCATCTGATGTGGACATGCACGTGGACGAGGCACTCTCCAGGTGAGGACTTGGTTGGACCGGAGTGTCGTCATGCACCGACGCTGTGGCGAGCATCCTGTACGATCCCGTGTTCGACTTCTTGGGCTGTGCACAGCGTCTCTCGTGCTTGTTGGATTGGTTGGTCGATCAATGATTGGTCGATGATTTCAGGTGCACTAATATTTTATGGAATGTGGTGGCAGATACGTCGGGCTGTGTGGATGGATGTGCATTCGAGTACTACTCTTGTATCGAGTATGGTGCTAGGTCCTCGTATGGTCGAGTGTGCATCACTACCTGTGTGTTCGCGCCATACCAGGACGCTTGGTTCTGCTCATGTTGTTTCTTCAACGCCGCGGCAACGAGTTACACTTGAGGATGAAAAAGTGGTGGATTGGTGACGTGGTGGTGATCAACGTTTCGTCTTCTGTCAGTGGGTGTCGATCCCATAGTCGTGGGTTTGTGAACTGTGGACCATACTTGCGATGGCTCTTTGATCATGGTTGCTGTCATGGGCGTGGACAAGTTTCATTGCGGATGTGTCCACAGTGAGTGTTTCCCGCTTGTTGGCGCAACCTTCATGTGGGGGCGTGTCGCACCCTTGTCTCCGAGCAAGCGTTCGGGATTGGTTAAGGGATTGTTTGTGGTCCCTGGAAGGAGAGAACAGTTGGTGGCTGACAACGAACACCATTGACTATTGTCAATAGGACGGAGTGTGTGAATCAATGTTGTTCGCTAGTATCCCTAATGATTTTGGCCTGGTACTGGCCTACGTAGCTTGCGTCCGGACGCAAATTGGAGGTGCAGTTTGTGAAGTGTCGCAGAATTGACGAGGGTCACCGTCTATTTGGCACACAGCAAAGCTTTGTGGAGGAAACGAACCTCGCACGAGCGATACCACCCACCACTCCGAACGGTTGCGGCAGGCACGTAGCATGCTCGTAGTGCACCGTTGTGCTGATGCAGTCATCATCGACGCCATCTCACCGTTGGGCATATCTTCTTCGTGGAGGTGTGAATAGGCCGGCGGCGACTGATTCGATGATCGATGCTTGCACCTCTCAGTCCCTCCCACCAATGCCTTCCGACTCCTGACGTTGCTTTTCCACCAACCAGGCCGGCAGATTTGATACGCCGCGGCCACGACCTCGGCCTCGCCCCATGCCACCGAGCGTTTCCAATTGCAGCAGCGCGGTTGGTTCCTTCGAAGTCGGTAACAACGAAAGCACTTCCTGCCGTTCCTCTTCCAACCGTCTTCGAAGTGCTTCTTGCCGTTGCAGCGTTTCCTGGATATCTCTTTCTTGCTCTTGCCGTTCTCGCTCCAGCTTCTTGCGTTCCCAGTGCTGCAACAGGTCGTTTGGCACGTACGGATCGTACGGATCTTGGACATCGAGCGGTTGTTGGCGTTGGTCGTGTGAATGTCGGCGATCTTGGGACTGGCGATGTGTGTCATGCCCGTTTTCAACGTCAGGAACACCCATGTCCACGTCATCCATCTCGATTTCGTTCACATCCGTGCTGCTTCCTGGGAGAGGGGAAGCATTGGAGTCATCTTCCACTTTGATCAGCATCTTGGTCGTATCATCGTGGATGGACAGCAACGGGGATCTCACAGAATTGATCGGAAGATCTTGAGCGGATGACGTTGATTTGCTTGTCGTCGTGTAAGATGTCGCAAATGAACTCGTCGCTTCAGATGACGGTGGATCCGTTGTTGACGCAGTGGGATCTCTGATTACTGTTGTTTCCGGAGGGATTGCGTGTGGTTCCTGCTTCACCTTCGTTCTTCCTTCGACAACCGCAGCAGCAGCAGATCCAGCGTCTGCGTGGACGCTAATATGCAATCTTGGCCGTTGCTTCGATGCGGATGCCTTCGGTGTCGAAAGCGCTGTCGAAGTTGCCACAGCTTTTCGCTTCCGAGCAGCAGCAGGGATGAACGCCATCGACGTCCCGGCCTTTCCGATGCCACCAGCGATGCCCGACGCCGATGCCTTTGCAGCTGTCTTTTTGCGCGACACCGACTTTGGCGCGAACATCGTTCTGGAGACCGGCGTGCTGGGCTTTGTTGTGTCAGCTGATCTCTCGGGCACATCCTCGAATTTGGATCCTTTGTCGAATTCCTTCTCCTTCTTCACCTTCACCTCATTCCTGCTGCTGCTGCCATCGCCAGCTGCATCATCCTCGCCCTTTGTGGCGGGGAGATCGCCGAACAAGCCACCGTACATCGGGGCGCCTGATGCTCCAGCCACAGTTGCCACCGTTGCTCCCGTCGGTTGTATGAGTTGATTGTGGTGGTTGCTGTGATTGGTTCGGATCTATCTGTCTGTGGATGGAAATGTAGCTCGTATCATGCTATACCATGCGCTTCCGTTGGTCTATCTACTTCTCTCTCTGGAGACGTATTATAGAATACGATAATACCACTCCTTGTGCCGTTGCGCCAGAATCGATCTGCGCCATGGTCGATCTTTGTTTTGCTGTTGTCCTTTGTTTGGGTTGTTCTTGGGCTGTCGCCACTCACAGGCACAAAAACAACGTGTCAAGCTGCGGTGTCGAATCCCATCAACAATAGCGTACTTATTCAGTTTCAATTGAGCTCTCTTGGGAATTGGCATCAACGGTTTTCCGCGCGGCGGAAACGGGCGTCTCTCTTCGATCGCGACCCACCACTCCACGCAAGGACGAGGAGAAAGATGACATGCCATAATCGTATTATTACCACTGAGAGACAACATCGTAGAATAGTTCTCTCACATCCAAGGGGGATGCTGCCAATCAGAGCAGAGCAATCGTGCAGTGCTCGTATAATGCAATAGACATGAAGAGCTTCTTCATCGTATGACCGCCATCACATGAACTCCACCTCGCACTCGCGTTTGCGTGATCCTTTCTGCGCGGCGCATTCGGTGGTGCTTGGTGTCTCCAACTCATGTCTCGAGGGAATGGGACACCGAGAAGGTGAACACAAAAGAGGAAGAGAATGAGCAAGGGCAAGAGAACGGTAGGCACACACACAAGGCACGATCGACAGAAGTGAGACAAGGGTCATGGGATGCAACTCACCTCTCCTTGCTCGGAGAGCGATTCATACGCGTACACATAATCGGATGAGTGAGGAAGAAGATACCGCACGTCTCGGCTGTCAAGACGATCCAGATTACGAACGACTCCCTTCCTCAAGTTCGTACGACTACGTGTGCGGGTGCGAATGCACATTGACTTCAAAGACACCATCACGCTACTCGTAGCCACACAGATGAACAACAAAGTCGTTCCCCAACTCTCATCGTCCAAGATCAAGGGTGGGGGCAGGGGCAGCAATACTGAGAGTCGTCGCGGCATGCTTCGAAATAGAAAGAAGACAAGTGCCCTTTTGTTGATGGCTCATCCATCCGATCGTTGATAGCTTGTTGCGATCCATGGTGTGCAGCGAGAAGCTCCGGGAGCACTCCAAAGTTTTCTCCGGAGATCGCTAAATTCATCGAACTCACACGCAACGACCATCACCATCTCATAACTTTCGTCGATCGACAATACAATCAACTCAACGATACCGTGCGACGCTACCTCGCACTCCACTACACGACGATATCCTCCACACACATCACCTTCCACAAAGCAACACTCCAACGATGAAACTTTCTTCCAACTTTTCCGTCAAGTCCATGTGGGTACCCTTGACGGCTGTCCTGTTACTGGCTTGCGCAATGACGCCAGTTCAGGCTTCCGCAACGCACGTGGCAATCGACAAAGTCGACGACGCTGTGCCGATCCTTCACCGTGTCAAGAAAGGAGGGGTGCGTGGATCCACGCGACGTCATCTCAGCAGCACCCCAACCACTAGTGATCTCTCTCCAAGTGATCCTTCTCCAAGCAACCTCTCCACCAGCATGGATTCGAACAGCAACATCTTCACCCAACATCACATGACTCATCGTCATCATTTCCACCATACGACCAAGACTGGACCCACTACCTCTTCCAAATCACGTTGACGCGCTTTCATCGAAGATGAGGATGGTGAACTGAGGAGGCGAAGAAGTGGGAATGGACATGCGGCAGAGTCGATAGATCTGTTCTGCCATTGCAGAACACGACATGGTTATCCAACTGGTCATGCATCCGTACGGTGCATCACATGCTGTTCAAGATGCAGCGAATGTGATGGTGTGTGGCATTGGTAATGCCAATGGAAACGCATGATGGTGACTGCGACGCGATGTAATCTTCCGAGCGATCCAAACTGCACCTGAGCTTCAATACAGTACTCTATTCTCATTTGAATTAGCCACTTCATATTTCGCATGAATCCATCTCTCTTTTGCTTTCCGCTGGTACATTTCGAGTGCACATCTCCTATACGTATGGCCCTGCGCTTCACCAGTGTGTTTGTACCGAAGAGCGCGCCATGCTCTGCTTTGCTCCACCCTACCAAGTATTGGTATGCTGCCGGTACGTGTTAGTACTACTCGTCCATCCAGACGCGCGAATGTACGCACGAGTAGTTAGATGTTGGTATCAAATCGTTCTTCCTCGGCTCGTTTCGTCACGTAAACATACCCCCGCGACGCCGTGGTATCCGGATTCTTGGCAAAGAAGATGCGGTAGTCATCATCCAAGTACACGTGCTCCCATTTCCGTATCTGCACTGTGTCGAACGTCTGTTGCGGCCCCAGTGGAAGGAAGTTGGCAAGCTTCGTGCCAACAGAAATGAAGGTGATGGCGAGCGTCGTGGCGCTGTTGGTGTCGGCGGGTGCCAACGATCCCTTCAGCACGCCGACGAGGGGTGGAAATTCAGATCGGAAGATGTTCTGCGCGGCGCCGTTCGTGAGGTCGATATCCTGATACACGTCACCCAAGATGGGGCCGAGCTTGCCATTGCTGGGACCCGAATTTGCCAGGTTCGTCCATCGCAACTTCCAGAATCCGTTCATCATGTCGGTCTTCTGGACGGGAGACTTGGTCGGATTCAGCTTCTCCAATGACTCGCAGATAGCAACGATGTCCTCCTCGAGCTCCTTGGGCGTGTCGATCCCATTCTTGGGTGCCTCCTGGATGCGCGCTTCCAACTGCTCCAGCAGCTCTGATGCGGATGGGCCCTTCAGAGCTGGATCATTGTTGAAGAGCGGCCGCAGGAAGGAGGGAGTTGCGGATGGGAGATCAAATGCCAATGCTGGAGATGCCCAGGTCAGACAAACCAACACAACGAAGGTCAGCATGGAGACGGATGCTGACACTGACGACGACGCTGATGACATTGTGGAAGTGCTGCCCGTGCGTGTTAACGACATCCTGTTCGAGCGTCTCCACGCCTTGCACCTTGCGTCTTGATCGGTGGTCGATGCGGTTGAATTCGATGGAAGCCGATTCGTTTCTCTTTCATGCAAGTGGAAGAAGGAGATGATGGATCTCGATGGAGAGCACGTTCGCCTTGCAGCGTACCTATTGGTATCTGTTGTCGTATCCACGAGATATCTCTTGTCTTTTGACGTGCGCAAGTCGCCTTTGTCATCTCCAGTCGCGAACGGATACTACGTCTGTCCGTGCCACCTGCGCAGTGATCAACACAGTTGATTTTCGCTGTGCGCAATCAACATCACAGATTTCGCGACCATCCATTTCCGTTCGACCAACAAGAAAGCGAGCTGTCTCAAATGAAGATGCGCTGGATGTGAACAAGAGAGGAAGGACAGGAACACACCCACCCATCAACCATCGGCCATCGGTCATCGACCACCATCCGAATGATGGGACATTCCCGGCAACACCCACGATGACATTGATCAACACACCATGCCTGATTGGTAGCGAGATCTCGGAAGGCACTTTCGTACTCGTTCATAGTGGATAGAAGATGACGAAGAGAAAGCAGTCACGACGGCCACTTCTTGTCCACGAGAACAGAGACTTGGGAATGGAGAATGGAGAATGGAGGACACCTGCGGCAAGGTTGAACGCATCGCGCAACAACATGTGGAACGACGGTGCGAAACGAATGGAGCATACCGCAGCTGATCTGCGCCAGTGGATGTGGTTGATGTAGGCATTCCGTGCAACTTGATGTTCTCATCATTCGCCGTTGTCTCAGCAATCCAATCAGCAGCATCAACATCAACAGCAGCAGGAGCAACGTCGGCAGCGATGTCATGGGCGACTGGATGAATTCCATGAAAGCATTCCATGAAGGCATTCCATGGCTGCCCTGATTGTCGCCACCACCACCACCATCAACGGAGCAGCATCAGCGATATCGTGCAGAGTACGAGAAGTCACTCGTCACCGACACGGCTACCCCATCCATCTACTCTGCTCCACTCCACGATGAGCAGGTCACCTTCCCTCCAAGGACGGATCTGATCTTGACGATGAGTACCGCCGCGATCAATTCGCCCGTGGTCGTTGCATGCTCTTCGATGTGGAGTATCTGAATGCAAGTCGTGACCAAAGTAGTAGTTGAAGAAGCTCTCGATGACGAAGCACGCAATGGCTATCTATTCATGGAAGACGCGACGTTCCACGGCTCATTCTCATCAACGCGCTGACGGGTGTGAATGAGATATGATTGGAATCCACTGATCCGAGTGCCTCCTTCCGTCCCTCCATTCCGTTGTTGCTGCTGCAAATAGTGTTGCGGTTGTAGGTGCTGGACATCGCTATCAAGGGAGAACCGCGCCCGTTATATCGTCTATCGTCGATCATCTATTGCTCATCATCGATCATGATCAATCACGCTGCGCAGTCTACTGAGATTCTGCAGTCGCTGTCATCCATGTGAGTGAGCATGTGGTCGTGCTCGTACTCATGCTCGTCCTCTTTGGCACCGATGACTATCCATTCCAAGGACTTCTCATCGCAGAGTCGTGATGAAGATCTGTTGTGTGTTCGAGTGTCCGTCTTTGCCGTTCTCAGAATAGTGAGGCAGTCGATGATCGCAGCTCGCTTGGTGTAACGTCCCATGCGAGTACTTGCCGACCGATAGTAATCGAGAGTGACAGCTCAAAGGACGGGCATCATCTCGGTCCGTGTTTGTGCTTGCGGGGTAGGCTGCGAAGGGCACCGTGAAGACATAGTGGTATGTTCGCCGCGTGTTTTGCCTAGCATGTTTACTCTGTACATACGAGCGTGGACGTTTGGTATTGGTCTTTGCTCTGTTGCACATTGCAACAGAGCCTATGACGCGGTCTGTGGTGGAGTCTATTGTGCAGTCTGCGGCGTTGTCAACATTCCCAAGCTCAGCACTCGTCAGATGGTGCGGTGGACTGGTGGGCAGTGTCTTTGAGATGATTGATTGCTCGTGACGGCAGTAATCTGCCCGTGACGTCGCTTCTCGAACAACTCTCACAATTGCGTGTACGTACACGGAGCTCCAACCTGAACATGCAGTACGGGCCAATGCGTCCATCAGAGTTACTTGCCCACTTTGACAATGACTCGACTACACGCACCATGATGATTACCATGATGACGATGATGCTATCGATATCTATTCCATCTGCTTCGTACGAGTATGAATGGATTGCCTCTTGCTTCCACATTCATAAGAATGGTCGTGCTTGTCAGAGCAGCGACCTGGAGAACTAATGCACAACATGTCGATCGGATCATCGGGAGAGCAACACCCATTCTGACAACCGTAATCATCAGGTGTCAAGACGGTCGTAGCATTCGCGGTCGCGCTTGTACTCGTCGTGACGCATGCATTCGTGTATTTGGTACTGGTGACTTTCTTACGTGTAACATTGGTAAGACTGCGACCAGACTTTCTTTCCGAAGGGCCATGCATTGGTACCAACATGAGTATCGCTGTGGAACTCGTCAGAACCACCAGATGTTCGGAAGGATGCGTGCATGGATGCATGGGCGGGTGTATGCATAAGTATTGGAAACACCGAACCCCTTTTCGGTGTGCTCCGTTGGTTGGTGTCGGCGATGAACAAGGCCTTCGTGAGCGTGCGGCATTTGCCGTGTTGGTCAGGCTGCCTGGTTGTTGCTTCATGGCACAATACCCGCAGTTCCCTCATCGTTGATGTCATCTATCGAGATCATTCAGGCTCCATCTTGATCCTCTTGCTCTGTCTTGAGGCGATCGACGTGGCGCGAGTTCAGTTTAGGCTGGCTTCCTGTATTGTCTTCGTCCGCTGAAGATTACAGCGTGCGCGCCAGGTTTTGCGGTATTTAGTACGGTGCTTGTTCATTTCGTCCATCTGATTCTCCAGGATGATGGACTTGTCCCCACAGAAAGGAACGTAGGGAATTTTTCCGCCGTAGTTCCAAGCAACTGTGCTTTTCGTGCCTGCAACGGTGTATATCAAGGTCTTTGCCAAAGAGATCACGCAGCCCGGGGTTCGCCACTGCGAAGCATTTTTCTTGTTGTCGTTCATGTCTGAGCTTGTATCCTCGGAGTAAATCTTTGGCTTGGATACAGATTGTTCGCAAACCGTAGAAGCTTCTTACCTGTGTTGTCCGTCTGCTGTGCAAGGAAGGTGATATAGGCTCTGCGAACTCACTGCTACCTTCTGCAACGTGGATGAGTGGCAGGTTGAAGATAAGTTCCACACGACGCCGATCTTTTTCACGACCGTCTGTGGTTGTGCCTTGAGATGTGCTTGGCGGAAGCGGCGGCGGCCGTGTTCGCGTCTTCGTCGGGTGCTTTGTGAGATGTATTGGTGGAGTTGTTGATTCCCGCAGCGGGAATGCGACGGGTGACTTGGGCACAGTGCGACGGGTGACTTGGGCACAGTGGGGGCTTTCTGCTTTGTGGTCTTGCTGGTCGTTGTATTGTTGTTCGACCACTCCCAGAGCACACTGAGTTGGTGAGTAAGTCGTGATCGACGAAAATTGAACCATCGGATGTCAACTCTGTCCATGTCGTATCTGAATCAATGTCCTTGAGCGGACTCGAACGCGAGTCTCTGTTTTGGTCAAAGTGACATTCGTCCATTTTGCCAAATACAGCGGCCCGGCTTGTTTGCAGCAGCATCCATGATGCGCTGCTTGTCCGCTTCGGTCTCGACGCAAGTCATCGTTTGACTTGTGGAAGTACAGCCGAGCAATCCGAGGTCTCTTGGAAGTAGTGCCGGGTGGGTGCCCTTGAGAGACCAAAAAGAGATGGCCGGGGCCGTTTTTCCACAACTGAGTCTTTGCTGGTCGTTCCGCATGCGTAGTGGGAAAACATGTTTGTTGTTGGTCGTCACCCATTTTTCGATTCTCATGCCGACCTTGCGCAGAGCAGCAAAGATGGTCCTGCTTCCTGCTGCCCACCCGTGTTTGGATTGGGACCATTGGCGGGAGCAGCAACGGACGCGCCGTGCTTATCCTTCTTCACGACGGAGGACGCAGCGATGGCGGCCCCGGCCGAAACGCAGTGAGAGCCTCAAAGAGCTGGCTGAGGTTGTTTCCAGAAACGATTTCTCAGCCGCAATTGCTTCACCGCCTTGAATGAGCCAAAGGCAAAGGAGCTGCATGGCACGTCGTGCCTGAGCGCGAATGGACTTGCCTGCGGCTTGAAGCTACCATCACCTCTGAGTGGCCTTGCAGTGACTAGCCATACGCGACGACCAACCGATGCAATGATGGCATCGCCCGCGTCGCCCTTGAAGCGTTGGACGGTGATCCCGTAGTCCATGTTGTTCAGTTGATCATTGGTGAGCGATTTGCTGAAAGATTCATTCTGTTGGAAAAGAAGAACTGCCAAAGCCTGGGATGCTGTGAGCCGCGCAAGGTACGGGTTGTGCACCAGAGTTTTCATGCCATTGCTTTTCATGAAGACTTTGAAGAAGGTTTCGGAAAGGATGGCATTCTGCTCGTATTCATTCTCATTTGACTTCTTTCCGTTGCTTCGGTTGATGTCTTCTTGCCTTGTTGACACTCGCATGTAGATCGAGATCATCCGGGCGTTGGAATCCACGATGGCCTTGAGAAGAGGGAACTTCTTAACCTCTGTGTACTCTGGTATGATGGTAGGCTTGCCGCCTTGCGTGTATTCGCTGCGAAGAATGTAGTAGACGTATGCGGGATTCACCTTTGCAGAAGTATTGAGGTGAGTGAAGCTCTTGGGGATTGATCCCGTCGGTGGTTGGGCGGCACCAGTGCCTGCCACAGAGAATAGGACTTTGATGTGAATGTGCTTGAGAGGACAGAGGTGTCCGCTTCGTTCCAGGTCTCTTAGCTTGTTGTTGGACTCTTGAAAGGACAGGCTCGGTTTGCTTGCATTCGAAGAGCCTTGTGGTGCTCCTGATAGAGGGAGGATGTCTTTCTCCATCAATAAAAAA